>CM076580.1:970707740-971307740 GCA_034641835.2 Pinus albicaulis | reverse complement strand
GGTTTTCCCTTCCATAGGGGTTTTTCCATTGGTGCATGCCTACATTTGGTCTCTTTTTTTATGGTTTTGATAGCTATTTGATGCAAAATTAAATAATAACTATAAGAAGAATAAGAAGAATTTAATGAAGAAATCACAAGAATTTATCAAAAGTGAAGAGAAACCAATATAATAGAAGACCTGATCTCATTGCCCTAGATTTTTCAATAGTCCTACGATTACTGAATATCCTCCTATACTAATTATGGTGTTCAATATAATAAAATTAGTAGGATATTCCCATGAATCTACAATGATAGTGATATCTTTAAAAATACCCTCTAGTTTAACAATGGGCCTATCTACCTTTATTAATGAAGTTAGGTTTTAAATCATAGGGTTTTGAATATTTAAGCTCCTCATAATTTCATTAGTCATTATATTAATGGCTTCTCCAAGATTAATTAGAAAATTTGGAATGCCCTTCTTTCATATTTGTACTTGGAAAATAGGAGTACCAGGATCCCCATATTTCAAATTTAATTGTTTCCAAGCATAATTTTAGATAATTTACGAGCTACTTGGATATTAGGAGGGTATTTTTTATTTTTAGGAGGGTCTTATTTCTTTATCCCTATTTTTCTAATGCATAAATTCCTTATAGCTTTGTTATAAATTGGTATATTGTTGATTGCTTAGATTATGGGGATTTTATCTATAAAATTTTCAATTCTTTTAGGATATCAAAATATCGTTGTACAATTATCCTTTTTTTTAAACCTCTCAGGATATGGTGGAGATTGAAAATGATCACATTGTCTATTTTATATTTTATTTGAATCTTGAGATTTCGTAAAGATTCATCCATTTATTCACTAATTTTTTTCTTTTCTTCACTCACATATTTAATTCTAAGTGGCCTTGGATCTTCTAAAATTCTTCCAAATTTTAAATATGTGCCTTGAAAGCTAATTTTAATAACAATAAGAGTTAAATATTCAGAAAATTCATTGATGTAAATTACTTGAATTGATTGAACAACTTGATTTTATTTTGGATGTTTTTTCACCTAACCTACCCTAATGTTTGGATTTGGATTCAATTGAGAAAGTAATTGATTTGGTCTTGGTGCCTGATTGCATTTGTGATGAAGGGAGCAATTGTTGTTGTTGTGGCCAATTCTTATATGGTTGGTTGAACTATTCTATATTCCATTGTTTAGGAAAATATTGTTGATTGGAATAGATTTTTTGATTATAAGGAAGTTTATAATTCAAAAGATTTGGAATAGATGGTTTCCAAGGTTGCAGATTGTTAACGAATCGAGAAGAAGGTAATTGGTGTCCTTCATTGATCTAAATATTATACCAAGGTTGACTAAAATATTGAGGATCTTGATCTCCCAAAGAAAATGGTGGTTGAATCTATCTAAATCTCCTTTGATTAACAAACTCAACTTTCTCAACTTGTTGTTCAACTATCTCATAAATTGATTTCAATCGTGGAAGTTATGGACAACTATTAACATTATGATTTTTAGAATAAATTCTGTAGACTTCTACTATAACTAACACACATTCATTCCAAGGATGTTTCTTGCTTCATCAATAACATATTATAGAAAAATATTTTTCATCATACTAATATTTTTTCTTTGTCTAAAAAACATCTGGATCCATACATAATGAATTTCGTACATTAGTTTTCATATCATCTAGTAAATTTCAAATTTTACTTTTCATTGCTCCTAAACTACTCTTAGATGTACAAGTTGCTAAACTTCTTGTTCCTCTACCTTTTCTCATGGTTTTTATTGAGTAGTTCTTAAAGGGTTCCATAATCTCATAGTACATGAGGTGATAAACATCTCCAACAAATATAATATTAAGGGATTTATTTACTCCTTTCTAACTCCTCTCAGCGCAACTAACTTTAGTGATCCATCATCCAATTTGTAGTTTGTTGAACTTGTATAGCTAAAATGAAAATATTCAGCATAATCCTTGAAAGTTTCTCTTGATTTGAAATAATCCTTGTATTGCATTTAGTTAGAAAAGTGTTTTCATTTCTTCCCAGGTACATATACTTCCTCCTCCTAATCCCATCAACCTTAATTTCTAAGAATGTATCATATAATTCCAAGTTCTACAAAGAAATTCAAATTCAAATAAGAAGGTATTGGGATCTTCTGTAGATAATCCATAGAATAGAAGAAAAACAAAAGGGTTAATATTCTTCATTTTACCATCCTCTCAAATTTCCCTTCTTGGAAAAGGATTTTTTTTCCTAGTCATCCCATATATTCCCTCTTCTATTTCCTTCCTCATGATCACCCAAGTTGAAATTAGTGGACTCTCATTCAAGGTCTACATGTTCAAACTCCTTTTCTATATCTAGTCAAAAAGCATTTTATTTAGGAGGTTCATACTTGATGATGGCTTGTGGTTTCTTGTTTTACTTACTTCTTCATAATTGGTTTTGGAGGGTTTTTTTTTTGAGAAAACATCCCAACTAATTCCTCTTTCCTCATAAATTCCTTACTTTAAGATCAATAGAGAGTGGCAAATTTTACAAATCACTTGGAAAAATAAATGAATTTTTGGGCTTTATGTATTACCCAACTCAAGAATTAAGAAAACTAATAACAACTATTTACAATAATCACAATTAATTATAGGAAAAATTGTACAAATAATTATAGCTAAAATTTTGAATTAGTCTCTATTTAAAACAAAAAAATTAAAGAGAAGATAAATAAATCTACAATGTTAATTAACAAAAAATAGTTATAAAACTAATTAATAAAACAAAATATTCTATTGCAAATAAAATGCTATGAAACATAAATATTATTACATAATTAAATTCTATGATACAAAAATAGATGAAATATGTCCTAAATATAAATTGAAATAAGTATGTGCAATAAACTATAACTATATGAAAATAAAATGTGTTGACAAAAAAAACAAAACATGCTGTTGGAAATAAAAAGCTATGGAACATAAATATTATTACATAATTACATAATTAAATTCTATGCTACAAACGAAGATGAAATATGTCCTAAATATAAATTGAAATAAGTATATGCAATAGAAAATATATGCAGTAAAAATAAGCGCAATGAATGAAATTGACAGACAAAAAATTAGAAATATATACCAGCAAGAAAATATAGCCTCCACGGTTCTAGAGTGGCCCTTTCTCTATAGAACAATGGTGGTTTACGCATTTCACGCTATAAAAAAAATAAACAATTATTTATATTAACAAAACATAATGATACAATCAAAAAACATCCAACCGAACTCTTTGAGTTTGCTTCTCAATTTTTTTATAAAGAAATGGCACAACTGCTTGTCTCTTTCAAGCGGTTCTTACTAGGAATAAATGATGCAACCACTTTTAGTTATAGCAGTTGGTGTCCCAAAAGTTATCCGAAAGAAAAAAATAATTTAACTGTCCGCTTAACTTCCCTACTTCGTTCTGATTTCAAGCACCACGGTTTGAATGACTTGAAGTGGGTTGAGATAAAATATGAAGTTTGAACTAAAAAATACAATTAAATGACAGTAAAAACTAAAATATTGGAATATTCAAAAATGCGTTATTGTTGAAATCATTTTCAACAACAATGGTTCCCTTCTCTCTTTGAGAATGTCTTAGGCTATAGACAATTTATGTAGTATGGCTGTATCGATAGTACATATTTTAGTGTTGTAGAAAAATACTCCAGCATGTGTTTCATCCTAAGGACTTGTTTAGCTTCGTGATTGCTAAAGAAAACTCCCATCACCATTCTCACAAGTGAAATTGAAAAACACTGTCTCATTTGATAATTGCAAATTCATAACCAACCAACATTCACTAGAGTATGCAAAATTGTTAACTAATTATAAGAAAGTCTTGCTCATTACCACTAAATCCAATCATTATAATTATGATGAATAATTGTGTAGGAATGGATGAAAATGGACAAAATAGGCTATTTTTATAAGGAAAATGATGATAGAATGATAGTAAAAGGGTTGATTAAGAGTGGAAATTCCATCCCTCATTAGTCACCATACTTTTACTTCACACATCAAATTATGATCGCAACTATGGAATTGTAGAAAAGGCATATCAGATTATTATAGGACAAAGTTTCATATATAGAAGGACTAAACTATGAGATATATATCAAGAAAAACTTCAACCATTTAGATATTCTCAAAATTGAGGTTTCAAAGGTACACAACTTACAAGTGACCTAACTCTTGATTAGAAGATATTTTTTGTGACTAAAAGTTGTGAAAAGGGAGGAGTATTATTATTATTTCTAATATTCCTCCAAAGAAAGATATTACACCAATTAAACCTTGTAAAGAATTATCCTTGACTTATGAAGAAAGTGAATAGATAGAATTTAGGTTATCTCAATTAAAGAAGAAAGTTAATTAAATTGATGGTACTGTATTTTTAAAAGGTTGATTTATCAAGTTCTCAAGAAAAATTAAAATGGAAATGAAGAGGAAGATGAATGAAAATAAGGACAGAATAGAAAATAACATAAATGAAAATAAGTAAAGAACATGAATGAAAATAAGGACAGAATAGAAAATAAGATAAATGAAAATAAGGAAAGAACATGAATGAAAATAAGGAGGAAATAAAAAATAACATAAATGAAAATAAGGAAAGAACATGAACGAAATAATGAAGGAAAAGAAAAGAAGAAGAATGAAAATAAGGAGGAAATAGAAAGGAATATGAATGAAAATAACTATATAATACGAAAATCCAGTAATTCCATGGAAAACATTGTCTTAGAGAGGCTTCCTAAAAGGGATATTGAAATTCAAGGAAATAATGAAATCAAAGAGAACCATTTTTCTTAAACTTAATAAACAATGAGAAATACTTTATCGCAATTGGAGAGAACAAATGTTGAATAGAACCATAATATTTCACTTTTAACCAATTATTTATATCATTATGACTTGATGTCAACATTAAGGAACTACTACGTTTTGAAGATCGATATGAGGAAGTTTAATGGTAATGATCCTATAACATGGATATTCCATATGGAGGAATACTTTGATCTACGCCAAGTTATGACTTTAAAAAAGGTAAATGTTACATCCACATTTTTAGAATAGGACCAGCATGTATGGTACCAATGGATTTGTGAAAGGAAAAATGATTCAATTATGTTTTAGTGTATTTTTTATAGAGGAATTGATAGCAAATTATGGGGATATTAGGAAATATACATTATTTAGGCAATTGGTAAATCTTCGACAAAAAGGTCCCATTACAGAGACCATTCAATAATTCCAAAATTTGAGTCTCAGGGTAAAGAATATTTCAGAGGATAATTTGTTAAAACTATTTATGGGAACTTTAAAGGAAAACATCCAATATGGGGTGTATCTCTTTGAACATTAATCTCTAGAGCATGATTTTAGTTTGGGAAGGAAAGTTTTAAGTAAAATTACGGCCACTTGGATAATGGTCACTAATACCTATATATAAAATAACACCCCTTCTCCTCAACTGATAAGATTAAATTAGAAAATATATGAAATAATAGCAAAGGGACTATGTTTTAATTGTGATAGAAAGTATAGTAAGGTGCATAAATGTAGCGAGAATAAATTATTCTACATAGACTCTGAAGATGAAAAATATCAAGAATTGGAACAATCAGAAGGTCTTAATATTGAAGAGACTACTCCAACAATCCCTTGTCATGCATTAGCCAGAATTAGTACCCCATAAACCCTTAATATTGAAGGATATATCAAAGATAATAAAGTAATATTATTGATTTATTCATGTAGTACCCATAACTTCATCAATTATAAATTGGAAAACCTTTTTAATTGCATTGTATATCAAACACTACAATTACAAATAGAGGTATCCTAAATTATTGATGAAAGTGCCATAATATTAAGTTGAATATGGGGGAGTATTTATTGAAAATTCCCATGTTTTCAATCCAAATGGATGGTTTTGACGTTGTATTAGGATGCCAAAGGTTACAATCATTAGGAACAATGGCCCTTAATTTGAAGAATATTTTCATAATATTTTCCTTAGAAGGAAATACAAATGAGCCTAGAGGTATCCAAGGGAAACACAGTAAAGTGATAAGTTTTTATAGCATGAAAAAATCACTAAAAAAGGGACACCAAGGTGTAATTAAACAATTATTTTCATTATCTTTCCAAACATATTTCTCCAATGGATATCCAAAAGGTTAACAATCATTTTAAGGTACTTGGAGAGATGCCTATGGGTATTCCACTTGCTCGATATCATGACCATACTATTAAATTTCAACCTGGAAGTGCACAACCTAACTTTAGGCCTTACAAGTATCCACATGTAGAGAAGAGTGAGATTGAATGTAAGGTTTAAAAAAATTTAGAGGCTTGAATCATTTCAATCTAGCGAGAGATATTTCTCTCTAACAATGGTAATGGTTACCAAGAATGATGGTTCATGGCGTATGTGTCTAGGTTATAAACAACTCAACAAAATGAAAATCAAAGATAAGTTTCCTATTCATGTTATTGATGAATTATTAGATGAATTTTTTACATCATTTTTGTTACTATGTTCGATCTCTATTTTGGATATCATCAAATCAAAATGAGAGAAGAAGACATTCCCAAAAAAACCTTTCAAAGGCAGGAAGGAAATTATGAGTTTTGGATTATCCCATTTGGACTTACAAATTTAGTTTCAACATTTCAAATCCCGATGAATTATATTTTCAAACCTTAAAGAAATATATATTCAAACCCTTCATTAGAAAATTTTTGTTGCTAATTTTTGATGACATAATAATCTATAAGAAATTTTAGGAAGAGCATGTAAAACATATTAACAAGGTCCTAACACTATTGGAAGAGTAATAAATATATGAAAATCCTTACAATGTTCCTTTAGGATTCATGAAGTGGAATATTTGATTCATATTTCATCCCATGAGGGTGTCAAGGTGGAACCTTTAAAAATCATAGCTATGAGGGAATAGCCACCCCCCTAGTACATTAAGGAAACTTATAGATTTCTTAGGATTGATAGGATATTATAGATACTTTTTCAAGAATTATGTACAAATAGAAATAACTCTAACAAAGTTATTGAATAAGGAATAATTTTCTTAGATTGAAGAAGAAACCAAATATTTTTATAAACTTAAAGAGGCTATGTGTATAACTCCTATCTTGGAAACACCTAACTTTGCAAAAACCTTGATTGTAGGGTGTGATTCCTTGGGCCATGGAATTGTTGCAGCTTTGATGCATGACAAAAGGCCTATTTCCTTTGAAAGTAGTGAACATAAAGGAAGTAACTTACTTAGAAACATCTGTGAAAAATAAATGTTGTTCATACTACATGTAGTTAAGAAATGAAAATAATACCTAATAAGAATACACTTCAAAGTAAAAACATATCATGATAGTTTGAATTATTTCATGGAGCAAAGCTAATATTCAAAAGAGAAACAAAAATGGGTCACAAATATGTTGGGTTATGGCTTTGAAATTATATACAAAAGTAAAATAAAAAAATTGTGGTATATTCACTCTCAAGGAAAGAGGAAGACACAAATGGTTTACTATGCACTATCTCCATTCTACAATTTGACTAGGTGGAAGATGAAAGGATATAATGGAATAAAGATGAGAAGGTATGCAAGATCCTTCAACAACTGCAAAGGGATCCCAATGAAATAAAAACAAATATGTGTAAAAACCATTTGTTGTGGTATAATATCACTTATATAAGAATTATAAACTCAAACAAAAGGCCCTTTTGGAATTACACACTTTTCCTTTGAGAGTACATTTCGGGCTATTAAAGACATACCATAGGATTAAGAAACATTTTTTTGTGAATTTATTAAAGCAGACGTGAATTTTTTTTTGGCAAAATTTATGGTATGTCAACAAAATAAGGGAGAGATAATCAAGACCCCAAGGCTCCTTTATCCATGAGCCATATGAAGCTAATGTTGGGAAGAATTTTCAATAGATATTTTTATAGGTTTACCCAAATATGAAGGAAAGAGTGTCATTATGGTCATAGTATATAGAATGGAAAATTATGCCCATTTTTTCTCTCATTATCATCCTTTTAAAGAAATTACAGTGGTAGAAGAACTTGTGGAAACAATCCAAAAGCTACACAAAATATCAATGATTATTGTAAGTGAAATACATCTTATTTTCATTGGAAAATTTTGGAATAAATTATTTTCTTCTTTTAGTAGTCAATTGGCTCATAGCTCATCTTATCATCCTCAATTTGATGGGAAGACTGAGATTATGAATAAATGCTTAGAAGGATATCTACATTGATTTTCATATGATAAATACACATAATGGGTCAAGTGGTTTCAGTTGGAAGAATGGTGGTACAACCAATACTTCCATATTTCATCAAATATGTCACCATTTATGGAACTTTATGGATATCATCCTCATCCATCACATCACCATTGAAATGGAATATAAAGACTCAAGAAGTAGAGGACCACATAAAACACCAACAAGAGGTGCTCAAACTATTGAAGGACAACTTGGTTATGGCACAAAATAGGATGAAACAACAATTATATTAGCATCACAGTGAAACATAATTTGAAGTGGGGGATTGGGTATTTTTTAGACTAAATCCATATAAATATATTTCCATCAAGAAACAAAAAAATGACAATAGATTAGTGTTAAAGGTATTATGGCCCCTATAAGGTGTTGCAAAGAATTGGAACTGTGGGTTACAAATTACAATTTCCTCCATCATCATGTGTACATTCAGTCTTCCATGTTTCTTTCTTAAATAAGGTAATCAATGACCACATACCAATATAAACTATTCTACGAGAGATTAATAAAGAAAGGAAAACAATACTAGAACTAGGCACAATATTGGAAACAAGGACTAAGAAACTGGGATATCAAGAAATTACTGAGTACCTCATTGAATGGTAGAACCTACGCATGGAAGTAGAAACATAAAAATATTAATTTCTCATACAAAAATAATTTCATATAGTCAAGTGTTGATGACCAGAATTATTTAAATGGGACTATAATGTCAAGCCCTATGCATGGCCCATGTAACCCTAAAACCCTGTATTAAGCCCTAGTTATTGAGTGATTATATATCTGTTGTTATATTGTTATGTAGGATAGAACATAACATGGTCCCATTTTTGTAATTGTACCCTAGTATATATATATACTAAGGAGACATTGTCTTAAAATCATAACATATTGTCTTGTAAATTATAGTCATTATAAAGGAGGCTTCCTCCCTCAAAGATGACTATAATTATTTTCTTCTTATCATTTTTAAGGCAAAAAGTTTATAGCATTAATGGAAAGGATATCATCACCCATACATATCAGTAAACACTATAGTATTTGCAAGGCTAAAATAAGCTACCTGAAACTAGACACTACAAGTGGATGGATTTATTAAAGCTCTTTCATTTAGTCATTGAGTCTAATAAGGGAAGGATTAAAATGTTAAAAAAAAGTCTTTCAATGACATCAACATTAAAAATTATGGCTTTGGGATTTATGATTCATATGGATGAGTTCACCCATGATGCATATAGAGAGACATGAATAGAAGATGATAAATTCAAGGAAGTGGTTTAGCAACTCTAGTACCAAATTCATTTAGAATATGGGGACAACAAAGTTGAACTTAAAATTTAGAATGGGTTACTCTATACATTGGACAAAACTTTTGATCATAAATGTGAACAATCATATCTTATCAGGGAGGCTCACATCTTCAAAGTTGTAGGTAATTTTGGTGATGGGAAGAAAATTACCGACTTCTAGAGGTTTATTTACTAGCCTAAAATGAAAGAAGATGTATCGTGGTACATCACATGATGTGTAATTTTTTGTACCATTGAGCATAGGAAATGGAAGAAAGGTACATACTATCCCTTTCCTATACCCACTTTTCCTTGGGAAAGCATATCATTGGAATTTGTGGGATGTTCACTAACAATTAGGAAGGACATGAATACTTGTTCATGGTAATTGATAGGTTTAAAAATATATGTATTCTCACACCCTATAAAAATACCATCGAATGGAATATATATATATATATATATATATTTTCTTTGAATAGGTTTGGGTTCACCATGGGATACCAAGGAGCATAATTTTAGATAGGGACACTATATTTATAGTGTGATTTGGACTACATCACCGAATAAGAAGGACATAAAGTTGAAGATGTCAAAAAATACCATTAATAGACATTGGGAATGTAGAAGTATTCAAAAATACATTGGTGCATCCTTTAAGTGGTTGCAATCAAAAGCATCCAAATATTTAAGATAAATATTTGATATATAAACATCACTCTTATAATATAATAGTTCATATCTCTACTAGTAAATCCTATTTTGAAACTTGATTTGGATATTCTCCACCTTCACCCTTGGATTTTGTATATAGGTAACAAGGAGGAGTGAGATATGAACTCATAGGATATGCATTAAGAGCATACAAAATTGTTGATAATATGAGTAATATCCATTTAAACGTATAGGAGACACTAAAGATGTCATATGAAAAATGAAAGCCATTCATGATGAACATAGGATAGAAAATTTATTTAGAGTTGGAGACAAATATGGTTACAATTGATAAAGGAAAAATTATAGGGTCTATGAAATACTATCAAGGCTTTACATATGGTACTTTTGAGATGTTGAAAGTTTTCGTAGATAATACCTAGAGACTCCTACCCCCATACATGTGCATTCACTTAGCAGTGAATTTGGATAATATCAAACTCTATAAGCCTACAATGTTGGATCGGGAGGAGGGGAATATTATACCTTCCATATAGGACCTAGAGCTAGATGCTTAGGAAAAGGAGGAAACACAATTTCTTTTGTAAAGGATTTCTAGAAATACGGGATAATGGAAACACGAACTTTGGAATATTGGGTTGAAAGGACAACTTCTAGGAAAAGAGAAATGGTAGTCTATGGAGGAGGTAGAGGAAGGTTCCCCTCACCTCATGCAATAAATATTTTTAACACCAAAATCCTTCTTAAATGGGGATGTATATTTTGGAGGGTCCTTTTTACTAGTAGGTCCTAGTTTGGGGAAGTGGGATTTGAAAATTTTTGGAGCCATTTTGAGGAATTAAAAAATGTTTTGGGGATTAAAACTTTCTCACATTATCATTGGACTAGAGGATTTTTTATGTAGTTAGATACCTTTTGAACGATGTAAATATCACATTAACTAGAGCTTGTATACAAAAGTGATGCCTCTCTCAAGTTGATCTACTATGTTGACCACCATGGTAGGAGTGGGTACCACATTAGCCCTTGTTACTAATCCATAATTAAATATGGATATTGCATTAGAGAGTTCGTCACAACATATGTACTAGAATATGTTAGAGAATCCAAAACCTAATCTATGAGGTCTTATTTATCTTTATATTGTTGGATCTGTTAATTATTATGTTATGTTGATGCATCCAATAGATAGAATATGTATAAAATAGAGAACTATGAAATATAAATCACAAACCACAAATCAACAGTAAACCCACATATGTATCACTTAAATGATTTTTTTCCATAAAAATGATTTCATATAATACACTTGCTGACATGTATGCCAAGCACAAGAGTGGTGTCCCATAAATTGTTGTAGATATTCCACTAGACAACTCATGAAAATATATATACTAAAATTATTAGAGAATGTAGAATCTAAACTACGAGGGTTTATTTATCCCTAAATTTTTTGATATGTTAATTACTGTCTTATTCTTATGGATGCAATAGATAGAATATGAAAAAAAATAGAGAATAGGAAAATAGAACTTTAAAACCACAAATTAACAGAATATATACCTTGAAAAACCCTTTTGTGAAAAAACATGGTTGGAAGGTGAGGCTACTCTACTCTCTTTCCCTGATTCGAAAGTGGATGCAAGTATAAATACATGAGACTTATGGCCTACAGGCTACTACAATGCACAAACATTCTCCGTTTTCTCTATCCCAATCCACTTTTGACTACTTTGCTAGCCTATCAGATAAAATGCATTCCAGTAGAATGCAATCCCACTTCCTCCCGGAATCTCAGTTATAACACATAAAATCTAAAATAAAGTTAAAATATTAACTATTCTATATACTTCTTTATCACGATCATGTGGGTATCCCCGAACTTCTTCCAAAAGGTTTCATACCCCAATTTTGCAAACTGGGTCCCACTAGTAAAAGGGTACTCTAAGATGATCCCTCCACCTTTTCCACTCTAAAAGTATCAATATGGGTGAAAAATAATATAATTATTCATTATCAATCACACCTACCCATTTTGGGAGGATTTTTAAAATCTTCTATAGAATGAACAAAGGAAATATTTTCTCCACCTTCTCTCAGGTGTGCCATTTATATTTTCTTGGAAGTTGTCCTTTCACACAATATACCAATGGTCATGTTTCCCCTTTCTTGTATTTCTATAGTTCTTCTACAAAATTTTAACCTCTATCAACTCTGCTTGAGCATCTAGTGCCAAATACTCTACAGAAGGTAGGACATTTTACTCTTCCTGATATAACATAAAAGGCTCATAGAGTTTCATATTCTCTACATTCACCACTATGTAAATGTGCATGTATGGGGGTATACTAAGTTTATAGGAAATGTATACCGCATTTTATAATATCTCAAGGGGACCATATTATAGAGCCTTTATTTTCTTACCAGGACCCTGTATCCTCTCCTTGTTCAACTGTAACAATACTTTGTCTCCCACCTAAAGGGGTTCAATGTTATTCTTTGATCATGCTTGGATTGGTATTTTTCTTGTGATTTTTGTAGTGCCTCATGTACCTATATATGAATTTTATTGATCTTCTAAGACAAATTTTCTCCCCTTAAGGAATCCTTAGTAAGATCTACCCTTAGTCTTTATCCTTTCCCATATGAATTATCCAAAGGTGAAGGTGGAAAATATCCAAAAAAAATTTCAAATGGGGACTTACTACCATAAGTGTCGACTACTGTATTATAAGTGTTTTTTATATAGATTGAATTTTCCTCCCATTTCTTTGGATGCTTCTGCCTGTACCGGCCCTAAAGCCACGCCAAATTCCTATTGATCACTTCTATTTTCCCATCTATCTATGCATGGAATTTTATAGAACATTTTATCTTTGTGTTTGTCTTCTCCCACAATGCTGTATAAAATTCACTAAGATATCTTGTGTCCCTAACTGAAATGATGCTTGTTGGCATATAAAAATGCACCCAGACCTATCCAAAGAATAAGTTCACTATCTATTTTCCACTAATGGTAATTTTACAGGGAATTAGAACACACATCTTGTTGAGCCTATCAAGTACCATGAATAGATAATCATTTCCTTTCTAGGTTATTGGTAAACCTCCGAAAAATTCCATGGAAAGCATTTCCTAGGGATGAGTGGGTATTGGAAAGGAATGATATATACCTTGTTTTCTATTACTAGGCTTTTGGGTAGAACAAGACATGCATCCTCTTATGAAACTGACTACATGTTCCTGCATCATGAGCTAATACACATACCTCTGCAAGTTTTCCACTATATTACCTACAACAAAGTGCCTAGTAATGTTGGAGGTGTGAGCCTCTTTAACCAACTCTAATTTCTCGCCTTAAAGGACATGTAAATTATCCAACCTTTAAAATAACCTATCATGGATATGGTAGTCAATTGTGTTGTCATCATCATGCACATGAATCTAACTTTGCAACTATTGAAAAACCTCCTTGAATCCTTCATCCTGTAATTAATATGCATCATGGGTGAATGGATCCATGTGCATAACAGTTCCCAGAGGAGTGATATTTGATGTGGTTGGTCTTGAAAGCATGTCATTCAACTTATTTGTGCTTCCCTTATTTTACTTGATTACTAAATGAAACTACTGTAGAAACCCCATCCAATTGTAATTCCTATATTGTTGTAGATTACATTGGTCTTTCATATACTATACTTGTTGGTAATACTTTTGGATTAATATTTATTTTCTCATCCTATAATGTTTCCACTTCTCCCCAACCATCACTAGGAAATAGAATTCCTTATCATAGGTAGGGAAGTTTAGAACCACCCCATGAAATATTTTAGAATGGTATGATACAAGCCTTTCTCCTTGCATCAAGAAAACTCCCATAAAATACTGACTCACATCTACATCCACTTCAAAGGAATACTACAATTTTAGTCATGCCAAAACTAGTTCTTGACAGATGATGAGCCTCAAAATTAGGTAAATTATTAGGTCTATCAATCCACTCCTATGCACATAAAAATATGTTGAACCCACTTTTTGCATTTAATGATACATTTTCCTATATTAATGGGCTCTTAGAGGAGTCCAATTTGGTTTCCATATTTTATGTTCCTTAACACAATTAATATATAGTGTTTGAACATATATTGATAATTTTCCAAGAGATCCAAAATTGGACATATTTTAGGGAGTTTTTCCCTATAACATGAGGGCCTAAAATTAGTGTTCTTAAGGAATTTAATGCGCCTTATGGTTACTACGAGGTGGAGTAGAAGAAAGATACAATTTCCTAGGAATTTTTAAAGGGAGATTAAACCATCCTCTCAAGGAGGCTCCTCTCCACTCTATGTTTAAATAAGAGGCTCGAGTATTCGAGCAGGATGTATCTAGAAGAGGGAATAATAGAAAGAAAGATTAGTATTGTATTCTCAAGCAAGTTTTGTTGTTCCATAGCGTGAAGACAATTTATTAGTTAATGAAAGTAGTGTTTTAATTTATCTCTCAGATTTGTTTTCCTTTAACAAATTTAATCATCCTTGGTCTCGCCAACCCCAAGAGATTCAGATCCCTCTTGTATTATTTTAAGTGTTATTATTTTATTCATTTTCCAACATTAATAAAATTTATAGAAATAAAAATTAGTTTTGTATTCTCAAGCAAGTTTTGAAGTCCTATAATGTGAATATAGTTTCTTAGTTAATGAAATTAGTGTTTTAATTTAGCTCGTAGATTTGTTTTCCTTTAATGACTATGAGCATCCTTGGTTTGGGCCCACCTTAGGAGCTTCATATCCCTCCTATACTTTTGTTAGTGTTATGATTCTTTTCATTTTCAAACATTTCTAAAAGTTATATTTCATGGTTCTTGTGCATGGTTAAATGGAATATTTAATGAAAAAATATTTCTTACAAGTTATTTATGTATTTATTAGAAATAGTAGCACTTATTAATTCATTTTCAAGTCTTCGTTCATTTTTATTCTCTTGTTTTCATAGGTTTTACAATTCACTATTTTGTAGTGTAACTAATTTTGTAGCTACATGAAACAACAAGAGTTTGATTTTAGTAGGATAGGCTTACTACAAGTTTCCTTATGCTTTTATCAATTTAATTTTATCATCTCCTAACATTTCCACAACTTTTCCTCAACTCAGAATCACATCCTTTCTATTTTACATGCTCACAAGACTTTATCCTATAGAAAAATAGAGACTCATGTAGTAGCTTGTAACTAAACCTCCTTTCTAGCGTGTATTCAAAACAAAATCATTGTTTAACATATTTGAAATATTACACCTCCTATGGGACATTAATAGTGAATGTTGGGAGTATAGAGGCCTCATAGACGCCCTTCTCAATTTTTTTCTGAATACTTCTTATTCCTGCAAAACTAGGGATTCGATTCTTAGTATTTCATTTCAAAAAGTGTGTTTTTCCATTTATTATAGTTAGCATAGAAGTGTATTCCATTAAACAAGCCTTATTTATTTAATTGAAAATACTATATTATTTTGTTCCATTTGCTTTTATGTAAGTCATATTTTGAAAATATATTTTTCTTATAGCATAGGTTGTTAGCTTGGTATCTATCCATATAACTTTCTTTTCAATATTTCCACATCCATAAATAAAAAAAGATAAGAATATAGTTCCTGTTGCACATATAGTGCCAACCCTTCTTATTTTTTTATGAACCGTGGGTTGATAATTAAAGACGAGACCCTTGGGAGTTGTAGAAATTTTGTTACAATACTGAGGGCCACCACTTTTTGGCATCGTTGCCGGTGAGGTTTCAAAGTATGTACTTCCCTTTCCTTTAGTTTACTTACTCTTTCTTTAATTTAATATCCTAAAAAATAAAAATACATATTAGCTTCCTTTTTAGAAAATACAAAAAAAAATATTCTTCAAATTTTCTATATTTTATGCCTCGAAGAATTAGGGACAAGATAGGAAAATGCTTACCAAAAACCACAAAGTCGAATGTTAACCTTCTCTTTTTAACTAACTATGAGCTTCTTACCTTGTCCACAAGGACCTTTTAGGCCCATTTTGGTGAGTAAGAAAGTATATTTGAGGAGGTTGCAAAAGGAGAAAACCCTTCACACCCCACCAACACTATGGTTGAAGATAGGCAACCTAAAGTGTTTACCTTTCACATTATAGGAAAAGATGGAGAAGGATTAATGGAAAAAATTAACCCATTTGTGCTCCCACACTTCTATGGTTTGATCGCAGAAGATCTTGAAACTTTCATGTTTGGGTTTGTTTTTGTATGCATGACTTATGATTACACTACCAATGATCAAAAGCTCAAATTATTTCATTCCACCCTGAAGGATACAACCCTACGATGGTTCATGAGCCTTGAAGGAAATAGAACTTCCACCTAGGGTCAAATGTAGCAATCCTTCAATAAAAAATATTACACCAATTTTTGGTTATCTAACCTATTGCTATTAGATGGACAAAAGTACACCATATAAGACCAATTTTACCCTAGTAAAATTGCTTTCACTATGAAAAATAACTTAGTAATCCATAATTTATTAAGTTATTTATGGTCCAAACAGGAAACCCCATGAGGAATAATTGAATAAATCCTGATTTGTTTGATTTTCCTCAAGGGATAATTAATTAAACAACAGTTTAATTAATATTCTTGGTCACATTTAACCCAAAACAGGAAAATTAATTAGATAAATCACTATTTATCTTATTATTTTCTGGGAATAATTATTTAAAACATTATTTAAATAATATTCCTTGTTAAATTTGACTAAATCATTTATAAATAATTGAATAAATCACTATTTATTTAATTAGTACTCAACCATGTTCTTAAAATAACAAATAAATCATTTATTTATTTATTATTTACAAATAGAGGGATTTGACCGAATTCAAATTCTTTTTCCCTCCAACAAAAATAATAAAATATTCCATAAAAGTTGGATCTAGATTTGGTTAATAATGTTTTAATTATGCACCAATATCTAGACCTACTCAATATTTTGTTATAAATAGAAGGGTTTTTGCATTCATTCACTACCTTTTTTTGCCAAAAGATCGCTCTGGATTTATACTTATGGTCTGACTTTGATCCTCCATCATTGTCATATTTTTCTACCTTTGTTCTTGTGAGCTCCCTTTGAGTTCCATTTTTGTCTGGGTTTTAAACACCATCAAGAGAGAGAGATATTAGATCTGAAGCGTTGAGTACATACAAGAACCCATCCCATTGAGGGGGACTGGTAACATCTTTCTATGTTCCCTTCCCAGGTTTCATAAATACAAAATTATTTAAAAATATTCTTGTCTTGTCTATTTGATGCATGGAGAAACTCTTGCTTTTATTTGTTGTTTAATGTCTTTAACTGCATAGATATGGATTTTTTAGAATTTATCTTGGTCAACTAACTACACATATAAGGAAATTGGTAGCCATATTTGATGTTAGGGCTATTTTTTATGCACAACTAAAGTGAGCTTTTTTCGTACGTTTGCGATTAAAATTCACACTAACAAAAAATATAGAGATTAATACAAAGAAATAGATACCAGAGATGAAATATCCATAATGATCCAAGGATAAAATGAGTCTCCAGATGGATATTATGAGAGATTCCAACTAATTTAAAGAATGGTATACAATTGCACTCTATACCCAGAGTCGTTAAAAGTAGCATTATTCAAGGAAACCAAATAATATGTAATAGAAACCCTCAAATTGTTGTCCAATGGAGATATGTACTAGCTCCCTTACGATGACATTAAATAATTATTCAAAAATCATTGAAGAACCACTAGAAAGAGAGCTAGAGAAAGGAAAATATTGGTTAGTCCTTCCTCCTCCTCCTTGATTACTAAGAATGAAAAAGATGGATTTCAGAAGACATGAAGGCTAAGATATTGCACACATCTTCTATGCATATGTATATGTTGCAAATCAAAACAAGAAAAGAGGAATCAGAAAAGGAATTAGGCACATTCCCCCCCAATGCACTAAAATACACCCTAGGAATTGATGTTATTTGAATGTCATAGAAATATATTCTATATGTGGGGAAAACCATTCCAATGTTAACATTCCATGTTTTCCAAGTTTAAAAATTGTGTATCAAGGAGTAAGAGGGAGCATGGAGAAATTTTGCTTTATCAACCAAAAGAGATCACGAGCATCAAGGAAATTGCAAGGAAGTATGAAATTACTTTCTCATTTCAATACTAATTATAATAATCACAATCAACCTTTGTGCCCACCTAATACCTAAACTTGGCATATGCTCACTCATTGGCCATATCCTCCTCAATGTTTTTTTTCTCCCTTATAGAAATATAAAAATAAACCTCTTCAATGGGGAAATCCATCACAAACATGGAAGTGTCAGGTGGCCTAGCCACCTAATTTTATTCCTCCTCCTCCTTAATAATGTTAAGTACCTTTGAATTTTCCTCTGAAATAACCCTAGATTCCTACTCAACCAAAACACCAATAATAAGAAGGATCAACCAAGATACAATGGAGAAGATTCATACCAAACTTATGCTATATAAATCCAAGAAATAAACTTAGGTCAAGAAATGTGCTTCCATGTGTATATCCACGTTCTCCCTGTTAGCAACCTATAAATATAGGATTCATAATTTTGACTTGACTGATGGTAATTTTGTAAATCTATACATACTTTGCCTTTTGCAATTTGTATTCACATATTTTGTAAAAAAATTAAAAAAAAAATGAAAAATAAATGTTGAAAATGGCAACAAGAAACAATGAAGGAGGCCTCTTGAAACATCTTTCATGATCCTAGTTGGAGAGTGATCACCTAAACTAGGTGGGGACCACACATGTGATTTTTGTCGAAAAGTCTATTTTTAGACTATGTCTATTTTTAGACATATGGAGCATATTCTATAAGTTGCGGGATGCTATTTGTGGATGGTTGGTCAAGTTGGAAAAAATAGATGGATTTCTATTTTTAGACATATTAAGCACCTATTTTTAGATTGTCAGCCTAAAAATAGATATGTCGAATATTATTAGCTCTTAATAATATTTGGACTTAAACATTATCTATCTTCGAGCACTTCGCCTGATGCCTCGGATGTGGCACATGTACCGATGTGTATGAACCCTTTTCCTGAGGGTTATGTGGAGCTATTGCATGAAGACTTCAGCTAGAACTCATGTGACAGAGTTTGGTGGAGTTGATTGAGGAAGTTAGTGGAGTTGTATTCAGTTTAACTAATCTAAACATAGTTGAGCTTTTTTGTATCCAAGTTAACTAATAGATACAATTAGTGAGAGTGGTGTGAATTAATTATTAATTAATTCACTAATTAAATACTCATAAATTAACTAAAGAATACATCAGTTAACTTCAGTGCATGGACAGTTTCAGTGGAGATCAGTGCAGAAATAGGTGAAAGAGCAGGTTAACTATCAGTTGTGACTATACTATTGCTATTTTCAACACACAGATGGGTGGAGTAACCCATGAGGATTGCGCAGTTCAATCCAGGTGGTTTATCTATATAAAGAGGCCATCCCATAGCTTGAAAACGCAATTGAGGTTGGCTATCAAGTGGCCAAAGGTTGGAGCATGAGTTTTGCTAGATCTAGCTTGATAGTGTGTAGCATGGGAGGTAGTGCATGAGAGCTTGCAAAGAGCTTTGTACTATGATTGTTACATGATCTCCATGGCATGTATAATATACAGATAGTTGGGGGTTTTCAGCTTTAAGCTTTCCCATTACATACTGTGTTCATATGTGTGAATTTTTTATGGCTTTAATGTGTGCATGCAATTGATTTTATTTCCGCATGTGATGATCAATGGTAGAAGAGATTCTGTATTATGCATGAAGCTAAAATAGTGTGTGATCAGGAGAATCTCGGTGGATAACATCTCAGTTATTCAAATTTCTACATGGTATCGGAGCGATATTGATCATTGGAGCAATTTCAAAGCATTGAAGCGGTTGAGTTTGAGGATAAACTCAAGAAACATAAAGATGGAGAAAGCCGGAAATATACATGCATATTGTATATAATTTTCTACATGGAATGAGAGCGAGAATTTTTGGGTGCGCAAGTTTGTAGGGAATATCTGAAAATTTTTGGTGAAATATTTTCAGAAACAAATAGCATATTTGGATTCCTTGCGAAAAAATACCCAAATTGAAAAAAACAATCGGTCGAATCGGAGCTCGGATGAGGGAGATAACATCGATTTAAAATCAGCTCTTTTGTTAGAAAATTTTGCGACGGCGGGACACTTGCAATGTGCGCGAGCCAAGAATCTACATGCACTGAGGTACAAGATGCATGCAAAGCTTTGAGGTGCAAAGCAAATGTTAGTGACTTGGTGGTTGAGAGGGAGCCTCTCAACATGCAGCGTGAGAAGCAGTCTCAAAAGGTTGTGGAGCAGCCACAACTGGAGATGCACAAGAATCTTTATAGATTTGATGTAGATGGGATTTCTACGAAGCTTCCTACTGTTGGGAAGTGTGAGAAAGCCATGCAATTGAAGCTTGAGAGGGAGCTGGATTTGCATGCAGGTAAGAGTGAACCTTGGGATGTGGAGCAGCCACAAGATGAGGATCATGGAGTGGAAGAAACCACTCATGCAGAGAAATTTCATGCCAGATGGGCAGAGGGAGTGCATGCAGCTATACCACCAGGTGAGAGGTGGGGCGACATGCATGATTAATCCCAAGAGGAGATTTCTGGGCAGGATTCATGAGATGGTGTGGATCTCATGAATTGAACCTGGCTACGAGGTGCCCATAGCGCAGCAGTAGCATGATCAGTTGGATTGATGCAGGCAGATCAAAGTGACAGTGTCGGATACTGGAGCGCGAATCAGAGTTGACAGCAAGTGCAGAGTGCATGGGTGCAAGAGTTCAACAGCGTAGTGGTTCCTGATGACATGTGCAGTTGGTACCAGCAGAAGTCGAAGACTTTGATGATAGATGCATCAGATTGATTGAGTTGTTTGGAGCCTATTCAGTTTCAGAGGAGTTGCAGAGCAGATGCATGGAGTTGCATGGCGCTTGCAAAGGGTGCATGGCACATGCATGGAGTTGCATGGTGCATGCATGAGTTTGCATGGTGCATGCAAAGGGTGCATGGCGAATGCATGGAGTTGCATGTCGCATGCATGGAGTTGCATGGCGCTTGTGAAGGTTGCAGGGTGAATGCATGGAGTTGCATGTCGCATGCAAAGACATTCCTTTCTTGTTGAGAGGGAGTGTTGAAAATGGCAACAAGAAACAGTGAAGGAGGCCTCCTGAAACATCTTTCCTGATCCTAATTGGAGAGTGATCACCTAAACTAGGTGGGGACCACACATGTGATTTTTGTCGAAAAGTCTATTTTTAGACTATGTCTATTTTTAGATATATGGAGCATATTCTATAAGTTGCGGGATGCTATTTATGGATGGTTGGTCAAGTTGGAAAAATAGATGGATTTCTATTTTTAGACATATTGGGCGGAATCTATTTTTAGATTGCCAGTCTAAAAATAGATATGTCGAATATTATTAGCTCTTAATAATATTTGAACTCTAAACATTATCTTATTCTCTTGGAGCACTTCAGTTAAGTGCACAGATGTGGCACAGGAGCTGACAGAAGGAATTACGCTATTCCTGAGGGTTATGTGGAGCTATTGCATGGATACTTCAGTTAGAACTCATGTGACAGAGTTTGGTGGAGTTGATTGAGGAAGCTAGTGGAGTTGTATTCAGTTTAACTAATCTAAACATAGTTGAGCTTTTTGTATCCAAGTTAACTAATAGATACAATTAGTGAGAGTGGTGTGAATTAATTATTAATTAATTCACTAATTATAAACTCATAAATCAACTAAAGAATACATTAGTTAACTTCAATGCATGGACATTTTCAGTGGAGACCAGTGCAGAAATAGGTGAAAGAGCAGGTTAACTATCGGTTGTGACTATACTATTGCTATTTGCAACACACAGATGGGTGGAGTAACCCATGAGGATTGCGCAGTTCAGGCTGGGTGGTTTATCTATATAAAGAGGCCATCCCATAGCTTGAACACGCAATTCAGGTTGGCTATCAAGTGGCTAAAGGTTGGAGCATGAGTTTTGCTAGATCTAGCTTGATAGTGTGTAGCAAAGGAGGTAGTGCATGAGAGCTTGCAAAGAGCTTTGTACTATGATTGTTACATGATCTCCATGACATGTATAATATACAGATAGTTGGGGGTTTTCAGCTTTAAGCTTTCCCATGAAATATTGTGTTCATATGTGTGAATTTTTTATGGCTTTAATGTGTGCATGCAATTGATTTTATTTCCGCATGTGATGATCAATGGTAGAAGAGATTTTGTATTATGCATGAAGCTAAAATAGTGTGTGATTAGGATAATCTCGATGGATAACATATCAGTTATTCAAATTTCTACAATAAAAAGGAGGGTAAAAAGTCCTAAAAGAATAATCAAAGGACTTAGAAAAAATAAAAGACCCCAATAGAAAAATGAATAAAACATAAAAGTGTGCAAGCATAAATGCAACTAATTTTTACTTTTTGACTGTGGCAGAGTGTCAATAAATGCCATAGTCTATGATGATTTAAACAGTTTATTCTTAACTTGTCATTGTTTCAATTTCACTTGTTCTAGATAGAGAATAATGAGTTGTCATACTGCTTAGTCATGACAATTCAGTAGTTAGGTAGAGAAATAAAATGAATCCAACAGTTTAATCTGGATTCATGGATGAAATAAGTGTAGAATTAGATAGTTTTACCTTCTTTCAAAAAGAATAAATGATGTGAAGGTTGCTAGCTTAAATGCACCTTACTACAAAGGAAGAAAAAATGTTAGCATGGTAAGCTGGGTAGGTAGAAGAAGGTGAAAAGTCTCAATGTAATTTTCATTCATCATGGGCTGCAAAATAACTAACTTCCCCTTCCCATAGTCATGAAACATTCTAAAACTATCAGTCAGAAAGGCTCAAGGCATTTCCTTGACTTTTGTTGGGACCAGACCCAAGGCTCTATGACAAATCAGTTGAAAATGTAAAATGTCTATATTAATCCCTAAACTAACATCATTTACCATCCATGCATTCATCCCCCTGAATAATCCTAAGTAAAACTCCAATTTTTACTTAAAGGCATTTTAATTCCCATTTGATTAAATTCCTACATCATTTGAAAACATTAAGCCCTCAAAATAACATTATATCATAAGTTAAGTGATAAGATCAATGCAAATTATCTTTTGAAATTCACTTTACTTGTTATGTTTATGTGTTTCGAGTATACCATGTCCTATTTTCATATTAGCTTTAATTTATGTATTAACTCCCTATAGAAATGACCTTCTCTTATTATATAACTTTTTTTTATATAATAATCCCAAAAACCCACTTATTATAATTTTAGCCGAAGTTTATAATTCCCACATGTTTAATGAAAACGCACATTATAACCCCCTTTGGATAAAATATACCTTTATGTATAATTCTGCCCTATGGTAGTTAAATCAACCTGGTTTAATTAACCATATAATAAAAATATTCGAAAATATTTTAAAACATGTTTTATATATGTTTGAAACAAAAATATCAAATTTTTATTTAAACTAAACTTCAAAGCATAAACCCATTTCCTTGTATATTTTCCCCTTTCCCAACTCCCTAACCTAAGGTTAAAACCTTAATTTGAGTTAAAATCCATAATACATACTCCTTGTTCCATTACCACAGTACCTAACTTTGGTTAAAATCCCAAATATCCCTCCCGATCACCTTTTCCATTGTAAAAGTCAGTTTTTTCTATATAAACTAACCTTATCCCTTTCTCCATCAGATTAAATGTAAGCCCTCCGATCCCATCTATCCATTTGATCTAACGATTAAAAATCAACGCAACAAATTAATACAATTCGATCCCTCCCCCATCACATTGAATTTTAATCGTAGATCTTTTATTTATTTCCAAGATCCTGTGGCTCAAAATGAACTCGATGACTTACCTTCCCCCGCACCTTACCTTTTGAATGTGACTGTTCGCTTTCCAAAGAAATATCTAATGGCCAATATCTCATATAGCACCCAAAAAGTAATTGACCAAAGTTTGGGAAAAGCCACGCGATATAAGTTGTTTTTCGAAACCACCTTGTGTCGACATGTCCTGATATAATTGGATCGCGTTCGAAAAGTGATTTACCACTTACCACTCTGGAGTTGCGCGAATACCACCCAATAGTATTTCGAAACCACTTCCACCCAAACTATGATTTAATATGATTTAACTATGGTTTGAACTATGGTTTATTTATAAAAATCATAATTTTCATTAAAATTTTCACCTATTCGCGCTTTAAACCTATGAAACCTCCGCTAAGCCTATTTTCATCAAATTTTCACCATATTACACCATTTAACCTTTGAGAGCCTGTGCAGAGCCCTTTTCACCATTTTCAAACCTACCAGTGCCATTTTCAATCCAATTTCATTGCAATTCAACCATGAAGAGACAAAGTACCCTCTATGTTACACAACAATTTGTCACCGTCCCTACCATTCCCCATCTCGCACATTGGAGGGCTTATTTGTGACCTATGAGTAGTGATATAACTTGAAAATACTTTCATGGCATTCCCCTAAACATGTACTTTCATCCCCCTGAAGACATCTCCTTGTGAAAAACCCTAAAAATGGCCCTTTTTGCCTTGGCGCGTGTATCCAGTTCAGTACCCACGCCAATGGGAAAAATCCTTCAAAGAGGTCACGCCAGTTGGCACTCTGTCCCAGAGTCGCACTCGCGCCAACCAATTTAAGGAGTGTTTTTTAAAAATAAATGGCGGAAGTTTCGTCCTAACAAATTCCTGGGCTGCTATCTATCTTGAGTTGGGAGGTTTGGCTACGGATCTCCATAGAGAGGAAGTGGCGTTCCACCTCTCATGGAAGCTTCCTTGATGATAGGGCCAATCCCATGATTATAGGGATCCCAAATCCCCTTCCTACATCTATAAAAGCTTACCCATCTCCATGGCAAGCTAGTCTTCAAGTTCCCAAATTCCCAAGAGCCTTATGCTGCAAGAGCCTTCATAACTCCCTTAAGGCCGAATCCAAGCAAGGAGACTATTGTCAAGATCCGAAGAGAGAGGTTTCTCCCATCCTTGACAGGCTTTTCGAGACGTGTTCTGCTGGCGACCCTCCGAAGGAGAATTCAGCGTCAGAACTATGGTTGTATTCTTCCTTTGATTGATTAATAATAAGCAACTATTGGTTATGGTTCCACTCTTGTTATGGTTTATGATGATGAGTTATGTCCTTTTTGACTGACATATAGTTGCATCTACTAGATTTTACGCTTGCGTTTGTTTTTTTTATCACATGTGCAGGTGTCCATCATGGAGATCATGGGGATCGTGATCTTCCAGGGCTAAGGAACGGGAGCGCTACCTCTTCTGCAAGTAATAACGTTGGATTCCAGGTAAGCCTTCATCACTAGTTGGTTTATTCACAATTAGGAACTTGCACCATAGTGTGAACAATTGTTGCTAGACCCGGTCTGGGCTAGTAGGGATCGCCTCTGTCCGCAGAGGGGATTTACCTCCACAACAAATTGGCAACTCCACTGGGGTATAGGTACTGGTCCTTACCCAGGGCCAGGCATGTCGTCCAATTTGCCATTGCCGTTTCTGGCTACCTTGGAGTTACCGGATGTTTCGAAATTAACCAATGATCCAATTTTGTACAATCCTTATTGGCCTTCGGTTCCTACCAAGGTGCCCGGTGATTGCCCCAAGTTTGAGGGTAAAGCTGGAGAGGATCCCTAAGCTCATGTGATGACTTACCATCTTTGGTGTTCATCCAACTCTTGGGTGGATGATTCAATCCGTCTGCGCCTCTTCTAGTGCACTTTGACTGGCACTGCTGCTAAGTGGTATATCGGATTATCCCGTGGCATCTTTCAAGATTTCAATACATTATCCATGGCTTTTCTTACTCATTTTCAATTACCGGTTCACTACGAAGCCGGGATGCATCTCCTGACTTCTTTGCAGCATAACAAAGCCACCCACATTTCTGATCACATTCATGAGTAGCGACGTCGTCGTAGGCTGATCAAGTTTCATATACTTGATCAGATACTAACTCATTGGTTCACCACCTCCTTCGTTAACAAAATCACCCAAGATATTGCTATGGGAGCGTGTGTGATTGAAGAACAAGCCATAGCGTGTGCTCAATATCTGGATCTAGTATACTCACAATCCGGCACGTTGTATGATATTTTTCCTGATGCTCCACGGTCTGGAACCTCTAAAGCTCCACCTACCCCAGTGGTGGATGGTGTTATTGGTTCCGTGTCTCAGAATTCGAAGAAATCTTCGAATGGGAAGCAGAAGTCCAACTCATCCAATAATTCTGCTTCTCCCGCCCCTACCGACTCTGGAAAAACTGTGGAGGTTAATGTCGTTCAGGCTAATCCTATGGAGAAAACCTCCCAAGGGTAAAAGAAGGGTAAAGGTAAATCCAAATTCGACGCCCCAAAGCCAGAGTCCAAATCTCGTACCGAGGACGATTCCCAACGAAAACCGAAGTACCCCTGCCTCATTTGTGAAGGAGATCATTATACTAAGGATTTTCCTTGACGATCTGAAGTTAGTCAACTTCTAAAAGGCTCCAAAGGGACTCCAGAAGTTCTTAAAGAACCGTTCCTATCTCAGCAGACCCAGATGGTTGAACAACCCTTACCATCTACACCATTTGGGTCCCAGGTCTTTATGATGAATGGTGCTGCACCTATCTCTATTGCTACGCATTCGAAGGACTACAGCGAATCACGTTAGGCACCGGGGAAGGCAGTTGCAGATGGTAAACCTCCCCCTCCTCTCTCCGGTTCATTGGAAATATAGAAGCCTACTGCTAAACCCATTGTGAGGCCACCCTCTAAGGGTGTTCTACGAAAATCTTCCTACAATCCGAATGCCAGTGCCACTCAGCACTACAGTATTGTTGAGGATCTGGCACAGGTGCCTTCTGCCATGTCTTCTTTGGAAGTTCTTCAAAGTTGTCCTTCGCAAAGGAAAGCTCTTTCATTTGCAATCGGTGGAATCAATCTCGCCGATTCTAGCCTTCTCACCTTCAACTTAGAAAACTTTACCCCCCGACTTCCACATCAGATCGCTCTTTTTATTCAAGTCGGGATCAACAGTCTTAACATCCATAGGGCCGTTGTGGATGAAGGTGCTTCTACCTGTGTCATGTCATCCGCTTGCTGGAAGACCATTGGCTCTCCAGCCCTTTCATCATCTCCCAATGCCCTAGAGGCATTCAATGGTCGGGAATCCAAACCCCTGGGTGTTCTCGAGAGTCTAGCGATTACTTTATAGGGGAAGACAGTCAACGTAAAAGTAGAAGTGGTTGATGCCAAGCTCAACTAAAATATACTTCTTGGCCGCAGCTGGACTTATGCCATGTTATGCATGCCATCCACCCTCTTTCGACTTATTAAGTTCCCTCACGAGGGAAAAATCGTTACTGTGGATCAGTTGTCCTTATTCACCTCCACCTCCGAGAACAAAATTCCGTACGTGTATCAGATCCCAAATCCCCCTAAGAGTGTAGGGCCCGGTCTCTTCAAAGACCCTGTCCTCATGAGTATTTTTCCCGCACCACCACCACACACCGCTCAAGTTAATATGATCTCTAGGTCTAACGACCCATGGCTCATCCCTACGCCTGAGCAGGTTATTGAGTTTGGAGAATCGATGCCCTTAACTCTAGTAGAGATTAGCTACTGTGAAATTGTTGCTGCATTGGATACTCCACCGCCTCGGCATGCTCCTTCGAGCATGACTTTAGACATCAATTCTCAGTCCCCCTAGCTTGGCAAGGCCGACTCACCGGATCCTCTTAAAGAGATTTTTCCTTCGGATGAAGCCATTATGGAAACAATGTCTCTTGAGGAGCTTCCTTGGAGTGACGAACATCATCGTTCCTCGTTCATGCCTAGCTTGGGCGCAATGTCAGATTGTCTAGATCGTTTTGCATCTCAGGTTCCCACTCCACCTCTCCAAACGCCCATTTTGATGCACGAGGTTCTTTCGGAAGGAAACCTGAGTAATATCACTCAAACCATCCCGATCAACATCTCTGTTAAACTAGGGATCATTGAGAACATACACGTGGGAGTGACTTGTTCTCCTGATGAGATACAAGTCTATACTGATCTTTTTAAAGAATTTAGAGATGTGTTCACCTAGTCCTACAAGGAAATGCCTCGGATTGATCCCAGTATCGTAGTGCATGAGATTCCAACCTACCCTGGTACAAAGCCCATGCGCCAACGCTTACGCCCGGTGCATCCTCGCAAAGCCACTGCATTTAAGGCAGAAGTTGAACAACTTCTGAACGCGGGCTTTATTTATCCCATCCCCCTCACAGAATGGGTTTCAAACATTTTCCCTGTCAATAAAAAGCAGGGTACTATTAGGGTCTGTGTTGATTACCGTGATATTAATCGCGCATGTCTGAAGGATAACTATCCCACTCCATTCATAGACCAAATCATCAACGAATGTGCCGGAAGTGAGATTTATTCCTTGATGGACGGCTTCTTCGGGTATAATCAGATCAATATTTTACCTGAGGATCAACACAAGACTACATTCATCTATCCGTGGGGTACTTTTGCTTATAAAAAGCTCCCATTCGGCTTGAAGAACGCTGGAGCCACTTTCCAGCAGGTGATGTCTTACGCTTTCCATGACATATGCCATATCATTCAGCCTTATCTGGACAACTTGCCAGCTCACTCAGCTAGGCGAGAGGACCACCCTGAACGCCTCTGCCAGATTTTCCTTCGCTGTAAGCACTACAATATTAGGCTTAATCCTCATAAATGCATCTTTTGCATGGATTGTGGCCATCTTTTGTGATTCATAGTCTCCAAAGACGGAATTCTCCTTGACCCTTTAAATCTCGAGGCTATCATCAATCTCCCATCATCCTCCTCGTTATATCAATTGCAAAGTCTGCAGGGAAAAGCTAACTTCCTTCGACACTTCATCCCGAAATACGTGGAGGTGGCCAAAGGATTCACACGTCTTCTAAAGTATAACGTTCCCTTCCATTGGGGTGACATTGCTCAATAATCCTTTGAGAAGCTTAAGACGTTACTGGTTAATGCTCCTTTGCTTCGTCCTCCTAATTATCACTGTGATTTCACTTTGTATCTCGCCACCGCGTTTAGCACCATAGCTATGGTTCTAGGGCAGGATGAAGATGATGGAAATGAACATGTCATTTATTATCTGTCGTGAAACCTTCTCAACAAAGAAACACATTATTCTCATGTCGAGAAGCCGGCGTTAGCCGCAGTACACGTTGTGCAGCGTTTTCTCCACTACATCCCACTGCGTATGATAACAGTGGTTTCAGATTGCAACCCCATGACATATATTCTCTCTTGATAATTACTGGGGGGAAAATACTCCAAATGGATCATTATCCTGCAATATTTTGACTTAGAGTTCACTACTGCTAAGTCAACCAAATCACTGGTTTTTGCGGATCTTATATGCTCACTCCCAAAAGACTATACTCCTTCACACTCTGAGGATCATATCCCGAACGAAACTCTTTTCCTTATCAGTACTCACGACCCTTGGTATGGTGACATAATTGTGTATCTTCAGACCTCCACATTTCGGTCTGAGTTGACTAAAGATGCCCAACGTCGGATTCGACATCAGTCTCAACCCTACCGCATCGTAGGAGATACCTTATACCACGTTGGAGTAGATTCGGTGCTTTGTCAGTGCCTAACCTTGGAAGAGGTTGAAAGGGTCCTAAATGACTGCCACAGTGGCACCTGTGGTAGTCATATGTCCAGATATGCCACTGCCCAGAAAATTCTGCAAGCAGGTTACTTCTGGCCATCAATATTCAAAACTATATTGTCGCAGTCCGTAAATGTCACGCGTGCCAGGTCTTTCAGCGCAAGATGCGCGTGCCACCTCTCCCTTTGCATCCTATTATTACTGTTGGCCCTTTTGTGAAATGGGGCGTATATTTTATGACGTGTAACCCTCATTCGGTCGAGGGGCATGCGTATATAATCCTCGCCGTAGACTACTTTACGAAGTGGGCCGAAGCGATGCCTACACTAGCTGCCGACGGTAAGACAGCTGCCCAATTCATCTTCAACCACATCATTGCATGTTTTGGGGTCCATCAGGCCATCGTTACCGACCATGGTACTCATTTCCGAGATTATATGATGGTCGAGCTAACTTCAAGATTGGGCTTACGCCACGATAGTTCAATGCCATATTACCCTCAGGAAAATGGCCATGTTGAAGTAGTGAACAAGGTTCTGGTCACTATGCTTCAACGAACAGTTGGTATTAACAAATCCAATTGGCACCTCCAACTGTTCTCAGCTCTATGGGCCTACCGGACGTCTGCAAAGAATGCAACTGGATTCACACCCTTCCAATTGGTGTACGGTCTGGAAGCAACTCTGCCGGTTGAATGTGAAATTCCTTCTTTGAAGTTAGCTGTGGAACTTTTACCCGACACTTCCCCTAAGGAAGAGCGTATTTTGTATCTGGAACAGTTAGATGAAACCCGCCGTTTGGCTGCTTTAGTCATTGAAGCACAAAAGAAGTGCGTCAAAGCTCACTTTGATCAATCAGTTTCTCCACATTCCTTTGTTGAAGGGGACCTCGTCCTCTTATACGATCAAGCGCATGACAAGCTTGGGGCCAGTAAGTTCCAACCTATGTGGCATGGGCCCTACATAATAAAATGCGTTTTGAAGAATGGGGCTTATGAGCTTATAGATTATGAAAGAGTTCTGCTGGCACAACCCAGAAATGGGTTGTACCTGAAAAAATACTACGCTTGAAGTCATTCTTGGTGTGGTGTGTGTACATAAGTGTGTTATTTCATTTGTGTGCATGTGTGGTGTGGTGTGCGATGTAAACATCTTTCTGTTGATCGGGTCTTCCTGATTGTGCAAATGTCCATCAATCCATTTTTTGGTTTCGCGGATGGTGCCTCCCGCAATACCAGGAATCTGTCTTCGACAGCCCGGGTAATCTACGATCCTGCTGGTGAGTTGGTTGACCTACAAGGTGTGTGTCTAGGATGTGCTACAAATAACATCGCGGAATATAGTGCTGTGTTAGAATTATTAACTGAGGCTGTAAACCTTGGTATCCATGAATTACTTGTGTATCTAGACTTAGAACTTGTAGTATCACAGCTTAATGGTCATTATTTAGTTAGAAACCCATCCATTTTACGTCTGTATCTACGTATTCGTTTACTGGAAATAAATTTTGACTATATTACATATCAACATATACCCATACATATGAATACATTAATGGATGCAGTAGCTAATTTGGTTTTAGATAGACATTTGCGCAATTTATAAACAAAACATCATCACATGTGAAGAGATCCATCCAGAAATAGGTATGTATATATATATATATATATATATATATATATATATATATATCGAAATGTTTACATAGTGTGCATTACATAAATAAAAAATATACATGTTCGTCTTAATACATTCGGAGAGGACATGTCTCTCAAAAAGTATGCATAAAATAAATCCCTAAGTGTCTAATCTTCGTGGTGCTCATGATAACAAGCCACAACATGCACTAAGAATCTCAGAAGATGGTGGAGGCAACTAGGCACTCCGACCATATGTCTCTGGTATGCTAGTGGGACATTTGCCAGCCGGGCGTAGTCTAGAATCCCCTGGGTGATCCCCTCAAGATTCTGGACCAACTCTCCTCCCTCGGCATCCTCCGCCTGAGGTTCAGCTGCGGGATGATTTCTCCATAAAATAGGAGACATACCGGCAGGTCTCTCTGGGCCAACATCTGCATATGCATAAAACTGCTGTCAGAACGGACATGTATTAACAAAAAAAATCATAAAACATAAAAATCAAAAAGACGATCTTACCCAACTCCTCGTCCCAGTCATCTCCCTCCAAGAGTGGGAGATATGGATCACCAGTGAAATCGGTCCTTGCATATGGCCAATCTTCGACTATGATCAACTGACGCCGTAGCCACCCAAAAAACTCCGGCCTCCAGGACATCTGTTGGCCCCCTCCTGCTCTGGGCATCAGTGCTGCCCAGCGAGCCATTCTCGGCTCTCGTGGTACCGGCTCAACTACTATGGCCCCTTGGCCCTCGAAGATTGGTATTCATTCCAGAATGAATGATACCAGGATAGAACCGTAGCCAAACTGCTTCATTTTGGCTTGCTTGCACTTCTTGAGCTGTCTCTTCATGTTGACTATCACCGCTGTAGCCCAGTCAAATAGTGTAGGTCTCATACACTCTGAGGCTAGTATGAGTTGGGCCTTGGTCACCTCATGTGGAGCTTGCGATCTTGCAGCTCATTTAATGGTGTGTAGCACTACTCTAAGTGCTAGATCCTCGACAGTGTGAATGTCTACCTTTCCGCTTCTTGATCCGGTTCGTGCCCTTGGGCACACCCTCGCCATTACCTGTTCCATATTTTCACCAGATGGTCTGCTCCCTGTCAATATGGGCACTGGACCTCTGCGCGACAGTCCAGTTATGAAGTATACGTCAGAAACCTCCAGTTTTAATACTCGATCCCACAGCTTGAACACTTGTTCATTTTCATCCCAAATACTGATCAGGTATTGTAGGAGCTCAGGTTGAGCTCATAAGTAAGGTGTCAGGAAGAAATTTTTAAGCCCACAGTTCTTGAGAGAATTCATACAAGTTTCGTTCTCCATGGCTTGTTCGTCCTCTTCCCCATGCTCCCTCTCTTTCCATTCGATCACCATTGTACTCGGTTGCCTGCATCAACATGATCAACAACCCTTGATTAGATCTTTGTTATGCTTGGAAATCCATTTGAATCACTCACAAATCAGAAATTTAAGGCGAAAAACTAAATTGCGCCAGTTGGCGCGGGCTCTTTGTATACAAAAGGCCATTGGTGCGGGTCCATGCCCGATACCCGCGCCAATGGGTAGAGCCCTAAAATTACAAAAATATTCCACATAAATATAATGAGCAATGGAAAAATATAAAAAAATGGATTAAAATGGAGTACAGGGAAGCGCCTCTTACCTTGAATGAACGAAAATCTGAATGGTAGCCCGGGTCTGTCGCAATCGTTGTCAGAAGTTTGCACACCAAAACGGACCACTATTGCTCTCCAATGAGGTAAATAGTAAAAGTAACTTTGTTTCTTACCATTTGAGACTATTTATAACTTTTTGAAATATCGTTAGGTTTTAAAAGTGATTTTTTATTAATATTTTGATACATTTTGTAGAAAATGGATTTTACACTTGCCTCTGTGTGCAACAACAAGTTTCTACGCGACTTCAACGGTGAAACGAGTTGTATTTTATACTTTTTCGTACTTGGTAAAAACACGAAAAAGTCATTTTGGATTCATATTTCAGCTCTTTTCTGACTCTCTAAACATGAAAATATTGCCGAGGCCCTTGTCGTTTCGATCTCGTTAAAGTGGTTGTGAAACGAAATCTACCCAGTATGTGTTTACCCCTTTTTCGGGCTGGGATAGATTATTTACGAAAAAGGAATACCCTAGCCTATCGCAACTAGGAGGTTTTATCAGACATAGTTTTCTACCTTTTCAGATCTGAGGAACTATTTACGAAAAGGGACCGTTGGAGTTTACTTTTCTGCTGTCTTTTCAAACTCTCTAAACATGAAAAGACACCAAGTTCTTCCTTTGTCAGACTCGTTAAACCCTGATGACATCGAATTCAGTCATAATGACGCGACTCGAGTCTTTCTTTCCTAGGGCACATTAAATGTACTAGGATGGCCTTATATCACAAGCATATGCTATCCCCTTCAAGCTTGTTATAAAAAATAATTGGGGTACTCGTCAGAAATGGCGGGGAAAAAATGGAACCAGCATCATTGTCGTGTCGACAGTATGTCGCTCTTGAACATGGCACTTGTCTACATTCATGTCAGGTTGGGGACATCTCATCTCATTTTTCGCTTGCCTCCGTGGGTTTGGGTAATCCCTTTTGACCTCTCATCTGCTCTTTGCCTCGTCACTATGACCTATGATCTTTTGATGTCAAATATTGCCAAGTCCACTGTCGTGTTGTTCATATGTTCAAGAGAAGTTTGCCTCTACAAGTACCAACCTCCCTCTGATTCTCATCTGATTGTGATTCACAAACACATTATGTTCCTCTGTCTCGTGTCGATGATGTGGGAAACACTATGGCCCACCTTTGATCAAGGTCTCTTCCTGTCGACTTCAACTCATTATCCAGGAAGCTGATCTTGGGACTCCTTTCTGGTACCTTGGAGCCTGCATGCCTCAATGGCAGGTTCTTCACATTCGACGTGAGGTTTTCATCATTGGCCTCTGATTAAGTGATTCTATGGGTGTTCGACACCAGCTCATTGATTCACATGCCGTAGATTGTACCTATAGTCCCTTGAGGGCCATTGTCAATATTGGTGGTACCTCTCGCGTCTGTTAATAGCTTTCATCATTGGCTGGTAATCAGACGATGTTCTTGCATGTTAGACTTCAGCCCATTTCTTCACATGCTTGGACTTGTACTGTGTTCGGGTCGAGATGGAGCGCAAGACCCTGGATTGTGTCTGTTGTAATCCAGGCTGCAATTTTGTGGATTATTATGATTATTTACATGACTCACTTACTGTATGGCTGCGACCATACCTGAGTCTATTTATCGATCCCCACTAGATGGCTGCGTCCATTCCTTGGATCTGGATTATTGTATACTCTGTTATGAATGGCTTCGCCCATACCACATATATATCATGTATTTGAGACATCAGTTGTACTTATTCACGTGGGTTTTCCAATGGTGGAGTTTTCATTTGGACAAGTTCTCATAAAGAATTTCACCCCTCTCTCTCGTTCGGGCCTCATACTTTAGGGGGCATCTGTTACACAACAATTTTTTGCCGTCCCTACCATTCCCCATCTCGCACATTGGAGGGATTATTTTGTGACCTAGAGCAGTGATATAACTTGAAAATACTTTCATGGCATTCCCCTGAACATGTACTTTCATCCCCCTGAAGACATCTCCTTGTGAAAAACCCTAAAAATGGCCCCTTTTGCATTGGCGCGAGTAGCCAGTTCATTACCCGCACCAATGGGGAAAATCCTTCAAATAGGTCGCGCCAATTGGCGCTCTGTCCCAGAGTCGCACTCGCGCCAGAAAATTTAAGGAGTGTTTTTTAAAAATAAATGGCGGAAGTTTCGTCTTAACAAATTCTTGGGCTGCTATCTATCTTGAGTTGGGAGGTTTGGCTACGAATCTCCATAGAGAGGAAGTGGTTTGCCACCTCTCATGGAAGCTTCCTTAATGATAGGGCCAATCCCATGATTATATGGATCCCAACTCCCCTTCCTCCATCTATAAAGCTTACCCATCTCCATGGCAAGCTAGTCTTCAAATTCCCAAATTCCCAAGAGCGTTATGCTACAAGAGCCTCCATAACTCCCTTAAGGCCAAATCCAAGCAAGGAGACTATTTTCAAGATCCAAAGAGAGAGGTTTGTCCCATCCTTAACAGGATTTTCGAGACGTGTTCTACTGGCGACCCTCTAAAGGAGAATTCAGCGTCAGAAATATGGTTGTATTCTTTCTTTGATTGATTAATAATAAGTGACTATTGGTTATGGTTCCACTCTTGTTATGGTTTATGATGATGAGTTATGTCCTTTATGACTGACATATAGTTGCATCTACTAGATTTTACACTTGCGTTTTTTTTGTTTCTCGCATGTGCAGGTGTCCATCAAAGAGATCGTGGGGATCGTGATCTGCCAGGGCTAAGGAACGGGAGAACTACCTCTTCTGCAAGCAACAGCATTGGATTCCAGGTAAGCCTTCATTGCTAGTTGGTTTATTTGCAATTAGGAACCTGCACCATAGTGTGAACGATTGTTGCTAGACCCGGTCTGGGCTACTAGGGATCGCCTCTATCCGCAGAGGGGATTTACCTCCACAACACTCTAATATACCAATTAAGCAGAATTGAAGACTGCGTGCAACCGTGAAATGTATTCGACCTCAATTATACCTTTTAAAGGTATTTTTCATCTAACTTAACCAGAAAAGCTTCAATTTTCAAAAGAAGAAGTATCAATTTTCAATAATTTCCTGTAATTATCTCAAATTCCCACACAAAAATTGCAAAAAACATCCAAAGTACAGGGGAAACTCTGTCAAAATTTCCCCAAAATCCCTCATTTCCGTTTTTTGCAAACCCTGGGCATGTTCATAACCTTTATTTTGAGCATTAAAACCCTCTTTTCATATGAAAATATTCTTAAAACCCAATTTTACCAGAGATATTCTCAAAAAATCCCTTGTTTCCAACAGAAAAACTCAGCAAATAGTATAATCTTTCTCCGTTCAATTAAAAAATGACAAAGAAACAAGTAATCCCCAAATCAGGAGATCCAAAGCCTCAAAAGAAAGCCTCTGCTAAATTCCCTCAGCCTGAGTCCTCTAACTTGATAAACCAACCCCTGCCCTCACTGCTGATTCCTCAAAAGTTGTCAGGCCTGTCCAACCTCCAGTAACTTCACAAGAAAATAGTCCTCTGGTTGACCTTGATTACAGAATTTTGGACCCTTCAGTAGAATTCAATTTTCTTGATGACTATAACTGGCGTTTTGGTAAATCAGTAGAGAAATATGATAAAGATATATCAGTCTGGGATTCCAATCTGCCAAAATGCATTGTCCCTCTTACTCATTCAGCCCCTGATTTTGTTAGATTGTGTCAGTCCTATTATCTTCCAGACCAAAGGTGCATTGTGAATAAAGACAGAGAGGTCTTATTTTACATCAATACAGAATCCATAAATTCTATGCTACAATTGAACCCTGACCCTAATGCTGCCTCATTGTCAATAGAGGATTTAACTCAGAATTACCTAGAACTTGATTTTGCTTCTAAGTTCAAAGTCTTCCAGACTTTTTGTCCCAAGCAAGTTGATATCCCTCAGCTTAATCCTCCATTTGATACTTTTGATTTTACAAATGAAACCAGACAAATTTTCTCCATGCTATCATTCATACTAGGATACACCAGTGGTGAATTCACTGATGTGGCTATCTTAGGTTTTCTGTCTACTCTGATTCTTGGCCAGTCTCCATCCATTGTGTACAATTTTGCCAAGTTCATTGCAGAAAACATGTACTATCAATTTTCTAGATTGTCAGAGGAAGGAGTCTTTAGATATACCTCATATCTACTCCATCTCTTTTTATATTATCAAGAAAACAAGTTTCCTATTGAGCTTTAGAAGATAGATCCAGAAGGAAATATACTTTCAATTGTGTTTTGGTCATCAATTCTGAGAAAATGGAACAGGGAATACAACTTTGCAGACGTTGCAGACTTGTTTCTAGTACCTGCAATGAATTTACTGAATAAAGAATAGACCCCTAGAATTAATGAAGAAACAAAGAGGATCTTACAGCTATCTGAGAGCTGTAAAACAAGGGATAGGTACTTATACAAGAATTATACAAATATTAGAGTATATGGTGCACTCTTAGCCCCATATAAATTGCCTAGATTTGTGAAAACAAGGATATTTGCTTTAGAATATTTGAGACAGTTGTTGAATGCAGATGAATTTAATTTCATAGCTTCTAGGAAAAAGACTCAGCTCAAACTGAAAAATCAATTTTGACCATTTATTGTGAATAACAGAGAAGCAGCCAATGAAATTAATGTCAAGTTGAAAGAGTATAAATTCCCATACAGTTTTATGTGGAATTATGATCCTCAGGGTATTTAGGCATGATGAGATTAAAATGCAAGTTGTCTGTCTTTTTGCATGATCCCAAGCCCCAAATTGAAAAATATGCCAATAAACTTGAATGGGAGCCAAACACTTTATTTGATGATGACTCACAAACCATGCAGGGAAACAGTGGAAAAGATAAGCAGGTTGATCAAAAACAGGTGGTTACAGTGAACAAAGAATTGACATTCTTCATAAAAGAAGTAGAAAGGAAGATAGTTTCACTACTAAAACTATTCAAGACAAAAGATTCAAAATTCCCTCCAATAAGAAAATTAAATTGACTAATGAAGAAAGGGACAAAGTTATCAATATTAAAGATAACAATGGTCATGAAACTAATGATGAAGCAACAAGGATAGTAACTGAAACACTCAAAGAGCTTCAAAATGTCCAACTTGGAGCATGGAAAAAAGATACGGTCATGGTGGATAAACAAACAAAGGTTGATATGCCATCTTATTCTAAAGAACCTGACAACACAGAGTTAGATATTCAAATCAGGTTCAGAAAAATTAAAGAAAAGAATCAAGAAATAAAAATGAAGCATATTCCAAATTCCTTAAAGAAAATCCTGGGAATAAAGATAGACTCCTTTTAGCTTTTGCTTATTCTTCTAATAAATTGGTCATGTCATTTCTCAGGCCTACAGTGGCTAATCCAAAAACTATTGCAGATTATTCAAAGATAGACCTTGAAGTTGATGCTGATGCAGTCCATGAATTGGACCAAATAGAATTTCATACGAGCAACACAGAGATTCTATATTCTAAGATAGTCAATAAGACTATGAATTCTATCAGGCTTGAGAAAAAATTGATAAATCTCCAAACCCAAATGAAATTGGATAAAGCCTCATTATATGCCAGTAACTTGAAGATCAAAGCATTAGAAGACTTGGTGATTAAAGCAGGAGTTGATCCAGGTAACATTGAAGTTGAAAAGGCTTTAATCAAACAAAAAAATGAAGATATAGCTGCCCTCATCAAACAACTAAAATTGCATAAAAGTGAAAATCCTTAGGCAAAAGAAATCCTTCAGCAGAAAACAAAAAATGATGAATTAAAACAACTTGTTCTTAAAATGAAAGATCAGATAAAAGAAATGGAAAGCCAAATAGAAGCTTTCATGCAATAAAATGAAAATATGAAGAAACCTCAACAGGTTTTCATTCCTATAGTGATCCCAAATATAATTATAGTTGTTCCATCTACTTTGGCAGAACACTTGGCACCACAAGGAGCATTGGCAACTGTAGTTCCAATCACTTCTCATGACATCTCTACCTCTTCATCATCAACCTCACAAGTAAACACAATGGAGGACAAAGTTGCAATAATCAGAGCCATGGAAGTTTTGTCTTTGAAAGATAAAGAAATACTCAGCTTGAAAGGCACTATTAAAAATCTGGAAACTTATAAAAGAGATGCCTTAATTACTTCCAAAGGGCATGAATAGAGGGCTGATAGATTACAAGAACAAGTAAAAATTCTTCAACAAGAGGTGAATCTTACAGATCAGGTTGCATACATAAAAAATCATTTATGGACAAAAATCATTGAATGCATTCACTCACAATGGCCTTCTATTCAGATAATTTATGAGTAGAAAGAGTTTCTACAGGCTGCAAATGTAGAAATTGATAAAACCAAGAAAGAAATTGAAAATAAGCCACCACAAGCAGTTCAACTCGTAGCATTTTTTAACAACAAAAACAAAGAAGAATTGGAAGAGTTGAAAATTGATGATAGAACAGAGGCCATCCTTCAAATTAAGAAAGTCTTGAATAAGAGAAACATGATGAATAATTTGGAAGAAAGGTATAAAGATATGAACTTGGCCATCTCGAGATTTTGGGCCAAATACAAAGTATTATCAGAAGCAAGTTTACCAGACATTCATGCATTAAATGAAAAATTAATGCCACAAAAGATTATGATCAGAAAATCAGAGCTCATGCTAAGGAGCAAGCTAAACAGCCTTTACCACAAGGATCTCCAAGCAGCAAAGTACTTCTTCAATATTTTGAAAATCTATTCTTTTTGGAAAATGAAATCAAACATATGTTCACAGTAAAGCCAAACTTTGCCAAATATAGAGAGGCTAATGAAAGTTACAGGAAATTGAAGAATATGAAGATCCTCACTATTGAACAGTGGCAAGAATTCACAGATTTGATGTGAATTTGACAGGTAAAGGACAGGAAAATCATATGAAAAATAATTTTTTACTTTTACCTTATGGTGAAAAAATCAGTGCCAAAGTGTATCAGGGTCAAAGTGTATCAGTAAAATCAAATTGTTACTGCTAGTCATTTTTCAATTACAGCAGTGAAACATTGAAATGCAAAGATAAAGAGTATCAGAGCGGAAGATGAAAAGGAAGAGTATTCTACAAGTCACCATCCACGAGAAGATGTACCTAATGCCAGCAATGCTCACAGCACATCAAAAATCAGTTTAGATAAGATAAAACAGTTATATTTTTCCTTGTAAAAGAGGACAACTTGCAAATTGTTTTGCTATTGCCCCTCTTCTTATGTTCTCTTTCCTATTTTTCCTTAAAACATTATCTCAATTTCTGAGATATTTTGTAAACAATTTTTGTGTATAAATACTTCATAATTCGAAGTATTCAGTGTGGAATAAAATCTCTCAAGACTACTATAGTAATTTTGCTGGACATATTGAAGTTGGTGTGATTCAATTAGTGAAGTAGCAGTCTGGAAACAAGATTAGAGACATCATAACTAAGGATTCTCGTGGTGACAAGATAAGTCTCGTGTTTTTTCCTATTTTCAGTGTTATTCCTTAAAATTTTACATCCATTAATTTGATGTGTTTCTATTTTTCAATGATCAACTAAGGAGAAATTAAACAGGATTAGTGATGATAAGCTTCGTGTTTTAAACTAGTTGGCATTTTTATGTTTTCTGCTTGGTAACCAGACCATAGAATTCTTAATTTCTCTAAGTCCATGTTTGATCCCCTTCTTCAATCCTCTTTTTTGTAACTTAAGGATTCTTAAGTGCCCTTTTGTTCATATTTCACCCATTCCATCAACAAAGCCTATTTAAAGCGTTAGAAGTTCATCTATCTTTCCCTTAGTACATTTTTATCTTTAAGTCTTATTTCCTAGCTCTGCTTGCCTAGAGAGTTGACTCCAATGCCCAATTTTCTAGTAGATCCCTCTGGTTTACCTTGAAATACTTTTTTATTCCCATGACACTCCTAAAATCAGTCATATTGCTTATTCATAGCTAACCTAAAATCCTTTACTAAAACAAAGCTAAATATTTAGGAGAGATCCCTCTCCGGAACTCAGGAAGGCTAGATCTTGAATTCCCAAAGCGGTTCTTGGTTACCCTTAATGTTCTTAACTACAAAAATCCTCATCCCACAACATGATAATTACTAGGGTGATAACATACTCGCGACCATACTGGGGAACTAACCACTCTCCAGTTTTAAGTTTAATCTTGAAGGAATATTTTTAATTATATCTTTTCTACTTTAAGATTGAGTTTAAAGGTTGTGGGTATTTTACCCAATAAACATTCTGGCTCACAAGAAAGTCTACTACACTAGATCCAACCCCGATCCTAATCCTCTAGAGACAACAGATAATCCGGACCATATAGGAAAAAAGAAGAAAAAACAAATTGATAGTTCTGAAACTAAGATACCTATGATAAGAGCTTATTCATTATCCAAAGAATTGGTAGGCTTATCAGACATTGATTTTGACATAAAGTTTGAAAAATATTTATTTAGAACAAATTATGAATAGGATTTAAAAGAAATTGTTTTAGATCCAGTTTTTACTTCTTATGTGAGTGAAAAACACAAAATTGTTTCTGTTCCTACTAAATCAGATCAAACTAAAAGTAAAAGTCTAGTAAAAAAGTTAAGTGTCACAAAGATTAAAGACATTGAAGAAGTTGTTAAGTATTTTTGTCTAAATTTAAACCCCCAGTTTTTGAGCTATATACAACAGTCTTTCCAGCATCAGATTCTACCTTGTATGCTGCCACATCATTTACTAATTCTACTGTCAGTTCACCTCAAGAGCCCATAAGCCCTAAGTTGTCTTTGCCCCATAGAATCATATACTCATCATATCCACAATCCACTATTATTTCATCAACCGATCCATCCATCCCTGAGTTTCCCTTGCAGCCCAAATTAGTATATCCATCATTTACCCAGCCCATTACAACTACCATTAGCCATACTACTTCTTTTTCATCCCCTTTTTTGAACTCTTCAAGTACATCCATTGCAGTAACCAACACTATCCCTATAACTACAACTGTACCTCCTAGTTAAGCTAAAATCCAAGCCATGACAGCCTGATATGTTCCCTTGGTATTACCTTAGAATCTTCATGACATGCCCCAGAACTATCAAAAAGATATTCCACTGTTTGATAATCTTTCACATATTACTGCACAAAAACATATTACTAGAATAAGTGATTTCTAGGAAGTCTATGAGATAGATGAAACTGATGTCCAAATGAGGTTATTTTCTCAGAGCTTAATTGGAGAAGTGAAAACCTGGTTTAAAAGTTTAGGAGCTGGTAGCATAGCATACCTAGCTGCTTTCCATAGAGCCTTCCTAAATAAATGGGAGAAAAAGAAGAACCCTATGCAAATACTATTTGAGTTTGATGATGTCAAGAGAGCCCCAAATGAGTCTTTCCAAGACTTCTGCACAAGATATAATAGTGTTTACAATGCCATTGCTGCAGACCTTAAACCTACCCCGTATTTCGTGCTACTGAAATTCCCTCACTATTTTGATGTAGACATGGCTTACCAACTTAGGGAAAGGGATGCAAATACTTTAGAACAAATGAAAAAAAACGTTGTAGGTGTAGAAATCAACATACTTGCAAAAAAGGCCAGAATGAAAAATGAAAGAAGGGTTACTATTAAACAAGAAGCATCTCACTTAGATGGTAAGTTTGATTTCATTACTAAAGCCCTAGAAAAAGTAGTTGACAGACTGTATCAAATTGAAAAAAACCACAATGGGATAATCAATCCTAGATCCGGAATCCCAATTACAGAAAAAAAAAACAACCCTGGGAAAGGTAAAGATCCTTCCCCTAATAAGAATATAAGACCCCCATTCCAAGAAAAATTTGCAAAAAGTTCACAAAATAGTGTTGACGAGGAGGAAGACATCAACATTGTTATGGGGATTGATGACAACAATACCATTTTCCTCACCCAGGAGGACTAGGAACTCTTTGAACTTGAACAGTTCAAAGTAGAATCTAGAGAATCCTATGATTATAAACAAGGTTATTATTTTTCAATAAATGAAATTCACAGTCAGTACAACCTTAGGAGAAAGAAAACCAATGAACCTTTCATAAAGAATAATGCTCCAAACCAACAAGAACAAAACAAAAGGAAGACTGATACTTCTAAATCAAAACTCTTGTAGATTCTTCCTAGAGATAACAAACAGAGTTCAAATCCAGCCAGTCCTAAAAAGCAGCAAGGCCCAAAAATTGTAGATATTACTGACGAGGTGGCTCAATATTCTAAGGATGCTCCAAAATATAATACTCCTAAAGCCACCAATCCAACAACAATCATTGAGCCAAGAAATAATCCTACTGACTTTAAAATATGAGATCCTAAACCTTCTGTTGAGAATCCTAAAACTGATAAGACTTCTGCTATCCCTCAAAATATTCCTGAAAAAGCTGTTAAGGATAGCAGAAACCAAGAAACTCAGAGAGAATACAAGAGAATAGCTCAAAACAAAGGAAAAATAGTAGAAATTCAAGAAAAGTCATCACAAATCACAGTTCCCAAAGAAGAAATGATTCAAACTATTAGATCTCAGCCAACATTTAATATGCAATCTGAAATATCCATGTTAAAAATATCTTTTCCCTTAGTAGAACTAGCTAAAAATGATTTGTATAGATCTATGATTTCTGATGCATTGAATTTGAATTAGAATGAAGATACAATCAATATGAATGAAGATAGGCCTGAATTGATTTTTGGTCCTAATGTAGATGGAAAGCATTCAGATGAGTCGGTACCCCCATTTTATTTAATTCTTACTCTGCATGACCAAATATTACATAATACTATGGTAGGTACTGGAGCTTCCCACAATTTAATGCCTAGAGCTATAATGGAAACTCTAAATCTAGATATAAATAGACCATATAAGGACCTGTTCTCATTTGATTCATCCAAAGTTCAAAGTATTGGTTTTATTAAAGATCTGTGTATTAACCTAGTCCAATATCTTGGTAAGAGTATGATCATGGATGTTGTAGTAGCTGACATCCTGCCAAAGTATGGCATGCTTCTTTCTCGCTCATGGGGAGCAAAGTTGCAAGGATCTCTACAACTAGATATGAGTTATGCTACTATCTCAGTATTTGGACAGCCTAAAAAGCTTTATAGATAAACCTTGATGAAGTACATGATCAGTAGTGTAGACAGACCTACAAATTATCCAATTTATGCTACTCCCATTGATCTTGATTCGTTTATTCTCAGTAACTCTGATCAAAATGAAAATCCAACTGAACTTACTGATAAAAGACTTAAAATCATGGATGATTATATTGGTCATGAAGCTTTGTAGCATTTAGATTTTGATGGATCTGTTAATAAATTTGGAGTTGGAGCTGGTGTTTGGATTACAAACATTGAAACAAGCCATTCTAAAGGACATTCCTTTAGATTAAAATTCAAATGCACCAATAACATGGCTGAATATGAAGCTTTAATGTTAGGCTTGCAAATTATTAGAAAAAAGGGAGAAAAAAGAATAATGGTTTTGGGTGATTTTGAACTAGTTATAAAGAAAATAAATGCAGAGTATTTAGTTCACAACCCCATACTTGCAAGATACAAAGAAACAGTATTGGAACTGCTTAAAGATTTGTTAGAAGGCAATTTTGCTATCATCCCTTGAGATCAAAACATACAGGCCATTACTTAGCGACTTTTGCCAGCATTTGTAAATTTCCTTTTTCACCATTGCAAAAATACACTGCTGAGATCAAACATAGACCTATTGTTCCTGATAATGTAAAATATTAGAAAACTTTTTCAAAGGATCAACAAATTTATCACTTTTTGAATAATGAGCATGAATTTCAAAATTGTCAAATCGATAACGATTGTAACATAGATTCATCTTGTGATATAGATTTAAATTTCTTTCAAATAGATGATTTAGATAATTTAGATGTACATAAGTTTGAAAATCCTACTATTTTTACTCAAAGTGACATTGATGAAATGGAAAAAATAGAAATGGAGGAATTGATTGAAGATGAAATAGATTTGATTGATTTAAATAATAACATTTTACCCAGAGGTTTAACTCCTCTAGAAGATTTATTTGACTCCAACGATGTGCCCATAAGGCCAAAAATGGAGCGAGTTAAGTCTGACATAGAAGAATATAACTTAGGGACAGATGAAAAACCAAGAATAATCAAACTATCCAAATCCTTATCATCAAATGAAAGGGCTAAATACATTGAAATTTTAAAATAATTTCAAGATATCTTTGCATGGAGCTATGAAGACTTAAAAACTTACAACACAGACATTATCCAACATAAAATTCCTTTGAAAGGAAATAAAAAACCTTTTCAATAGAAACTCAGAAGGATTAATCCAGTTTTGTTACCCTTAATTGAAAAAGAAGTTAAAAGAATGTTTGATGCTCAGATAATTTCACCACTCAGATTTTCTGACTGGGTATCTAATTTAGTGCCAACCAGGAAAAAAAGAGGAGAAATTAGACTATGCATAGACTTTAGGAATCTTAATAAAGCATCCGTGAAGGATAACTACCCCTTGCCAAAAATGGACCATATTTTACAAAGGGTAGCAGGTTCTTCCAGAATCTCTTTATTAGATGGTTTCTCTGGTTACAATCAGATTCTAGTTCACAAAGATGACCAAACCAAAACTACATTTACTACTCCATGGGGCACTTTCATGTATGTGAAAATTCCTTTTGGGTTAAAAAATGCAGGAGCTACATTTCAAAGGGCCATGGATATTTCCTTTGCAAAGGAAATTCATGAGTTCCTAGTCATTTATTTGGATGATATTTCTGTTTTTTCTAAAAAAAATGACGATCACTTGGATCATCTGAGACAAGTTTTTATTAAATGCAGAAAATATGGTATATCTCTTAATCCCAAAAAGACTCTTTTTGGGCTAGAAGAAGGCAAATTTATAGGTCATATCATTTCAAAAGAAGGCATTAGAATAGACCCTGCAAGAATTGAAGCAATCATAAACATTCAACCACCTAGGAACATTAAATAACTCCAAGAATTCTTGGGAAAGATCAATTTTCTAAGAAGATTCATATCAAATCTGGCTGAGATTATAAAAGATCTTAATAACATGCTTAAAAGGACCCCTCAATTAAATGGACAATAAAGGCCAAACAATCTTTTGAATCTATCAAATAGGCCTTAACTAAAGCACCAATCCTTATCAGAAAAGATTACACAAAATATTTTATAATATTTTCCTTTCCATCCGAACACACCATAGCTGCAGTTCTTCTGTAGAAAAAAAATCAAGGCTTTGAACAACCCATTACATTTTTTAGTAAAACTCTTAGAGATGCACCACTGAAATACAACATAATAGTAAAAAAGGCTTTTGCTCTGGTTAAAGCTTTAAAATATTTTAGAGTGTATATAATTCATTCACACATAATTGCATATGTCCCTAATGCAGTATTTAAAGGCATTTTGACTCAAGATGGACCCAACTTTTACCTCTGAAACCAATATCCACTAAAAAACCATTTCAACTATGGGGGTTAGACTTCATAGGTGAAATTCATCCTCCATATTCAGGTCATCACAAATGGATTCTAACTGCTACTGATTACTTTAATGAGTGGATAGAATAAATTCCCACTAGGCAAGCTACAGACTCAGTTATTATCTCATTCATAGAAAGTAATATTTTGTCTAGATTTGGACGTCCACACAAAATTATCACAGACAATGCTGCTGCTTTCAAATCTAAGAAGATGATTTCTTTCTGCCATAAATACCATATTACCTTAGGTCATTCCACAACATACTATCCCCAAGGTAATGGTCTAGCTGAATCCTCAAATAAAATTTTAGTCAACATCATCAGAAAACTACTCCAAGACAATAAAAAGACATGGAACAAGAAACTGGTCTATGCCCTTTGGGTTGATAGACTTACTACAAAAAATTCTATAGCAACTTCACCATATCAGATTGTTTATGGTACAGATGCAATTTTTCCTTCTTCCTTGGGTGTCCCAGTCATGAAGATTATCCAGGAATCACAGGGAGAAACTAATGACATTCAAAGAAAATCAATGAAACCATACACCTTCAACAAACCAAAGATGAAGTTTATGAAAAGTCACAACTTTTAAAGGAAAATATCAAAAATATTTTGGATAAAAGAGTTAAGGAAGATGACTTTTTCATAGGAGATCGAGTTTTAAGATGGGATGCAAGAAGAGAGGATAAAGGTAAACATGGGAAATTTGAATTTCTATGGCAGGGACCCTATGTAATATATGGTTACAGAGGAAATAATTCCTTTTTCATCAGGAATTTGGATGGAACTGAGCTTGAAGAAGGACCAGTAAATGGAAGGATGTTGAAACATTACTTTTCCTCATAAGTCACTTAACATTTAGATCTATTTACTTCATCATTGTAAATATTCATAGTCAAAGTGTAGATTGGATTGGATATATTATCTACAAAGTTGAAGCCCAAAGAGAAGGCCCTGAGCTTTGTAATATAAGATGTCATAAATATGATTGTTGTAGAAAATATAAGACATTTAACGGATCACCAAGGTTAATGGATAAGGCTACTGATCTCAGAGTTCTTGGCATTTCACAAGGAAAAGCCATCCCCAAGTGAAGCCGATGTTAGCAACCTATAAATATAGGATTCATAATTTTGACTTGACTGATGGTAATTTTGTAAATCTGTACATACTTTTCCTTTTGCAAGTTGTATTCACATATTTTGTAAAAAAATTAAAAAAAAAATAGAAAAATCAAAAAGAGGGTAAAAAGTCCTAAAAGAATAATCAAAGGACTTAGAAAAAATAAAAGACCCCAACAGAAAAATGAATAAAACATGAAAGTTTGCAAGCATAAATGCCACTACTTTTTACTTTTTGACTATGGTAGAGTGTTAATAAATGCCATAGTCCATGATGAGTTAAACACTTTAATCTTAACTTGTCATTGTTTCAATTTCACTTGTTCTAGATAGAGAATAATGAGTTGTCATACTTCTTAAGCATGAAAATTCAGTAGTTAGGTAGAGAACTAAAATGAATCCAATAGTTTAATCTAGATTCATGGATGAAATAAGTGTAGAATTAGATAGTTTTACTTGCTTTCAAAAATAATAAAGGCTGTGAAGGTTGCTAGCTTAAATGCACCTTACTACAAAGGAAGAAAAAATGTTAGCATGGTAAGCTGGGTAGGTTGAAGAAGGTGAAAAGTCTCAATGTAAATGTCATTCATCATGGGCTACAAAATAACTAACTTCCTCTTCCCATAGTCATGAAACATTCTAAAACTATCAGTAAGAAAGGCTCAAGGCATTTCCTTGACTTTTGTTGAGACTGGACCCAAGGCTCTATGACTAATCAGTTGAAAATGTAAAATTTCTATATTAATCCCTAAACTAACATCATTTACCATTCATGCATTCATCCCCCTGAATAATCCTAAGTAAAACTCCAATTTTTACTTAAATACATTTTAATTCCCATTTGATTAACTTTCTACATCATTTGAAAACATTAAGCCCTCAAAATAACATTATATCATAAGTTAAGTGATAATATCAATGCAAATTATCTTTTGAAATTCACTTTACTTGTTATGTTTATGTGTTTTGAGTATACTATATCCTATTTTCATATTAACTTTAATTTATGTATTAACTCCCTATAGAAATGACCTTCTCCTATTATATAACTCCTTTTTATATAATAAAACCAAAAACCCACTTATTATAATTTTAGCCGAAGTTTATAATTCCCACATGTTTAATAAAAACCCACATTATAAACCCCTTTGGCTAAAATATACCTTTATGTATAATCTCGCCCCTATGGTAGTTAAATTAACCTGGTTTAATTAACCATATAATAAAAATATTCGAAAATATTTTAAAACATGTTTTATATATGTTTTAAACAAAAATATCGAAGTTTTATTTAAACTAAACTTCAAAGCATAAATCCATTTCCTTGTATATTTTCCCCTTGCCCAACTCCCTAACCTAAGGTTAAAACCTTAATTTGAGTTAAAATCCATAATACATACTCCTTATTCCATTACCACAGTCCCTAACCTTGGTTAAAATCCTAAATATCCCTCCCGATCACCCTTTCCATTGTAAAAGTCAGTTTTTCTCTATAAACTAACCTTATCCCTTTCTCCATTGGATTAAATGTCAGCCCTTCGATCCCATCTATCCATTTGATCCAACAATTAAAAATCAACATGACAGATTAATACAATTCGATCCCTCCCCCATCGCATTGAATTTTAACCGTAGATCTTTTATTTATTTCCAAGACCTTGTGGCTCAAAATGAACCGGATGACTTACCTTCCTCCGCACCTTACCTTTTGATCGTGACCGTTCGCTTTCCAAAGCAAGATCTAACAACAGATATCTCATATCGTGCCAAAAAATTAATCGACCAAAGTTTGGGAAAAGCCATGTGATATAAGTTGTTTTTCGAAACCACCTTGTGTCGACGTGTCCTGATATAATTGGATCGTGTTCGAAAAGAAATTTACCGCTTACCACTCTGGAGCTGCGTGAATACCACCCAATAGTATTTCGAAACCACTTCTGCCCAAACTATGATTTAATATGATTTAACTATGGTTTGAACTATGGTTTATTTATAAAAATCATAATTTTCATCAAAATTTTCACCTATTTGCACTTTAAACCTGTGAAACCTCCGCTAAGCCTATTTTCATCGAATTTTCACCATTTTCTGCCATTTAACCTTTGAGAGCCTGTGCAGAGCCCTTTTCACCATTTTCAAACCTACAAGTGCCATTTTCAAGCCAATTTACTTGCAGTTCAACCACGAAGAGACAAAGTACTCTCTGATAGACCAATTCAGCAGAATTGAAGACTACACGGAACCGTGAAATCTTTCCAACCTCAATTATACCTTTTAAAGGTATTTTTCGTCAAAATTTACCAGAAAAGCTTCAATTTTCAAAAGAAAAAGTATCAATTTTCAATGATTTCCTGTAATTATCTCAAATTCCCACACAAAAATTGCAAAAAACATCCAAAGTACAGGGGAAACTCTGTCAAAATTTCCCCAGAATCCCTCATTTCCATTTTTTGCAAACCCTGGGCATTTTCATTGCTAGAATTGTTCATAACCTTTTTTCTAAGCATTAAAACCCTATTTTCATCTGAAACTTTGCTCAGAACCCTATTTTACCAGATATATTCTCCAAAAATCCCTTATTTCCAACATAAAAACTTAGCAAACAGTCTAAGCTTGCTCTGTTCAATTAAAAAATGACAAAGAAACAAGTAACCCCCAAATCAAGAGGTCCAAAGCCTCAAAAGAAAGCCTCTACTAAATTCCCTCAGCCTGACTCCTCTAAAATTGATAAACCAACCCCTACACTCACTGCTGATTCCTCAGAAGTTGTCAGGCCTGTCCAACCTCCAGTAACTTCACAAGAAAATAGTCCTCTAGTTGAACTTGATTACAGAATTTTGGACACTTTAGTAGAATTCAATTTTCTTGATGTCTATAAGTGGTGTTTTGGTAAATCAGTAGAGAAAGATGATAAATATATACTAGTCTGAGATTCCAATATGCCAAAATACATTGTCCCTCTTACTTATTCAGCCCTTGATTTTGTCAGATTGTGTCAATCCTATTATCTTCCATACCAAAGGTGCATTGTGAATAAAGATAGAGAGGACTTATTTTACATCAATATAGAACCCATAAATTCTATGTTGCAACTGAACCCTGACCCTAATGCCACCTCATTGTCAGTAGAGGATTTAACTCAGAATTACCTAGAACTTGATTTTGTTTCTAAGTTCAAAGTCTTCCATAATTTTTGTCCCAAGCAAGTTGATATCTCTAAGCTTAATCCTCCATTTGATACTTTTGATTTTCCAAATGAAACCAGACAGATTGTCTCCATGCTATCATTCATACCGGGATACACAAGTGATGAATTCACTGATGTGGCTATCTTAGGTTTTCTGTCTACTCTGAGTCCTGTCCAGTCTCCATCCATTGTGTACAATTTTTCCAAGTTCATTGCAGAAAACATGCACTATCAATTTTCTAGATTGTCAGAGGAAGGAGTCTTTAGATATACCTCATATCTACTTCATCTCTTTTTATATTATCAAGTAGACAAGTTTCTTATTGAGCTTCAGAAGATAGATCCAGAAGAAAATTTAATTTTAGTTGTGTTTTGGTCATCAATTCTGAGAAAATGGAACAAGGAATACAACTTTGTAGAATTTAATGACTTGTTTCTAGTACCTGTTATGAATTTATTGAATAAAGAACAGACCGCTAGAATTAATGATGAAATAAAGAGGATCCTACAACTATCTGAGAGTTGTAAAATAGGGGATTGGTACTTACACAAGAATTATACAGAGATTAGAGTATATGGTGCACTCTTAGCCCCATATAAATTTCTTAGATTTGTGACAGCAAGGATATTTTCTTTAGAATATTTGAGGCATATGTTGAATGCAGATGAAGTTAATTTCATAACTTCTAGTAAAAATACTTAGTTCAAACTGAAAAATCAAGTTGGGCCATTTACTGTGAATAACAAAGAAGCAGCCAATGAAATTAATGTCAAGTTGAAAGATTATAAATTCCCATATAGTTTTATGTGGAATTATGATCCTCAAGGTGTTTTAAGCATGATGAGATTAAAATGAAAGTTGTCTGTCTTCTTGCATGATCCCAAGCCCCAAATTGAAAAATATGTCAATAAACTTGAATGGTAGCCAAACACTTTATTTGATGATGACTCACAAACCATGCAGGGAAACAGTGGAAAAGATAAGCAGGTTGATCAAACACAGGTGGTTATAGTGAACAAAGAATCTAACATTCTTCATAAAAGAAGCAGAAAGGAAGATAGTTTCACTACTGAAACTATTCAGGACAAAAGATCCAGAATTCCCTAGAATAAGAAAAGTAAATTGACTAATGAAGAAAGGGACAAAGCTATCAATATTGAAGATAACAATGGTCATGAAAATGATGATAAAGCAACAAGGACAATAACTGAAACACTCAAAGAGCTTCAAAATTTCCAACTTGGAGCACAACAAAAAGATACAATCATGGTGGATAAACAAACAAAGGTTTATATTCCATCTTCTTCTAAAGAGCCTGACAACACAGAGTCAAATATTTAAATCATGTTCAAACAAATTAAAGAAAAGAATAAATAAATAAAAAATGAAGCATATTCCAAATTCCTTAAAGGAAAGCCTGGGAATAAATATAGACTCCTTTCAGCTTTTGATTATTCTTCTAATAAATTGGTGATGTCATTTCTGAAGCCTAAAGTGGCTGATCCAAAAACTATTGCAGATTATTCAAAGATAGACCTTGAAGTTGATGCAGATGCAGTCCATGAATTGGACCAAACAGAATTTCATAGGAGCAACACAGAGATGCTATATTCTAAGATAGTCAATAAGACTATGAACTCTATCAGGCTTGAGAAAACATTGATAAATCTCCAAACCCAAATGAAATTGGATAAAACGTCATTATATTCCAATAACTTGAAGATCAAAGCATTACAAGACTTGGTGATTGAAGCAGGACTTGATCCAGCTAACATTGAAGTTGAAAATGCTTTAATCAAACAGAAAAATGAAGATACAACTGCCCTTAGAAAACAACTAAAATTGCCTCAAAGTGAAAATCCTCAGGAAAAAGAAATCCTTCAGCAGAAGACAGAAAATGATGAATTAAAACAACTTGTTCTTAAAATGATAGATCAGATAAAGGAAATGGAAAGCCAAATAGAAGCTTTCATGCAAGAAAATGAAAATCTGAATAAATCTCAACAAGTTTTCATTCCTACAGTGATCCCAACTGTAAGTACAACTATTTCATCTACTTTTGCAGAACACTTGGCACCACAAGGAGCATTGGAAACTACAGTGCCAATCACTTCTCATGACATATCTACCTCTTCATCATCAACCTCACAGGTAAACACAGTGGAGGACAAAGTTGCAATAATCAAAGCCATGGAAGATATGTCTTTGAAAGATAAAGAAATACTCGGTTTGAAAGGCACTATTAAAAATCTGGAAACTTCTAAAAGAGATTCCTTAATTACTTCCAAAGGGCATGAACAGAGGGCTGATAGATTACAAGAACAAGTAAAAATTCTTCAACAATAGGTGATTCTTACAGATCAGGTTTGATACATAAAAAATCATTTATGGACAAAAATCATTGAAGGCATTCACTCACAATGGCCTTCTATTCAGATAATTTATGAGCAGAAAGAGTTGCTACAGGCTGCAAATGCAGAAATTGATAAAACCAAGAAAGAAATTGAAAATAAGCCACCACAAGCAGTTCAACTCATAACATTTTTGAATAGTAAAAACATAGAAGAATTGGAAAAGTTGAAAATTGCTGACAAAACAGAGGCCATCCTTCAAATTAAGAAATTATTGAATAAGAGAAACATGATGAATAATTTGGAAGATAGGTGTAAAGATATGAACTTGGCCATCTCAAGATTTTGGGCCAAATACAATGTATTATCAGAAGCAGGTTTACTAGAAATTCATGCATTAAATGACAAATTAATGCCACAAAAGGATTATGATCAGAAAATTAGAGCTCATGCTAAGGAGCAAGCTAAATAGCCTTTACCACAAGGATCTCCACGTGGAAAATTACTTCTTCAATATTTTGAAAATATATTCTTTCTGGAAAATGAAAACAAACATATGTTCATAGTAAAGCCAAACTTTGCCAAATATACAGAGGTTGATGAAATTTATAGGAAAACGAAGAATATGAAGATCCCCATTGTTGAATAGTGGCAAGAATTCACAGATTTGATGTGAATTTGACAGGTAAAGGACAGGAAAATCATATGAAAAATCATTTTTTACTTTTACCTTATGGTGAAAAGATCAGTGCCAAAGTGTATCAGGATCAAAGTGTATCAGTAAAATCAAATTGCTATTGCTAGTCATTTTTCAATTATGGCAGTGAAACAGTAAAAAGCAGAGATAAAGAGTATCAGAGTAGAAGATGAAAAGGAAGAGTATTCTACAAGCCATCATCCATGAGAATATGTACCTAATGCCATCAATGCTCACAGCACATCAAAAATCAGTTTAGATAAGATAAAACAGTTATATTTTTCCTTATAAAAGAGGACAGCTTGCGAACTGTTTTGCTGTTGTCCCTCTTCTTATGTTCTCTTTCCTATTTTTCCTTAAAACATTATCTCAATTTATGAGATATTTTGTAAACAATTTTTGTGTATAAATACTTCATAATTCGAAGTATTCAGTGTGGAATAAAATCTCTCAAGACTACTATAGTCATTTTTCTGGACATATTGAAGTTGGTGTGAGTCAATTAGCGAAGCAGCAGTCTGGAAACAAGATTAGAGACATCATAACTAAGGATTATCGTGGTGACAAGATAAGTCTCGTGTTTTTTCCTGTTTTTAGTGTTATTCTTTAAAAGCTTACATACATTCATTTAATGTGTTTCTATTCTGTAATGATCAACTAAGGAGAAATTAAACAGGATTAGTGATAATAAGCTCCCTATTTTAAACTAGTTGGCATTTTTATGTTTTCTGCTTGATAACCGAACCATAGAATTCTTAATTTCTCTAGGTCCCTATTTGATCCCCTTCTTCAATCCTTTTTTCTATAAATTAATGATTCTTCAGTGCCCTTTTGTTCATACTTCACCCATTCCATCAACAAAGCCTATTTAAAGCCTTACAAGGTCATCTATCCCACCCTTAGTACATTTGCATCTTCAAGTCTTATTTCCTAGCTCTGCTTGCCTAGAGATTTGACTCCATTGCCCAATGTTCTGGCAGATCCCTCTGGTTTACCTTGAAATACTTTTTTATTCCTACCACACTCCTAAAATCAGTCCTATTGCTCATTCATAGCTAGCCTAAAATCCTTTACTAAAACAAAACTAAATCTTTAGGAGAGATCCCTCTCCGGAGCTCAAGAAGGCTAGATCCTGAATTCCAAAAGTGGTTCTTGGTTACCCCTGGTGTTCTTAACTACAAAAATCCTCATCCCACAACCTGAGATTTACTAGGGTGATAACACTCCCAATGAAGACATTGAGAAAGAGAAGGAGGCTTTTGTGGCTCAAGCCACTCAAAAGAAACCTCACTATCCTAAAAGGTTGAAAACCCAAGAATCACACACCTCATAAGAAGTTGAACTTATGGGAGAATTGAAGAATATAGGTGTCAAAATTCCTCTCCTCCAAGCCATAAAATACTCTCCCATATATAAATATATCATTAAGGAAGAATATATTAGAAAGCCTATAAGGAAGATAAGGGATGACCCTACTATAAATGTTATCAAGAAACTAACAGATCTAATTCTTATGACAATAATCATCCCCAAGTATCTAGATCCTCGAAGCCCTGTTGTAGATGTGCACATAAATGACATTACATTACCAAAAAATCTCATTGACCTAGAAGTTATAACCAATGTCATGACCAAGGAAACCATGTTTAAACTCAACCTTGAGTAGTCCCTAAGAAATACCACTATTATGTTGTAGCTTGCTAACATATCCATAGGTGGACTAGAGGAAATCATAGAAGGTGTAATTGTTTCTATAGAATTTTGGGAGTAACCCACAAAGTTCCTTGTCCTCTTGATTAAAACCAAGTTCAATGAATATCCTCTCATCTTAGTGATATCATGGTTATCTAATGCTGATACATATATCAATTGTAGGACTAGAAACATGAAAATTACCAATTGAAATTATTGAAAACAACTTGTATTATATTCCCAAAATTAACCTCTCTTAAGAAAGAATTTCCTAAATGGATACAAGAAGAAGAGGGGGGGATTCCTACCTCTCATCACCCTACCCTATCTACAATAGAAACCACCCTTGGTAGAAAGTAGGCTAATAAAGATGATTTAGTTGATAATTTTCTACAAAACCAATATCCTACTGCTATGGATATTGATGGGATAAAAGAAGGCTCATCCCAAAGGAAGCTTGGTTGTTCCCATGTTATTCTATGGGCATAATTGTTTTTTTACAAGAAAGAGCATGCCCGTAAAGCAGGTGATTTACAAAGAAATATTAATGCTAGCAAAGGGCTCCATAGTAGTTTTGTAGCAATTCTAATCCAAACATTTTTACCTAAAATTAAAAAATGTTCCATATTAATATCCTACCGCTATATATTATGAAACATTGCTTCAACAATAGCATACATTTTCATTTTAACATGTAAAAACTTCAAAAAACCAAAACAAACTAGATATTCAATGCAGTGGGTTACTCCTCCATTGCAGCCGGAATGTTGAGGTATATTATGATGATTTCCTCGCCCTCTTTCATGATCTAGTATTTCTTCTTGAATTGGAGATCATCTATCTATTTCGTGACTGCATCTATCTCATCCTCCAATTTTTGAATTTGTTCATTTTTAGCAAATTATTGTTCTTGCATTTCCAGATTTTCTTGTTCTTGCAGATGGATTCACCTCTATATACTAGCTAGCCCCTTTCTTATCTCTTCATCATCCTTGAAGAAAATAAAATATTCTACATGTTCCTTCCTCGGTCGATGGTGACTCTAGGAACCATGAGGATGATCTACCAACCTATGAATTTCACTGTGCTTCCCTCCAGGTCTCAACACCTGAACAACGATATAATTTTTCCAAGAAATTGCAGCACCAGCGGTCTAAAACAACAAACCAAATCCCTAAAATTGCTACCAATTTCGGCACTCTAGCCTTTAACTCCCTCGTTGGGTTAGAATTACCACCCTTGATCGCCTCTGTCACTTTTGCCACCCCGGGACAAAATTCGGTCTAGAGACCACCCAACCTAGCACCCTTCTTCTTCTCCACACCAACATCTTGGGACCCTGCACTATGCACATGACACAAAAAATTCCCCTTACCTCCAGATCAATATAGGACAGCCTTAGAGGCAAACTCGACCCAACCCAATGGAAATAGGCCTTCCCCAAAAAAGTGACAATGCCCAACAACGGAAATTTTTTTTCAAGAAAATGTAACACCCCTGGCTCCTAACCAAATCCCAGTGACCTTGCCCTATACATATTTCCACCTTTAGACACCTCCTTCACTTTTTCCACCCCAGGACTTGATACTTTCCCATAGCCACCAAGATTATTTCCCTTATTCTCCACCCCACCAACCTCCTGGATAACAGAAATATGTAAACCACACAAAACCTTCCCAAGACCTTCAGACCCGAAAATATTCAGCCTCAGAGGCGAACTCCACTAGACCCCATGAACACAGACCTTCCCTGACTTCTGGAGATATTCCAACTGTAGCATCTGGGTATATAGAGAGTGAGGCTTCCATAGATGACATCACCCTACAAAAAATTTGGGCCACCATCCTCCCCACAAACTCCCATGATTTCTTTGTACCCTAAATTGACCTACGAGTTCATTTGATAACTTGATCTAGTTTATAGTTTTGTGCCAAAGTATTTTTAACCATATGCTTGATAAACACTACAAAGTCCCATATCATGGACATCTCCTTTATTCCTTTTTTATGAGACAAAGAAAGTCCAAATAGAAGTCAAAAACCTAAACTTGTTAGTTTGTATTTATCCCTAGACAACATGTAAACCTATCTTCTATGATTCCTTCGAGATTAATGAGAATCCCTCCCCTTCTTTACATGCCAGGGTTTCTTTTTGATGCTCCATCAAATTGGAGGATCCATTTGTTTTGATCTTGCATCCGCTATCTATGTCCTTAAGGGGAAAACCTAAGGATCCAAGGAGGACTAGGATTGTGGACTTTTACAATGGAAAAATTTACCCTAGAATTCCCCCAAGGGAGGAGCCAAGTCAATTTTATCATGTCCACATAGGGTTACGAAGTCGAGTGATGAAATTACATGCAAGAAGAAAGAGATTTTAGAGTAGTGATTCTAGCTAGGACATGGTTCAATCTAAAGATTGCTTTATTTCTAGACAATGATATTTTATAGCAAACATATTTTGGTAGGACTATCTAGATTTTCTTGAAATTATTTTTGGCCTGAAGGGAGTCCAAGTAACATGAGGGCTAGGAGCGGAATAAATATAGGAGATCTGAGGGCCAATTGGCTCTACAGAAAATCAGACCTAATGTAGGTGACCAGAATTCTTTTGTCACTTGGAAATGAAGGAAAAGGTGATCTATTGTTTCTTCTGATTTTTCGTAGAGTGGGCACGTAGAACGTCATATGTGACCTCTTTTTTGGAAGTTCTCTACTATGACATTTTTCTTCTGCATCAACAACAACAAAAAAAAGTTAACTTTTGGAATAACATTTATGCTCCAAATTTTCCTCTAAATTGACGATTTAGGGGGAATATGTGATTGAAATAAAAGGTGGGAGTATCCTTCTTTCACTGTGTATTTTTTTTGTTTCCAGGCCCTTCTGTCATCTAGAGAATTCACAACAGGGGCACAACCTCTTAATTTTTGAAACAATTTCTCTCATAATGGGAATAGCACCTCTAGTATCTTATCAAGACACCATCCCTACCAGTGCTCCTGAGTATCCCAGAATGAAATTTTTAGTATGAATCCTTTGTCGAAGTGTACGAAAAAGGACCACTTTAGCTACGCATAACTAATAGCCCTAACAACAAAAGTGGCTGCCAATATCTTCAGATCTGCGGTTAGTTAGACAAGAAAAGAGCTGCAGAATACCAGATCTGTGTATGGAAAGACATTAAGCAGTAAAAACAAGGGTTTGCTCCATATACCAATAGACAAGACAAGAACAATTTTTGAAAGAATTTTTGTATTAATGGGGCACCTGTGAGGAAAACCAGAAGGAGTATCCAATTCCCCTTAGTGGGATGGGTTCTTGGAAGTCCTCAGCACTTCGGATCTAAGATTTCTCTCTCTAGTTGATGTAGAAAACCCAATGCAAAGAGTAGAGCTCAATGGGAGCAAATGGCAGAAAATGGTGACCAAGTGTATAGATCCAGAGTGATCTAATAGGCAACAAAAGGTGAAGAATGGTAGGAAAAACCCTCCTATTTATAACAAAATATTGGGTCATTCTAGATCTTGGTGCATGGGTTAACCAGATCTAGATCCACTTTTTATGGAATGTTTTATTATATTTGTTGGAGGGAAAAGGTATTTGACTTGGGTCAAATCCCTTAATTTGTTAAAAATAAATAAATAAATGATTTATTTATCTTTTTAAGGAAGTGGTTAGAAGATAATCAAATAAATAATGATTTATTTAATTATTTGTGAGTGATTTGGTCATATTTAACAAGGAATATCATCTAAATAAGGTTTAAATGATTATTCCTAGAAAATAATAAGATAAATAAAGGTTTATCTAATTAATTTCTTTGATTTTGGGTTAAACATGACTGGGAATAATAATTAAATTATGGTTTAATTAATATTTCCATGAGGAAAATCAAACAAATATAGGTTTGTTTAATATTTCCTTTTGGGGTTTCCTATTTTAACATAGTGAAAGAAGTTTTACTTAGGGTAAAACTGGTCTTACATGGTGTACTTGGGTCCATCTAATGATAATAGGTTAGATGACCAAAAAATGGTGTAACAGATTGCCCCCCAGCGTGCGAGTGTCAGGAGCAAATCGTATGACCGAAGTACGTTGTAAGAATACAATCACTAGACAACAAAAGGGGATGGCAGAGAGAGAAATGTGAGGTAGATAGTGTGCTGAAGGACTAGACCCTGAGGAGACGAGACTCGCGGGTGCAACAAGTCTCTTTTTATGAGAGGGTACCTGTGCTGAAGGCGGCGGGGGAGGCATACCTATGCCCGCCGAGACAAAGTACAAAATAATAGTGTGTCTAGTAAACAAGGGACCGAACCATAGAGTACAGCTGGCATAATCATGAGCCAGATAAAAATACAATGAGGAATCCCACATACATGTTGTGCCTGGGATAACAGCCAGGACTTGTACAATAATATCTGAGTACATGAGATACAAATACAACCCAAATGCCCCCTGTAAATGGGGAAGGGCTCACAAAATATGATTGATACATGCAAGTCGAAGAGGCGCTGCAAGTGGCTATGGCCAACATCATCAAATATCTGGAGCTGCATCAAAGGCTGCAAAGAAGAGGTCATCCGGGCATGTGGGGGGCTACCTGCAGGGCCACCCCCTCATGAGGGTTGAAACATCTCACACACACCCAGGAATCATGAAGAGCTGCTGTTGGATCACTGGACCATCAAATGTATGAATCTCGATCATGCTGAAGGAGCTAGAGAAACAATCAAGCCAAAGGGAAAGGAGATATCCCTTTGCCCGATCCGAGGCACCGAACAAGAGTGGAAGTTGGGACCACGGTACACCGCCCTCTAGACCTGGCTTCTGGAATGAATGAGCTGATGTTGACAGAAGGAGGTCTGCCATAGTTGAGGCAATGAGAGACCCTCAACTAAGGCACGAGAGAAAAGAGTAGACCGATGGAAAGACTAACACTAATGATGATAGTGAAGTGGAAAGGACTGAGTAGCTAATGGACGACTTCCCTTGCTAGAGCATAAAGGGCATGAATGACATGGCAGCGACTGACACAACATCATCAGGGATGGGGGATAGTGGAACTGAAGGTCATAATGTGCGACACAAGAGAGATACCAAACAATGACGGATGGAGGGCTATAGCAGGGTACAAAGGGACTCAGTATAGACTCCATGGAGGGAATGATAACTCAACTTGGATGCTCTAAACAAGGGCGACTTGATGGTGCTGGCACACAGTAAAGGCCCTAATGGGGGACCATGGAAACATGAGTACATGATGGGAACTCATGACGAAAATCAACACGAATGAAGACAAGTAAAGAGGCAAGAGGGTGCCCCAAGTACAAGTGTCGTAAGTGAGGAGTTTCGATTTTAAGGAGAGGTGAAGTGACCCTTCTTGAACAAAATTTGTCTTGGTGAAGTATCAGATCACAAAAAACTAATAGATACCCATTTGAGAGATCGGTGAGAGCTTTCGAACGGTGCAGACGGTTCGTCAAACAGGGCTACGGTGTGGTCGCAGCAGTCGAAAGAAGACACAGGGGTTCTCTTTTGATAAGGCAGTTTTCCCTCCAAAATCACTCATTTGCTATTGTTGCTGTGGTGAATGTGGAGAGGAGAGAAGGCCCTAAATCTTGCGGCGAACGTAGCGGACAAACCAACCGTTGGAATCGCGATCCGTCAATTACAGGTAAGAGGTCTAACCTTTCTATTGCATTTTGATGGATTACATTTTTAGTTTAGGGCCCAGTGTTACACCATTTTTTGGTCATCTAACTTATTACCATTAGATGGACCCAAGTACACCATGTAAGATCAGTTTTACCCTAAGTAAAACCACTTTCACTATGTTAAAACAGGAAACCCCAAAAGGAAATATTAAACAAACCCATGTTTGTTTGACTTTCCTCATGGAATAATTAATTAAACCATAATTTAATTATTATTCCCAGTCATGTTTAACCCAAAACCAAAGAAATTAATTAGATAAACCTCTATTTATCTCATTAATTTCTAGGAATGATTATTTAAATCTTATTTAGATAATATTCCTTGTTAAATATGACCAAATCACCCACAAATAATTAAATAAATCATTATTTATTTGATTATCCTTCAACCACTTCCTTAAAAAGATAAATAAATCATTTATTTATTTTTTATTGACAAATAAAGGGATTTGACCCAAGTCAAATACTTTTTCCCTCCAACAAATATAATAAAATATTCCATAAAAGGTGGATCTAGATTTGGTTAACATTATTTTAATCATGCACCAAGATCTAGAATGACCCAATATTTTATTATAAATAGGAGGGTTTTCCCCATCATTCTTCACCTTTTGTTGCCTATTAGATCACTCTGGATCTATACACTTGGTCTCATTTCTACCATTTTTCTCCCATTGAGCTCTATCTTCTACATTGGGTTTTCTACATCTACAAGAGAGAGAAAGCTTAGATCTGAAGTGCTGAGGACTACAAAGAACCCATCCCATTGAAAAGATCTGGATACACCTTCTTGTTTCCTCCCAGGTGCCCTGTAATATAAAAATTCATTCAAAAATCGTGTTCTTGTCTTGTCTGTTGGATGCATGGAGAAAACTCTTTACTTTACTGCTTAATGTCTTTCTATTTATAGATCTGTTTGTTGCAGCGCTTTAACTACTAATTGCAGATCTGAAGATGTTTTGCAGCCATTATTGTTGTTAGGGCTATTAGTTATGCGTAGCTAAAGTGGTTCTTTTTCGTACATTTCGACGAAGAATTCATACTAACAAATGGCGACTCCACACGGGTTTTAAATTACGACCGCTGTCGTTTTTCCTATTCCTGCATATCCAGCTACTTCAGACCCTAGGGTTTCTTTTCAGCTTTTTGTTTTTCCTATTTTCATGTGGTTTTTTTCCTCATAAAGCCCTCAAACATTAAAATTTCTAACTTCCGTGTGTTTCTGGCCCCATTGCGCAGGTGACCGACATCAGCCGCAGCTGAGACGACATTTTTTTTCTGAAATCTGCCGCCGAGAGTCCCGGAAGTGCAGGTCGCACTTTTTGGCCCAAAAAGTGCGACCTCAAGCCTCAGGTCGCAGAAAAAAGCCCCAAAACTGCGACCGGAGCAAAAAACTGGTCAAAAACCGCGACCTGGACTTTTTTCTGCTGTTTTTCTGAAATTTTTCTGGGTTTTTCTGAAGCTTCTGTTAGGGTTTTCCAGCCTCTGTCTCAGCCCGTTTCGACTTGTTTCTGATCTGCTTTTTCTCATCTAAGTGGGAACCTAGCCCCCTAGGGCTTTAGTACCCTCCACTTTTTGTGGAAGATTTTTAGCTGTTTCAGCCGTCTGTTTTTCAGAGCTTCAGCCTCCTTTTTCCCAGATCTGTTACCTCCCTTTCAGATCCATTGTAATCAGCCTTCCTTCCTTTCAAATCACCTCTTGTCGTTTTGTTTGGACCTCTTTTTAGGGCCTCCTCCTTGCCCCCTCCGCTTTTTGCTGATTACCTCCCTTTTTCCAGCCACCTTGCCTCTGCCTCTTGGCTGTGATCTGCACCTCTTTTTAGCAGCTTTCTCCTTTAGATCCCTGTCCCTTTTGACCCTAGATCTATTGGCCTCTTTTTACGTGTGTTTTGAATAGATTTTTGCCCTCTTTTAGAGTAGTTTTGAGAGACCCTCCTTTTTGGGTTCAATTGATGCATGGTTAGCTGTTAAATGTTCTGTTATTTCAGCAATCTATATTGTTCTCTGCAGATTTCTTTTCAGTTACGCAGCACACTTTTTCTTGCTCTCAAAACGAAAAGGGTTTAAAAATTAAAATTAACGCACACCACACACTGACCCTAAGTGAAGAAGCACCTGGTTAACACCGCCTGGCAAAGACTCTAAAATCAATTGTCACTGCACTTTTTTTGCCCGTGACCTCACTTGATTCTGTCCCTTTCTGCCCTTGTCGGTTTCCTTCTTCCCGTCATCATTGCGCCCCCAAGGCACCTTTCCCAGAGACTTCTTGGCCTTCACCCTCAGTTTCCGGTCGATCGACCTGCTCCGTCCCATCGTTGTCGAGCCAGTCATTCTCTGATTCTTTGGGTTCTCCTTTTCCTTCTAGTTCTCCCCCCTGTCACCTCCACTATGTCTAGTCCAGGGCCTAACACTAGTAGGAATCCCGGCCCTAATGCCGGGACTACCCCTAGCGGAACCACCACAGGAGCTACCTCGGCTTCACCCGTGCTCCCCTTCTTGGCAGGCCTCAGCCTCCCCGATTTGGACCGGTTAATAAATGACCCTATACACCATGATGCTAGTTGGCCTGCTATGCCGACAAAGCTCCCTTCTGACATCCCAAAGTTTGAAGGCCATGCTGGAGAAGATCCTTCAAATCATGTTCGATCTTTCCACATGTGGTGTTCATCTACCTCCATTACCGATGACTCTGTTCGTCTTCGATTGTTCCAACGCACGCTTACAGGCGAAGCTTCTAAGTGGTATGTTGATCAACCCACTTCCTCCCATACCACCTTTGCAACTCTTGCCTGGGCTTTTTTATCTTACTTCCAGCTTCCCCTTCGTTATGACACTGGTATCGAACTCTTGACTTCCTTCAAGCAAACCTCTTCGACCCGCCTTTCTACCCATGTCCAGGAATGGCGAAGAAGATGGAGCCTATGCCAATCTCCTCCCTTCGAAGACCGTGTCTACTTAGACTGGTTCCTTAGATCTCTCTTGTCCCCTATCGGGAAAGATGTCGCATCGCATTTCCCTCAAACCAAAGAAGATGCCCTCCAAATGGCGTTAAAGTATGACCTGATCTACGCTCAGACAGTTTATGATCCTACTGTCCTACCTGATCTCCCCAAACCCGGTGATGCCCATACGCCGGGGGCACCTCATGCCGCTGACAGTATCGTTGGATCTATCTCTCATCCATCCACTCAACCTCTCATGAGCTATGGTTTTCCTGGGGGAGGGGGCACCACTCCCTGCACTTCTCCCCCTCCCGGTAGCATGCATCCAGGATACGGCATGCCTCATCCTTTTGCCCAACCTCCTGCTTACCTCAATTTTGCCCAACCTAACCCTTACCCTCATCCGCAGCCTGGTGCGCCAGCTCCTCCAGCATATGCACTTTCGCCTCCCTTGCCTTCTCAACCCCTGCAACAGCCGTCACCACCCCCTCAAGAGCCGGTGGTTGCACAGCAGGGATTCATGGCTATCCAACCACCTAATGGACAGGTGGCCACTCCACCTTCCCCTTCTGGTTCCTCCAATTACCAGATCCTCATGATGAACTCTGATCCACCTCTAACCGTCGACCTTAACCTTCAAACTCGGTCTTGCCAGTACCCCAAGCCTCCTGCTCAGTCTGCCCCCGAGCCTCCTTCTTCAGGTTCTACATAGCCTCTTTCAACATCCAGTGGCCCCTTACATATCCCTCAACCTAAAGTTGAGGTTCATACCAATATTCCTAAGGGACCGTTACGCCGAAATGCTGCTTCCGGTCGAGCTGCTCATTCGTATAGCATAGTAGATGATTTGGCACAATCTCCTGCTGCCATTTCCACACTGGAACTCCTCCAGTCGTGCCCTTCCCAAAAGAAGGCTCTACTATCTGTCGTGGGTGCTGTAGATCCTGCTGATGACCAAATGATTGTTTTCGACGCCACTCAATCGGACCATCCTCCCCTTCCTCCTTCCGTCGCCTTCCAAATCTCAGTCAAAATACGAAACGCCATCGTTTCCCAGTGTATAATTGACGAGGGGGCATCCACCTGCGTGATGTCCGCTTGGGTTTGGAAGCAACTTGGATCCCCTGAGCTGGCCCCTTCCACGATTACCCTTCGAGCGTGGGACAGCCACGCCTCCCAGCCCATTGGCCTCTTCCGTAATTGTCTTATTACCCTTGCCGGTAAGACTGTTTGCGTTGACGTCGAAGTCATCGACGCCCCGCTAGACTACAACATTCTATTGGGGCGAAGCTACACCTATGCTATGTCTGCTATCCCATCTGCGGTTTTCCGCAAGATGTCTTTCCCTCATAATGGAAAGATAGTCACCATTGACCAGTTGACATATCATGAGCCAAAATCTCAGACCTCACCTGAGACGACCATCTCTTCTGTAGCCAACAAGAAAACCGTCGATTCCTTGACCAGTGTCTCCCCCGGCGTTTACAAAGTTTCCTCCCTGCTTGGAAATTTTCCTAATCTTCCCCCTCCTCCTATCTCTGACCCCAGCTCATCGAATGTTTGCATGATGTAGTCGTCTCGAGCTGCTCTCAAGCAACCTTCTTCGGCTAGTCAGCAACCTTTCCCTCCGCAACTTGCTCCTAGCCCTTCACCTGCAGTTGGTAGTCATGAGCCCCTTTATCCCCCTGGCACGGTTCCTCCAGGCCTTAGCCATTTAGGAGTCGTCCCACCTGGCCATTACCCCTCTTGTCAGATACCGTTCCTAGCTCCCCCACCAGGAGTGTACACGGTACCAGTCATGGCCACCCTCTCTCTTCCTAACTTGACCCTTGGGATTCCCATTTGGTACCTTGATCCTCTAGCCCCCACCTTGCCTGGTCAGCCCAAACCTTATATCGCTTTGACCCCGGTTCAACTGGTCCCCATGACTTCTCCCGCTGCATCAGTGCCTCAGTCACCTCAACAGGAACCACCTCCTGTTGTGACCGCTTCGGGTAAGAAGGGCAAAGCTCGCAAGGGGGCATCAAAGGACAAGGCTGCCCCGAAAAACTCTGCTCCTCCTCAGCCTCCAAAGCATACCATCCAGTGTGCTTTGTGTGATGTTGTCGGTCACGCCTCCCATACCTGTCCTGAATCAATTCATCTCAAGCCCATGGTTAATGTCACGTTCCCTGAGTCTGCGGTCCCAGAAGCCTCTGTTCCTTCCGCGACCACGGCCAAGAACCCCACGACTATTCACACCAACCACCCCTGTGCTTTGTGTGATCTCCATGGCCATTAAACCCATCTTTGTCCCTGCCTCGAGGAATTCCACACCTCTATCACTGCGGTCCACCAATTCGAGGCCAAGCGCAATGAGTCCACCTCTCTCCTATTTGCGCATTCTGCTTCAGGAGAACTACCAGATATGACCGCTCCCATTGACATTCCCCCTCCTGATGTCGAGATGACGGAGCCTTCGTCCAACATTTTTTACCTATCATCATCCATGAGACCCTCGGGGAACATTCCATCTGAATCCTCCCCTGTTGTTTCGCTTGACCTTCCTTCAGCGATCATCTTGGGCTCAACATCGATAGATCCTTTATCTACTTACTCTTCGGTCACCCCTTGTGACGATGCGCATGTGAACCTCTCTTCTCATGATGATGATTCAGGTCACTTCACCACGTCAGGTGGTCCTTCTTCCACCAGTCACCCCATCTTCTATCACGATGACGACATTATGGAAGAAATTCCCACCCCTAACTTTATATATTCCCCCTTACATCGAACCCATGCGTTCACACCACATCCACCTTGTGGCCATTACATCGAAACCCAATGTTTGGGTAAGGGGGCACCCACATTTGAGAGACCAAGAGAAGCAATTCTCCATAACTCTCCTAGTGTATCTGGTCATGTTGACTTTAGTACCATTATTCTTCCACATTTAGAAGAACCTCTAAAGTCCCATATCACTTCAGATCACTCTAAGGATGATACCTCTTATCGTTCCCTCATCTTCCATCAACAACCCAGTCTCTTAGACATTATTGTTGACCAACCTATAACTTTTCTACGAGAGCATCAGTTCATTATCTCCAAATCCTCTGTTTGGGATAGTGACACCAGGTATGCCGACTCGGAAACTTAAAGTCCATTTGATCCCTATATGAAGTACCAAAAGAGATTTGTAATCCTCCATTTCCTTTCTCATACTGCATAACCATAATGAGAACAAATGGCACACCACATCATCAAAATGTGTTTAGATTCCCATTTTTCTAAATACATTTTGGCATGACCACACCATGCTTGGGGGCACCTATGCCCCCCAACCATAACCCTCCTCACCTCGTTTTTGGAGAGGAGGCTGTCTTACCAATCGAGCGTAAAATCCCTTCCCTTCATCTGGCTGTTCAACTTCTCCCTGACACCCAACCTCTAGAACAACGACTTATCATGCTTGAGCATGCCTCTGAAGACCGCCGTGTTGCATTGAAAACCATGGAAGCGGCCAAGCAATGCATCCAAGCTCAATGTGACCGAAAAGTCCAGCCTCATCCTTTTCACGAAGGTGACCTTGTTCTAGTATATGACCAGGCCCATAATGTCCTTGGTCATGGGAAGTTCGACTCATTATGGCTAGGCCCTTACATCATCAGTAAGGATCTTGGTAAGGGAGCCTACTTTTTAGAGGACTTCGAAGGCAATCCTCTTCCTAATCCTCGCAATGCACTCTATCTTAAGAAATATTACCCTTAGCATTTCCCTTCTGAGATGCGTGTTTTATTTTCTGTTAGATAGCCAGAATCCTTTTTTTACTTTCATCCTTCGCCAGGACCTATTTTTTCCAAGAAGGATCACCTCACACCTCCTTAAAATCGAACTTCCTCACTACAACACTCGTACTGGGGGCACCACTTCACCTCCATACTTGTCCATGTTCGTGTCGATTTTCGTCATGAGTTCCCCCTTGTACTCGTGTTTTTCATGGTCCCCCATTGGGCCTTTCCTGTGTGGCAGTACCATCGAGTCACCCTTGTTTAGAGCATCCAAGTTGAGTCATCATCGCATTCATGGAGTCTATCCCGAGTCCCTTCGTACCCCGCTATAGTCCTCCATCCTTCATTGCTTGGTCTCTCTCTTGCGTCGCACATTATGACCTTTAGTCCCACTGTCCCCTATCCCTTCCGATATTGTGTCAGTAGCTGCCATGTCATTCATGCCCTTTATGCTCTAACAAGGGAAGTCGTCCATTCGCCACTCCATCCTTTCCATTTCGCCATCATCATTAGTGTCAGTCTGTCCGTCGCTCTACTATTTTCTCTCGTGCCTTAGTTGAGGATCTCTCATTGCCTCACCTATGGCGGACCTCCTTCTGTCGACATCAGCTCATTCATTCCAGAAGCCAGGTCTAGAGGGCGGTGTACCTTGGTTCCAGCTTCCCCTCTTGTTCGGTGCCTCGGATCAGGCAAGGGGATCTCTCATTTCCCTTTGACTTGATTGTTTCTCCACCTCCTTTCAGCATGATCGAGATTCGTATACTGGACGGTCCAGTGACCCAGCAGCAGCTCTTGATGATTCCCGGGTATGTGTGAGATGTCTCAACCCTCATGAGGGGGTGGCCCTGCAGGTAGCCCCCCACATGCCCGGATGACCTCTTCTTTGCAGCCTTTTATGCCGCTCCAGATTTTGATGATGTTGGCCTTAGCCATTTGCAGCACCTCTTTGATTTGCATGTATCAGTCAGATTTTGTGAGCCCTTCCCCATTTACAGGGGGCATTTGGGTTGTATTTATATTATCGTACTAGTCCTGGCTGTTATCCCAGGCACAGCATGTATGTGAGACTCTTCATTATATTTTTATCTGGCTCTTGATTATGCCAGCTGTACTCTATGGTTCGGTCGCTTGTTTACTGGACACACTATTCTTTTGTACTTTGTCTCGGCGGGCATAGGTATGCCTCCCCCGCCGCCTTCAGCACAGGTACCCTCTCATAAAAAGAGACTTGTTGCACCTGCGAGTCTCGTCTCCTCAGGTTCTAGTCCTTCAGCACACTATCTACCTCACCTTTCTCTCTTTGACACCCCTTTTGTTGTCTAGTGATTGTGTTCTTACAACGTACTTCGTTCATACGATTTGCTCCTGACACTCGCACGCTGGGGGGCAATCTGTTACACCATTTTTTGGTCATCTAACTTATTACCATTAGATGGACCCAAGTACACCATGTAAGACCAATTTTACCCTAAGTAAAACCACTTTCACTATGTTAAAACAGGAAACCCCAAAAGGAAATATTAAACAAACCCATGTTTTTTTGACTTTCCTCATGGAATAATTAATTAAACCATAATTTAATTATTATTCCCAGTCATGTTTAACCCGAAACCAAAGAAATTAATTAGATAAACCTCTATTTATCTCATTAATTTCTAGGAATGATTATTTAAATCTTGTTTAGGTAATATTCCTTGTTAAATATGACCAAATCACCCACAAATAATTAAATAAATCATTATTTATTTGATTATCTTCCAACCACTTCCTTAAAAAGATAAATAAATCATTTATTTATTTATTTTTGACTAATCAAGGAATTTGACCCAAGTCAAAGACCCTTTCCCTCCAACAAATATAATAAAATATTCCATAAAAGGTGGATCTAGATTTGGTTAACATTATTTTAATCATGCACCAAGATCTAGAATGACCCAATATTTTGTTATAAATAGGAGGGTTTTTCCCCATCATTCCTCACCTTTTGTTGCCTACTAGATCACTCTGGATCTATACACTTGGTCTCATTTTCACCATTTGCTCCCATTGAGCTCCATTTTCTGCATTGGGTTTTCTACACCTGCAAGAGAGAGAAAGCTTAGATCTGAAGTGCTGAGGACTACAAAGAACCCATCCCATTGAGGAGAGTTGGATACACCTTCTTGTTTTCCTCCCAGGTGCCCTGTAATATAAAATTCTTTCAAAAAATTGTGTTCTTGTCTTGTCTATTGGATGCATGGAGCAAACCCTTTATTTTACTGCTTAATGTCTTTCCATTTATAGATCTGGTTGTTGCAGCATTTTTATTACTAACCGCAGATCTGAAGATATTTGGCAGCCACTATTGTTGTTAGGGCTATTAGTTATGCATAGCTAAAGTGGTCCTTTTTCGTACATTTCGACGAAGGATTCATACTAACACCCAGAATCCCAGAAACAACCCCTCCTTCATCTCTACGGCCTGGTCACACTTTTTGGGGCAAAAAGTGCGACCTAGGACGCAGGTATCAGGGAAAAAAGTGTGACCTGGTCCAGAAAAGAGCAGAAAACTGTGACCTGGGAGATGAGGGGGATTTGGTGTTGTTTTATGGCTGGAAGTTGGGTTTTGGTGTTTGGTTATGGTTTTCCTGATCTTTACGCAGACAAAAATGATGTGTTTGTGCAGGTATGGCAGAGTTACGGGTCAACTGGAGAGAGAGCGATCTGGGGACACTATGGACAGAGAACCAGGCAGATCAGGGCGTTTGCCGTGTATTGGCTAGATTTGGGGTTCTCAAGTTTTATGAGAACCCTTTGATGAGAGCAGGGGAACCGTTACTGGCCCGGATTATCAGTTACTGGGATCCAGATCAGGAGATATTTATAGTGCAGGGGCACAGGATCGAACTGACGGTCCAGGACGTGTACTTCCTGACTGGTCTCCCGCCACTGGGGATGGTGGGAAACACACAGCCAGTGTTTCCGCAGGGGCGGCATATCATGGAGTTTGTGGAACGTCATTGTCGACCGGGTCTCCAAGTCAAGGGGACTCGAATACCGATCGGGGATCTAGAGAGGCTAGAAACCCGTGCAGTGGCCGCAGCTGTACTGCGAATCCTGGGCATCCAGGCGTTCCATCACATCACTGGGGGGCAGATGATGATAGTGAAAAGTGTGTTGGGTGGGACCTACTATGGGTGGGCCCAAATGATGTTGGTGTCGCTAAAGCGACAATTGTCACTATGTAGGTGGCAGGTGAACCATCACTGCTCATATGGGACTTTGTTGTGCGCCTTCTTCTTTGAGAAGATCCCGACCTTGAGGCCTCGTGTACAACTTCCAGATGGGGGCCCGAGAGAGCCCAGGATGCGCCGTTGGGGACGGCTACTGTGCAGAGGAGGAGGAGGGGCGGTCGGGCGAGTGTTTCGACTGGAGTTTTTTGCCCATTGGGGTCAAATGCCATTGTACATAGAAGACTATCCCTATAGTGGGATGAGCTACTGTGGAGATCCGGATCTGCCACTTCCGCCTAGTCGAGTCTGGGGGCCCGATGGTAAGTGACAGATTGCTATTCTTGTGTGGGCATGATAAAGTGTTTGAATAGTAATTGATGGTACTGATTCATGTACTTTTGGTATGCAGATATAGCACCGGTAAAACCGGCAGGATATATGGGACGACCGGCAGTGTCTGGAGCTACAGGTCCAAGTGGGTCGAGAGCAGTGCAGAATGAGGATGCAGCCGCCCTGCTAGAGGAGATTTGCCGTAGATGCGAAAGGTTGTTGACCGGAGTATCAGAGCGCGGGTGGCAGGACTTAGACGACCAGTTTATAGAGCAATGTGTTGGTCTACCCTCGGAGTGGCGAGGTGTCATGCGGCGCATAGCGATGGCCGGTCAGGCTATGCGCGATCTACATGCTGCAGGGACAAAGCCATTGGCCCGGGAGCCTCCAGATAGTGATTAGGGGTGGGGCATGTGGTGCCCCCTATGATGTATGTAGGGGTAGGTGGTGCCCCCAGTTTTGGGTTTTTGTTTGTAACATGCTATGGGCATGTCGTATGTATCAGAGTAGATGGACTCTAAACACATGTTTTGCGACACATATTATGGATATGCATCGTTTTTTTATGGTTATTAATGTTATTGTCTTGTATGAAATATGTGTGATAAATGCAAATCTAGAACATGGTTTGCAATACTATCTACATAGTGATTCTGTTCTCGAGGTACATGGTTGAAAGTTATGGTTTCAAATGCACGTATCAAGATTTTCACTCGTAAATAGCATCTAAACAGCACAGGGTTATGCACACGATAAACACCATTTAGTTGCATTACAATAAGTAGGGAATCCAAACGAACGTGTAGATGGAGGATGCGATGAAAGAGGGCATCGGCTAAGAGACCACGCACTGCATCATATTCGGCCTGATTGTTGGTGGCAGAACCAATGCATACCCTGTTAGAAAGAACAAGGGCATGCAAGGGGGTGAAGATGGCCCAACCTGCTGAGGCTAGATTCTTGGAGTAATGACTTGCACCATCGGCATAACCGATAAAGGGTGTGGACGGGGGGTCCTACAGAATGGTGTGACAAGACAAAAAATGAGGGGAGGAAAGGTAATTACGGCAGTGTGAGTGTACAGAAGTCATCGGGCGGCAACCGCAGGAGGGAGTGCAAGGGGCAGGATGACCATGACTCATACAGGGTGGTATATGAGGGCTATCGGAAGCATGGTGAGGACTCGGGCTGCGGAGGTCAACAGAGACACGGGTGGAGTGATCTCGTGTATGTGGAGAAAAAGGGTGATCAAGGGACACAACAGGGGAGGATGCAGATGGGCTAGGCTCCGAGTGTCTTGCAGAGGAGGATAGGTAAAGAATGGTTACAGTAGACTCCGTCATCAGAACATCAGGGGGGGGAATGTCGATGGGAGCGGGGGGATCCTCAGGCTGACCTGAAGCATACTGCGCGAGGATAGGAGAGGCGGATTGATTTTGTTCAACCTCATACTATTGGATGACCTATAAAGGGGCGCGGTAGTGCGTCAAGTGAGGAAAATGGTGGGAGTAATGGCCATGAACGCCACACAAAGCACAGGGCTTGTTGGTGCGGAGAGTCTTGGGGTTCTTAGTTATGGACGGAGAAGGAATGGGGGCTTCAGGGACCGTAGACTTAGGGAACGCGACTTTAACCATGGGCTGAATACGGGCAACTCGGGACAAGCATGGGTGGCATGACCGGTGACATCACATAAAGCGCAAGGCTTCGCGGGCGGCGGAGGGGCCTGGTCAGTCGTAGTAGTCTTGTCTTTGGGTGCCCCCTTGTGGGCTTTTCCTTTCTTCCCGGGTGCCGTCACGATAGGAGAAGGGTCCTGTGGAGGTGCTAGGGGCACAGAGGCAACGGAGGAAGCTAGGGGGACCGGTTGAACCGGTGTCAAAGCCATATAGGGCTTGGGATGACCAGGAGGGGTGGCGGCTGGGGGATCAAGGTACCAGACCGGTATGCCCAAGGTCAAGTTAGGGAGAGAGAGGGTGGCCATGATGGCGATAGAATATACTCCGGGAGGGGGAGCTAGGAAAGGGATCTTCCCAGCAAGGTAATGACCAAGAGGGACGGCTTCGAGATGGTTAAGGCCAGGAGGAACCGATCCAGGAGGGTAAAGGGGTTCAGGGATACCAGCTGTAGGGGTAGGGCCAGAAGGAGGAGGTCTGGCTGGCTAAGATGAAGGGCTAGGAGTGGGTTGCGGAGGGTGAGGAGGAGGTTGCTGACTAGCTGAGGCAGGCCGCTTACGGGCAGCCTGGGACGATTGCATCATGCAAAAATTCGATGAGCTGGGATCGGTGACAAGAGGGGGGGGAAGGTTAGGGAAAGTTCCAAGCAGGGAGGAATCTTTGTAGACACCGGGGGAGACAATGGTCAGGGAATCAATGGTTTGCTTGTTGGCTACAGAAGAGATGGTCGTCTCAGGGGAGGTCTGAGATTTTGGATCATGATATGTCAACTAGTCAATGGTGACTATCTTTCCATTATGGGGGAAAGACATCTTGTGAAAGACCACGGATGGGACAATAGACATAGCATAGGTGTAGCTTCGCCCCAATAGAATGTTGTAATCTAGCGGGGCATCGATGACTTCGACGTCAACGCAAACAGTCTTACCGGCGAGGGTGATAGGACAATTACAAAACATGCCAATGGGCTGGGAGGCATGACCGTCCCACGCTCGAATGGTGATCGTGGAAGGGGCCAGTTCAGGGGAGCCGAGTTGCTTCCAAACCGAAGCAGACATCACGCAGGTGGATGCCCCCTCATCAATGATACACCGGGACACGTTGGGATTCTGGATTTTGACTGGGATTTGGAAGGCGACGGAAGGAGGGAGAGGAGGATGGTCCGATTGAGTGGTGTCGAAAACAATCATTTGGTCGTCAGCAGGATCTACAGCGCCCACGGCAAATAGTAGAGCCTTCTTTTGGGAAGGGCACGACTGGAGGAGTTCCAGTGTGGAAATGGTGACAGGAGATTGCGCCAAATCATCTACTATGCTATACGAATGGGCAGCTCGACTGGGAGCAGCATTTCGACGTAGTGGGCCCTTAGGTATCTTGGTATGAACCTCAACTTTTGGTTGAGGGATATGTAAGGGGCCACTGGGTGACGAAAGAGGCTCTAGAGAACCTAAAGAAGGAGGCTCGGGAGCAGACTAAGCAGGAGGCTTGGAGTATTGGCGAGACCGAGTTTGAAGGTGGAGATCGACGGACGGGTTAGGATCGGAGTGTGTCATAAGGATATGGTAATCAGAGGAACCAGAAAGGGAAGGGGGGGCGGCTACCTGGCTGTCGGGCGGTTGGGTAGCCACGAATCCTTGCTGAGGGAAAGGATTAGTAAACACAGCTGGCTGGGTAGTGGCCACATTAGGAGGAGCATGAGGAGAGGCGTGTTGTCCACGCAATGTGGCTTGAGACTCCCACATCTGCCGCATCTGGGGTAATAGGGGACAATCGTGGGTGTAATGACCATAAACACCGCAGCACGAACAAGGCTTACTTGTGCGAAGCGGCCTGTCCGGCTTGGGCTAAGTGCCCTGTTGCTGGTTGGTAGTGTTGGGGTCCACACCAGGATTGGGTCCGCGGGTACCAGGGGCAGATTGGTTTGGATTGCCTCTCCACCTTCTTTGAGAAGAAGGGGGATTAGTCGCGCCCTGCTGTGCAAATACTTGCCCTGGAGGGGGTTGTAGGTGCTAGTGCTGGGGTTGAGGAGGCAAGGGAGGAGGAAGCGCATATGCTGGAGGAGCTAGCGCACCAGGCTGCGGATAAGGGTAATGGGTAGGTTGGGCAACATTGAGGTAAGCAGGAGGTTGGGCAAAAGGAGGAGGCATGCCGTATCCTGGATACATGCTACCGGGAGGGGGAAGAGTGCTAGAGGAGCTGGCCCCTCCCTGAGGGAGACCATAGCCCATAGGAGGTTGAGCGTATGGATGGGAAAGGGCTCCAACGATACCGTCGGCGGAATGAGATGCCCCCGACGCGTTAGCGCCATCGGGCCTGGGGAGGTCAGGAAGGACAGTATAAACATAACCAGATTGAGCGTAGATCAGGTCATATTTCAAGACTATTTGGAGGGCGGCTTCTTCAGTTTGAGGAAAGTGAGAGGCGACATCTTTGCCGATGGGAGCGGGAAGGGTGCGAAGGAACCAGTCCATGTAAACCCGATCTTCGAAGGGAGGGGCTCGACATACGCTCCGTCCTCATCACCATTCCTGAACATGGGCGGAAAGGCATGTTGAAGAGGATTGCTTGAAGGAAGTCAAGAGCTCCGTGCCAGTATCGTATCGGAGAGGGAGCTGGAAGTACGACAAAAAGGCTTGGACAAGAGTCTCAAAGGTGGTATGGGTAGAGGTGGCTTGTTCGACATACCATTTAGAAGCTTCTCCGGTGAGCGTGCGTTGGAAAAAACGAAGACGGATGGAGTCATCGGTAATGGAATTGGAGGAACACCACATGTGGAAAGATCAGACATGATTGGTTGGATCTTCGCCATTAAGGCCCTCAAACTTAGGGATGTCGGAGGGGAGCTTGGTTGGCATAGCAGGCCAATTAGCATTGTGGTGAATGGGGTCATTGATCAACTGATGGAAATTGGGGAGGCTGAGGCCCGCAATGTACGGCAGCACAGGGGTGGCCGGGGTAGTTCCTGTGGCGGTTCCGCTAGTAGTAGGGCCGGCATTAGGGCCGGGAGAACCACTAGCATTAGGCCCTTGACCAGACATAGTGAAGGTGACAGGGGGAGAACCAGGAGGAGAAGGAGGACTCGATGAATCAGGAGAGGAGTCAGAGTGTGGACTCGAAGGGGGACTGGCTCGACGACGGCGGGGCGGAGCAGGTCGATCGACCGGAAACTGAGGATGAAGGCCAAGAAGTCTCTGGGAAAGGTGCCTTGGGGGCGCAATTATGACAGGAAGAAGGAAACCGACAAGGGCAGAAAGGGACAGAATCAATTAAGGTCAAGGGCAGAAAAGGTGCAGTGACGATTGATTTTAGAGTCTTTGCCAGGCGGTGTTAACCAGGCACTTCTTCGCTTAGGGTCAGTGTGTGGCGTGCGTTAATTTTAATTTTTAAACCCTTTCCGTTTTGAGAGCAAGAAAAAAGTGTGCTGCGTAGATGAAAATAAACCTACAAAGAACAGTATGTAATGCTGAAATAACAGAAAAATAACAGCTACTTGTGCATCTATCTAACCCAAGAAGGTGGGTCTCTCAAAACTAATCTGAAAAGAAAGGGCAAAATCTAGGCAAAACACACGGAAAAGAGGCCAATAGATCTAAGGTCAAAAGGGACAGGGATCTAAAGGATAAAGCTGCTGAAAAGAGGTGCAGATCACAGCCAAGAGACAGAGGCAAGGTGGCTGGAAAAAGGAAGGAAATCAGCAAAAACAAAAGGGGGCAAGGTGGAGGCCTTCAAAGGAGGTCCAAACAAAACGACAGGAGGTGATTTGAAAGGAAGAAAGGTTGATTTCAAAGGATCTGAAAGGGAGGTAACAGATCTGGAAAAAAGGAGGTTGAAGCTCTGAAAAACAGATGGCTAAAATAGCTAAAACTCTTCCACAAAAATTGGAGGGTACTAAAGCCCTAGGGGGCTAGGTTCCCACTTAGATGAGTAAAAATAGATCAGAACTTGGTCAAAGCGGGCTGAGACAGAGGCTGGAAAACCCTGACAGAAGCTGCAACAGAACCCAGAAAAATTGCAGAAAAATAACTGAAAAATTGGCAGGTCGCAGTTTGTGACCTGTTTTCAGTGCAGGTCGCAGAAAAGGGGCAGAAAAGTGTGACCTAGAGGTCCAGGTCGCAGTTTTTGGGCCAAAAAGTGCGACCCCCCGTTCCGATTGTCTCGGCGACAGATTTTCAGAAAAGTTGTCGTCTCAGTTGCGGCTGGTGTCGCTTACCTGCGCAATAGGGCCAGAAACACACGGAAGTTAGAAATTTTAATGTTTTAGGGTTTTATGTGAGAAAAACAACATAAAAATAGGAAAAATAAAAAGCTGAAAAGAAACCCTAGGGTCTGAAGTAGCTGGATATGCAGGAATATGAAAAATGACAGTGGTCGTAATTTAAAACCCGTGTGGAGTCGCCATTTGTTAGTATGAATCCTTTGTCGAAGTGTACGAAAAAGGACCACTTTAGCTACGCATAACTAATAGCCCTAACAACAAAAGTGGTTGCCAATATCTTCAGATCTGCGGTTAGTTAGACAAGAAAAGAGCTGCAAAACACCAGATCTATGCATGGAAAGACATTAAGCAGTAAAAACAAGGGTTTGCTCCATATACCAATAGACAAGACAAGAACAATTTTTGAAAGAATTTTTATATTAATCGGCACCTGGGAGGAAAACAAGAAGGCGTATCCAATTCTCCTCAGTGGGATGGGTTCTTGGAAGTCCTCATCACTCCAGATCTAAGATTTCTCTCTCTTATTGGTGTAGAAAACCCAATGTAAAGAATGGAGCTCAATGGGAGCTCACACAGCAAATGATGGAAAAAATGGGACCAAGTGTATAGATCCAGAGTGATCTAATAGGCAACAAAAGGTGAAGAATGGTAGGAAAAACCATCCTATTTATAACAAAATATTGGGTCATTCTAGATCTTGGTGCATGATTAAAATAATGTTAACCAAATCTAGATCCACCTTTTATGGAATATTTTGTTATATTTGTTGGAGGGAAAAGGTATTTGACTTGGGTCAAATCCCTTGATTTGTCAAAAATAAATAAATAAATGATTTATTTATCTTTTTAAGGAAGTGGTTAGAAGATAATCAAATAAATAATGATTTATTTAATTGTTTGTGGGTGATTTGGTCATATTTAACAAGGAATATCATCTAAATAAGGTTTAAATGATTATTCCTAGAAAATAATAAGATAAATAAAGGTTTATCTAATTAATTTCTTTGATTTTGGGTTAAACATGACTGGGAATAATAATTAAATTATGGTTTAATTAATTATTCCATGAGGAAAATCAAACAAATATGGGTTTATTTAATATTCCCTTTTGGGGTTTCCTGTTTTAACATAGTGAAAGCAGTTTTACTTAGGGTAAAACTGGTCTTACATGGTGTACTTGGGTCCATCTAATGATAATAAGTTAGATGACCAAAAAATGGTGTAACAGAAATTTTATGTAATTATTCCACTCCAAGTTGGGCCAAATAACACTGAAGGGGAGACAAAGTTTTATCTGGTCCAATAGGTTTCCCACCAAAATTTGAGTTGGAAATTTTTTTTGTGTCTTCTTTCCTAATAATTTTGCATAAGTTTCCCTCAATGATTTTCGAAGAAGCTCTCACAAGCTTCCAAATTGGAGAGCCGATTGGTGCCCCTGATTTCCCCGACCTATCCAGACATTTGTTGACATAATTAACCCTTAAAACTTCAGTCCACCAAAGATCCGTCTTCGTTGTCATGAGCCATTTTAGCTTGGGCCCCATGGCCATGTTTACTAATTTCGGATCTCTAATACCTATCCCACCATTAAGTTTAGAAGTTCTTATTATTTTCCAATATACCAAGTGATATTTTTTGGTTTCTACCTTTTCTCCTCCCCACTGAAATTTTCTTATATATACTCCTAGTTGGTGAAATATATAATTTGGAGCTTGGAGGCAAGAGAATTGAAACAAAGAGATGGCTAATAAAATTGAGTTCACTATAAGGATATCCGTCCTTGCCAAGTTGAGACAAATTCCTTCCCAATTCACTATTTTACATTTTATTTTTTCCAGGACTTTTTTCCATCCATTTGGAGCCACTCGTCTTAGAAACATAGGAACCCCAATATAGTTTAATTCTTTCCTATCCTTGATGAATTTGAAATTGAAAATTTGCTAGATCTTTCTTGCCTTCTAGGGTGAAATGTTCCAGCTGTATATATGAATTTTACTATCATTTATATCACCTCCGAAAGCGTAGAGGAACCAATCGAGGATCAATTTAAAGTGCCTGGAAATTACCATTGAAGCCCCTCCTAGGAAGATGACATCATTCGTAAACATGCTATGGTTTATACTTTTAATGCCTTGTTTATATCTAATTTCCAAGAGGAGATAAGAAGCACGATACTTCTATAGCTTTATTCTTAGCACCTCTACCAATGTGATATATAGAAAATGGGAAAGAGGGAATCCTTGACAAGGACCCTTAGAGGCCTGAAAGAATCCCGTCACTCTGCCATTTACTAACGAATAAATCCAAGGAGACCCAAAGAATAGGGCCATCCATCTTATAAAGGTCTCATATAGCCCAGTTTTCTTCAAAAATTTCATTAGGAAACAATGTCGCACCTGATCAAAATCATTGGCCATGTCTAACTTTAATATCATTCCTTGGTCACCTCTCATCCAGATTGAATCAATGGCCTCCTAGGTCAAGATGATATTATCAAAGATTTTCTGCCCTGGGACAACTCCCCTTAGTTTTCTGAGAATAAAAGAGGCATGAGTGGTTTGAGCCTCAAAGCCAACATTTTTGGAATATTTTGTATGACACATTTCACAAAGAAATCAGTCAGAACCTGAAAAAAGAGGAGGGATTCTTCTCATTAGGGATCAAGGCCAAGAAGGATACATTCTCCAATGATAAACCAATTTAGATAATATCCTACCATTTGACACATGTCCCGCTTAATTAGTTCCTAGAAAATTTGGAATAACCTGGTTGAGAATCCATCTGGAACAAAGGCCTTACTTGGAGTGAAAGATAAAACCACTTATTTGATCTCCTTTGGAGAAGGAGCTGCAATCAATATTTTATTCATTTCCTATGCACCCAATGTCGAGACATCCCCCAAAAGGGAATCCTCATTCTACTCATCACACAGTGGGTCTGCATGATACAAGAGACCAAAATGATCCACCGCAGCTCATGTTATTTCCTTAAAATATTTAATAGTCAATCCCTCATAGTTAATATGGACTATGCTATTTTTAGTTTCCCTGAACTTGGCTTCCTTGTAAAATATTTTTTTGTTTTTGTCCCTGGCCAGTAGCCAATTGTTTCGAGAATTCAGTCTCCAGTATTCTTCCTCTCTCCAGAGATTCATATGCAATTCCTTGAAAGGTTGTACTTCTTTATGAAATTTTTAAGCTTTTACCTGAGAGGATTCCATCTAATCCTATATGGAGGCTAGTTTCTATTAAATTACCTTTATGTCATGGTGTTTGTAGAGTCTACTTTCTTTGATCCATTTTTTAATATCTTCCTTCAACCTTTTAATCTTAGACTCGAAAATCATGACTGGACTATCGTCCACACATCCAGACAAAGAAAGAGAGACCACCTCCCAAAACCTAGGAGATTCTAGCCATAATGGGGAGAATCGAAAGGGGATAGGCCCGAGGTTGAGGGGCAGGGAAATCAAGAGACTGATAGGGTGGTGATCAGACCTACACCAGGGTAATATGACATACTTGAGACATAGGTCCAGAACCAAAGGGCTATCCGAGGTTAAACATTGGTCAAGACGTTTCATAATGCGGCCCGGTTCAATCCTTTTACTGTTCTAGGTATAGTGATATTTCTGAGGCTTAAAATCAAGAAGGCTAAGGGCAAGGATGAAGTCTTCCATATTTTCCTGAAGGGCATCCCTAACGATAAACCCCCCCTTTTCTCATGTCTTCTCATCATGATGTTAAAATCACCACCAAAAATGTAGTTTGTTCCATACTCGGTATTCTTTAGTTCCCTGAAAGACTTACAAAATTCGTGTTTCTCATGGAAGTGAACATGCATATAGACATTGAAAATAATGAAGGTTTGATTTAATTCTATAATGTTGAAAGCAGTTGCAATCCAGTGAATGGTTTTAAATAACTCACCATATTTAACTTTGATGGATTCCACAATGTACAAAGTCCACCCGAAGCAACTCTTGAATTTGCTACCACTAAGTCTCTGTGATTCCATATTTTATTATGCATAATGTGGAGTTCTAACTCCCCAAGTTTTCTATACTGTAGAGAACTATAATTTGTATTTCTCTATGGATTAGATATTTTATTTATGTTAATATTATTTTTTCTGAATGATAGATCTGATAAAAAGAACATAAATAAAATACAAATCAACCCCTCTAAAATATTGAAAATAATCTCTCCACTTTCAACTTATCAGAAGGATAATTGTCTTAAGGTAGCATATTTATGATTTTTGATTGGATTACAAGGGGATGAAAGGAGTACATCCTTCTGTGTGCACTCACCATATATACATAAAGTAAGATCACTAACTTGTTCACTAACCTTAGAGGTGAATGAAATTGCTATATGCAGGGTTCATCTATCCAATCTTAGATATTGAATGGATACATCCTTTAGGTATTATTCTAAAGAAGAATGGAAAGTGGATAATATGTGTTGATTACAGGGAACTTAATAAATCCACGAGGAAAGATCATTTTTCGTTTCCCTTCATTGACCAAGTCCTAGATATGTTTGCTACGAAAAAGTTATTTTCATTTTTGGATGGGTTTAAAGGGTAGAATAAGATCCAAATCAGTGTTGAATACTAGGATAAGGCCACCTTCCCTTGTCCTTGGAGGAATTTCTCTTACAAATTACTCCCATTTTTCCTATGCAATTCCCTTGCCACTTTACGAAATGTTGTGCTTAGTATCTTCGATGATATTTTAGATGACTCAATATACATCTACATGGATGAATTCAAACACAACGGGAATGGTTTCCAAGAAGCTATTTCCAAGCTAAGGAAATCACTGAAAAGTTGTGGGGAGATGAACATTTCCTTGAGCCATGAAAAGTGCTTGTTCCTAATGAATGAAGGAATTGTTCTATGACATTTCCTCTCCTCAAAAAAATTAAAGTGGACCCTAGCAAGATAGGAATCGCTAAACACTTTCATGTTCCTTAAAAGAAAATATATGTTTGAAGCTTCTTATTCCTTGTAGGAAATATTGGAGATATATAAAATATTTCAATAAAATTTACTCTCCTTTATTTTCCTTACTGACTTTTGTTTCCAATTTTTCCCCCATTTATTTCTTGGCTTATTTTTCCAGTTTTTTCCTTGTTCTCCCTCTAGTATTCTCGAGATAAAAAAATCACACCCTAAAATACAAAAGAAAAATCAACAAAGGGATTAGAAACAAACATTGTAGGGCTATAACTATGTGGCATTAAAGAAATGTCACACTATAAATATGCATATGTAATACCTTATTATGATTTAAATTTTTTAAATCACATATAATTTTAAAACACAACAATTAAAATATTAACTTCATTAATTAAGGTATACCATTAAAAGTTATTAACATTTTTATTCCTAACTAAATAAATCCTTAAAATGGGGAAACAATGTCTACAAAAAGGGCTGGGGAAGATATATATTAAGAATATTTAAAATTTGGTGTTTGGATGATTAAGGGATTTGACCTCATAAATATATGTATATATATATGTGTGTGTGTAATAACAATTAGAAACATAATTTCACAAAGATTATCATGTGTAAATTATGATGTAAAACATGAAAGTAAATATTTAAAATCTTACTTAAAGAATTAAAGGATTTAGCAACATATATTGAAATCATGCACTTTATAATTTAATAAATCATTGACTACACACTCTAAGTGAAAAATGGATTTTAAAGTCATATTTATAAATTTTAATTAATGAAATGAAACCTCTCTCTCTTTTTACGATTCAAATGAATTGTAAAATCACCACTAAAAGTAAATTTAAAACTCAAGTGAATTTTCAAGAGGTTATTATTAAAATTATCCATTTTCACAACAAGTTTACTAAATCATATTTAAAATTCTAATGGAAATTTCAATTTACCTATGTAGATGTATGTTGTGCCATTTTACTGGGTAAAATAACACAAGTATTTAATTATCAATTAGGGTTTGTAAAACTTGGAATCATATCCAAAATATATGGATTTCAACTACAATCAATTTTTAGAACATGAATTATTGAATTTAAAGTAAATTCATATTACAAATATAAAAATTAACTAAATAATTTATAATTCAATATGTAATAAGCAGAAGAAGAAGCTCCTAACTTAGGAGAACTTGGTTGACCTTCTCTACAATACTAATTCATGGACATAAATCATAAATACTAATGAACAATAGCTCAAGATGCATAAAATAATAATAGAAGAGGCTCGTAACTTAGAAGATCCTTGCTTTCTGATGCAGGAGCATCAAGGGCATTTTTTATTTGTAAATATGTTAGAAAAGGGGGTGTGAAAATTTTTAATATTTTATTTAATTAATTTGTTATTTTAAATAAAATAGGAGAAAGTGAGGATTTTGTAAATATCCTTTTAATTAATAAAAGGATATGAGATAATTTGGGTAGTTAAGGATATAAAGGGATAAGATTCTAGATAATAGGATTTGTTGAGATATTTTAGTGGTATTGAGATATTAAAGGGATTGAGCATTAAATTAGATTATTTTTAAAAATTGTATAAATTCATCAAGCCTCAAAGGCATGAAAGGAGATTGTGAGTGAGTGTGAGTAGTGAAAGGATTTCTGTTTGGAGCCTCCGGCAGTTTGTAAAGGGCCAATAATTGGGGAAATCAGGCCACAAAGGAGGACTTCCATGTCAGGTTTGCATGATTAATGAAGAATCTGGTTTTTTTGGTTGATTTCCATTGTATGGTTATGAGACTGTTGTTTATGAATTCTATACAATAGAATGAATCGAATTTTATAAGGTATTGTGAGATCGATCTGAAATAATCGATGACTGACATGGTTAAATTTATAACATAAACTTGTGGAACGTTGAACGCATTGAATTGGGTGAAAATTTTGTGGGAATGATTGTAATCCAAAGCACTGAGTTTGCGGGTTTGAAGGGCTCGATTATTTTGAATTTAATTGCTGTTAATACAAACCTATATGGAGAATTATTGTTGAGAAAAATTGATTTTATAAACAAATGTCAGATCGGTTGATTGATGAAGAAACATGTTCAGTTAATATTAATGGTTGAATGAGCACCGAATTATCTGGAGCAGATTTGACAATCGATTGAAAGGTAAATGCATATGGTGATATCAATTTTGTATAAATAAGAGCCATAATTCAATTGAACTGGAAAAATTTAAATCTGTATTGAAGAATCGATGAGTTTTGGAGAATGCTAGAAACATCAGATTCTGGTTAATTTATATATGAAAGCAGAAACTCTAGTTGTAATTAATTGAATTCGATAGAGAGAATTATCAAATGATAATAGCGATGATCTCAAGAGTTGAAGAAGAGTATAACGATTTCCAGAAATTGTGAATTGAACGGAGAGTGGTAATCGAACATGGTTTTATTGTGATCACTGTGGAAGTCGGAGCACAGAAGATAAAGAAGGCACAAAGTTCTTGAAATTCTGTTTATTTGAAATAAATATGCTAAAGAATTATGCTATTTTGAATGTAGGAAAGGAAGAGCATCAAATTCGATGATGATCTAATCTCCATCGATTAAAGGTTCTTCGCAATGAAGATTAGTACAGAAACATGAAAATGCAGTGTACAGGCAGAACGATGGTGAAGCGCCGACATTAAAACAACCCTGTTCGAATCTGATCAGATGTTGGAAGCGCCAGTTGATGAATGTGAACAAGACGTTGTTATTTTGATTTGGGTTGTCATAAATGGTTAATGCAGAGTATGCACAACGTTTAATGGTAAGTGTATTAATGTGTTGAAGAAGTAGACTCTGCGTTGAGTTTTAAATGTTGTCAGTATTGAACTGAAGAGGTATTCATACAGCTCGAGTGTAATGTGTTAAGCTTTGAACACATTCAGAAGTTGTAAGTTTTATGAACTGATACATCTGCCAGATTGTTGAAGTTGAACACAATCTGTATCCATTGTTGGATGGACAGGTATGAATGTTGAAATTGATCAAATTCTAAGTTTTTATATGAACTGTCATTTTCATGAAGTGGGAAAATGAATTGGCAAAGTGCGCTTATATAATTAGAACTTGATTTTGTATTAAGTTCAAATCGAAATCTTGTTATGTGGCTTGGTTTGTATTGAAGATAGAATATTAAAAATTAAGCATGGGAAGAGGCATAAGTGCACGGACTAGAATTATGAATGAATTTTATTCCAGTTGAGGAATATTTGAACTCACATTATCATTGGGTTTGCTATGAAGGATTCAAAGCATGAATTTTCCAGTGAATGAGGTTTTTGATTTGGAAATTTACTGAGCATGCATTCTTATATGCACAGTGTTTGAAGATACTCGGTATTGCAGGTTATGCTTGCGTCATTTTTGGTATCAGAGCTAGAATGCTCTGTTAAAGATGTTTGTTTTTTCTGAATAAGTGCAAGAAGATTTTGTTGAGAATTGAAATGTATCTTTGAATGTGTGATGAATGAATGGAAGGAAGATCAGATTTTAAATCTTATATGCAGCATACAGAATTGCCGTGAACAGGATGGCAGTAGCGAAAGGAGAACAAGATCCTGCAAGGTCTTAAAGGTGAGATAATTTCTTGATTTGAAATTTGTGATTGAAGTTTATGGTTGCAGATAAGATGATGGCAGTGAACCTAGCATTCAGCTAAAGGCTGGATAGGGAGGACAAGTGCATTGCAGTGTCCTGAAGAAGAAGGTGAGTTGAAGAGATATCCTAGAGAGTGAGCAGAGGAGAGTGCTCAAAGAGGTTCCAGAGGCAGTGAACCAGTACTTACCAAAAGACTGAGTGAGGAGAGCTTGGTGAGGTAAGTGGCAGCAGAAGAGATTGCTGTTGCAGAGGCTAGTACAACTCATGGTGAGTGAGAAACTCATGGAGAAGATGATCATGGAGGATCAGATAAGAGGTTCAGAGGAATGCCACAGAGGTGAGATGACTGATGAGGTCAGAAGAAGAGAAATTGTAGTAATGAAGGTATAATTGCAGGTACTAGAAGAATGGCTGCAAGAGCAGGAAAATCAGAATAGAGGATGGATCTTTCCACTGAAGGGAAAGAGAGTGATTTGGTGACAATTGCAGATTAAGTTGAGGCAAAGTGTGATTGCCTTATTGAAAAAGGAACTTAGATTTCTTGAGCCAGAGATGGAATTTAAAGATTCCATACGCAGATCTGGTCAAAGGGAAGTGCTTGAGGAAGCAGTCAAGACTGAAAAGTCTTGTGGTTTTAAAACTAATAAGTTGTGTATGTTTGCAGGTACAGTACAGGGAGATGAGCAAGCTTTAGAGTTGGTTTAGGAGAGAGAATTGAATCTGAAGGCTGTTCAGATCGATGATGAGATGGCAAGATCTCAGGATGGAATGAAGACGAAGGAGTCTAATCAGGATGTTGGTGCAGAGAGAGAAGGACCAGCTGTTGATTGGTCAAGAACTGGTGAAGGTATGGAAAGTTGTGTGAAGTTTCCAAGTTCTACTCCTAATAAAGTTGTTGAATTGTATAGGAAAATAGATCTCCAGAGAAGAGAATTGGAGAGACAGAGGACTTATGTGCAGGATAATTTGCTGAGGAAGCAAGACAGGAAAGTTTTCATGAAGGACAGTCATGAAGCAGATGATGGTAAGAAGGCGAGACTAGCTGAAAGTCTCTTGATGAATGCAAATCAGCATACTGATGTGCTGACAAAAGAGTTGGGAAGGAACTTAGAGCAGCATACTGAAGTGTTGCCAGAGGAAGCTGAGGAGAAAACTAGTGAAGATTTTCTGAGTCCTGAAGAAGACTTGGAACTGCGGATGACTGAATCAACAAATAAGACCATTGGGTCTTGTGATTTTGAAGCTGACAATGTGATTGTGTTTACAGGTGATACATAAGACAGTTCATCACTTGGAATTGTCTTGGAAGAAGGAGAACAGTTGCAAAAAGAAGATGAGACAATCATGTCTCATATGCAGAGGCTTGTTACCGTGGGTGACAAGAAAGAGTTGGCTTGTCTGTATAGCCAAGAAAAGATTGGTGGACAAAATTTTGGAGCTGCTACAATGATAGAGGATGAGGCTACAGTGTTTAAAGAACTTGATTTGATTGCCAGAATCAATCAAGATGATGCTGGACAATTTCTGAAGATTGTCGAAGAGAAAGATGGAGATTATGCTGGAGTTAATTTGCAGCATGTTGATGAAATGCTGAAATGTTTTCTGGGGACATTTGAGCCAGAGAAAGAAGTTGCAGATGAAATTGCAGGTGATGAGCGAAGGAATTTTGCAGAGGGACAAGAAGTCTGGGAGGCAGCAACATCCATAGTGACAGCTAGAGCAACATGTTTTATTGAAGATGCTAGAAACAATCAGCAGACAGAGGATATACTGGACAGAGAAATTGATTTGATAAGGAGGTTAATGATAAAAACATCCCAGAGAAAGACAACAGCAAGAAAGAAAAGGAAAGACAACAAGAGTAAGACAGTAGCAGATCTTGAAGGCAAAGCAAGTGGAGCATTACAGCACAAAATATGGAAACCTGGAGGACAACAGCAGATAACAATATCAGTAAAGCAATTGACAAGCAAGGAAAGATTACAAAATAAAATTTGGGATCGAGGAGGAAATAATTATCCAGACTTATGACCAGGTGGTCATGAATTTTCTTACATGGGGAGTCTGATGCAGGAGCATCAAGGGAATTTTTTATTTGTAAATATGTTTAGAAAAAGGGGGTGTGAAAATTTTTTTTTTAATATTTTATTTAATTAATTTATTATTTAAATAAAATAGGAAAGTGAGGGTTTTGTAAATATCCTTTAATTAAATAAAGGATATGAGAGAATTTGAGTGGTTAAGGAATATAAAAGAGATGAATTCTGATAATAGGATTTGTTGAGATATTTTAGTGGTATTGAGATATTAAGGGGATTGAGCATTAAATTAGATTATTTTTAAAAATTGTATAAATTCATCAAGCCTCAAAGGCATGAAAGGAGATTGTGAGTGAGTGTGAGTAGTGAAAGGGTTTTTGTTTGGAGCCTCAGGCAGTTTGTAAAGGGCCAATAATTGGGGAAATCAGGCCACAAAGGAGGACTTCCATGTCAGGTTTGCATGATTAATGAAGAATCTGGTTTTTTTGGTTGATTTCCATTGTATGGTTATGAGACTGTTGTTTATGAATTCTATGCAATAGAATGAATCGAATTTTATAAGGTATTGTGAGATCGATCTGAAATAATGGATGACTGACATGGTTAAATTTATAACATAAACTTGTGGAAAGTTGAACGCATTGAATTGGGTGAAAATTTTGTGGGAATGATTGTAATCCAAAGCACTGAGTCTGTGAGTTTGTAGGGCTCGATTCTTTTGAATTTAATTGTTGTTAATACAAACCTATATGGAGAATTATTGTTGAGAAAACTCGATTTTATAAACAAATGTCAGTTCGGTTGATTGATGAAGAAACGTGTTCAGTTAATATTAATGGTTGAATGAGCGCCGAATTATCTGGAGCAGATTTGACAATCGATTGAAAGGTAAATGCGTATGGTGATATCGATTTTGTATAAATAAGAGCCATAATTCAATTGAACTGGAAAAATTTAAATCTGTATTGAAGAATCGATGAGTTTTTGAGAATGCCAAAAACATCATATTCTGGTTAATTTATATATGAAAGCAGAAACTCCAGTTGCAATTAATTGAATTCGATAGAGAGAATTATCAAATGATAATAGCGATGATCTCAAGAGTTGAAGAAGAGTATAACGATTTCCAGAAATTGTGAATTGAACGGAGAGTGGTAATCGAACACGGTTTTATTGTGATCACTGTGGAAGTCGGAGCATAGAAGATAAAGAAGGCGCAAAGTTCTTGAAATTCTGTTTATTTGAAATAAATATGCTGAAGAATTATGCTATTTTGAATGCAGGAAAGGAAGAGCATCAAATCGATGATGATCTAATATCCATCGATTGAAGGTTCTTTGCAATGAAGATTAGTACAGAAACATGAAAATGCAGTGTACAGGTAGAACGATGGTGAAGCGTCGGCATTAAAACAACCCAGTTCGAATCTGATCAGATGTTGGAAGCGCCAGTTGATGAATGTGAACAAGACGTTGTTCTTTTGATTTGGGTTGTCATAAATGGTTAACGCAGAGTAGGCACAAAGTTTAATGGTAAGTGTATTAATGTGTTGAAGAAGTATACTCTACGTTGAGTTTTAAATGTTGTCAGTATTGAACTGAAGCGGTATTCATACAACTCGAGTGTAATGTGTTAAGCTTTGAACACATTCAGAAGTTGTAAGTTTTATGAACTGATACATCTGCCAGATTGTTGAAGTTGAACACAATCTGTATCCATTGTTGGATGGATAGGTATGAATGTTGAAATTGATCAAATTCTAAGTTTTTATATGAACTGTCATTTTCATGAAGTGGGCAAATGAATTGGCAAAGTGCGCTTATATAATTGGAACTTGATTTTGTATTAAGTTCAAATCGAAATCTTGTTATGTGGCTTGGTTTGTATTGAAGATAGAATATTAAAAATTAAGCATGGGAAGAGGCATAAGTGCACGGACTAGAATTATGAATGAAATTTATTCTAGTTGAGGAATATTTGAACTCACATTATCATTGGGTTTGCTATGAAGGATTCAAAGCATGAATTTGCCAGTGAATGAGGTTTTTGATTTGGACATTTACTGAGCATGCATTCTTATATGCATGGTTGTTTGAAGATATTGGGTATTGTAGGTTATGCTTGTGTCACTTTCCTTCTTTATAAATTCATTCATCATTAATGCCATTGTAAGAAAACTAGAAATTTAGAAAATCACTTAAAAGCAAGAAAGATGAATTCTAGTTTCTAGTCTCTGATCAGATAGAAGGAGAGTTTAACTTAAACACGGGTTTGACCCTTCATATGTAGATTAGAATTAAGATTAAGATTCATCAGAAAACATAACATATCATCATACATCTAATTAACTGATTTAAACATGAAACAAAACTAGTTAAGAAAATTTAGCTAAGTTAACCAGAAAGTGCACTTAGCTCGGTGTGGGGGGGGGCCACCCTTGCCTCATACACTGAAAATACTTCTCAGATACTAAAAATAAATCAATAATTCACCATATGACACAACAGAAAGAATATAGAACTTTTTTCTTCAATTAACTTCAGAAATATCAATGTGAAATCATACAAATTCTACATATCCATGCCTTCAATGTTCTTGGCTTAAATAGAAAAATATGAAAAAAATTTGATTAAAATGTCTTTAACAACCATGTCTATATTTATCCCATGTATATTGCTCGATCTCATCCATCCAATCATTCAAAATCTGAAAAATCCCATAAAATACTAAATTTGGCCTATTTCCTAGGGATTTCGTGAATGAGAGTTCTTGTTTGACCAGCTTTGACCAGACCTGTTTTAGCTCGGTTTGCTTGAACCAATGGATACACGTCCATCCTTAGTTCCCAATATTTCTAAACATTTTCTCAGCTCATGCCCAACTGTCCTGCAAGTATGACTTCAGTGAAGCAATTACGAGAATTTTCAGTTCTATCCAAAAATACTCTTAAAACCCAATTTTTGCAAAAAAAATCTAAAATTTGAAAAAATAATTTATTTACCTAAATATGAATAAATTGGTCAAAATAAGGTATATATGGATGGTATATGGTTGAATTTTATGGAAATTAGGTGTATTTTAATAAGCAAAATTTGATAAAAAATGAGGGCCAACATCTCCCCCTTGCTGATTCACAAGCATGTCCTCATGCTTACTTTCTCCTCTTTGACCTTCTATGTGTTGATGTCTCTATTGAACCTAATCCTATACCTATAGATGTTATGGCATTCGATTGTGCTGATTGAAGAAATATAGCAATCATTTCCATTTCCTTCTTTTCTCTGGTTCATTAGGAATCAAAATCGAATTTCACTGGATGCATTTAAGGCTCTATATCGATTTCAAAATATGTTTCTCTTTCAATTTGATTTATTTATTATTATTATTATTTATTTTTACCAACAATCCATCCCTAGCACTGAAATCAATTGTTTTTCTTTTCCATAGTAGTTTATTCCCAAAATCAAATTTTCTTTTCTTTCAATTTCTGTGTCTTTTGTCTTCTGCTGCAATTTTTGTGTCTTCTGAATGAAGAATAAAAGGCTCAAAACAAAAATATTCAGTGTACATATCCTCACTGTTCTACAAATTGATTTTTAAAGCTCTTCTTTTTGTACAATAAAATTCCTTAGTTCTCGTGTTAAAAGGAGTTCTCTGCTCTTTAAAAACTAAAAGAAAGTTTGCTCTCTGATTTTATAGCCATCACTAGAAAATCATGCAACTTTCCTCGAGGATATATGCTATAGAGAAACACTTTAAAAGGATTTGAAAATATTGCAGGGAAAGCCAACACAAATAGTGTACCAATTTCCATACATATTAATGCTTTATTTGAGCCCACGTTCTTTGAAGGACCAACGAAGGATGTCAATATAGAAAAAAAAATCATAATGCAGGTGAAACTGTATTGCATCAAGATGATATATACATCCACTCAAAACAAAAATACTGAGGAAGTACACTCGGAAGAATATAAAAAATTCTCAAGCAATCAACTTGCGGAAGAAACACCATGAAACTGCAAGCATATATGGTGTAGGAAATGAGTTTTAGGTAACTGGATCAATTCCCATAAAAAACACTAGCTTTGATGCACTTTTATTTAAATAGGTTCCTATATTTATAATGTGAGCATGTTCCATTACAATTTGAATAGCGGATTTGCCGGATATCTCAACCTAGAATTAGTAGTAGACTCTCATGCACAACTAATCTGATTTGGACACAATCTTTTTGTGACATCTCTGAGTTAATAACTCGTGTTTAACAATGTCATCCTTTAATTAAAACTCTCCTTTTGATATCTCTGAGGATTCATTTCTTCATAGCTAGAAAAATCGATTTGACTAATGACATAGTTTAGAGTTTAAAGGTGGAAATGTTGTTTTTAAATAGTGATAGAAGCCTAGTTTGTAACTATAATTTCATGTGACACCTCTTACACAATCTTGAGATTTATTAACCACGAAATCTTCTCAAGACTTAGAAAAATCCGGAATAGAGAATCGATCTCCTTACCTGGCTCTTCTGCGTGATTCTTGGGGTTTGTTGAAGCATTTTAATCCACTCGGCGCACGGAGAACTCGGCCTTCAAATATGCATTAAAACTGATGCTCAACCTCCCTATTTTTCCACAAATTCCTGACTTATTTCTACACCGCTCTTCCTTAGCTTTGGCTTCTCTCTTTTAACACTTTTCTCTGTGTTTTCTTAGTTCTGACTTCTTTCTTGAGGTGTTATTTGTCTGCACGTTAGTAACATCCTTTTCTTGAGCTTAATTTTTACCGTGATGGTGAAAGAAGTCGTAATGCAAGTCCGATTATTAAAAACACACAATACAGAGCAATGCAATGGATTTTCACATCATTTTGAACTTGTTTGACCATTTCATTATGCCAAATCACCTGCATGCTGTACCTACCATGGATGCGTCCTCCCTGTGGCTTTATGGTGTACATGCATGTCTTGTCACTGCAACATCGTATCATTTATCATGCTCACTTCATTATATTACATGCCCTTCATTATACTTCATGCCCACTTTTTTTACATCTTTTCCTTTTGCATGTTTGATTTAATTCTTTGCATATATCTTAGGCATATACCTTAGGAATTTTAGAATCATGCTTTGCACTCATACTTTAGACTTTGTCATTTTATCTCTTATGTCCTTAATTTTTTTTAAAATGGCCATAGGATACGTCATTTAAAATCAAATTGACATTAACCTTTGTATGGTTTATGCAGGTCAACAAAATTCTCCAAGGGGAAAAACATTGAGTCCTTATTTCTAAACAAAAAAATGCTTATAAAATATGTAGGGATGGAATGTAGGGGTGTATAGAATGAATGTATGAAATTGAAATGTAGAATATATGGTAGGATAATGGATATAATAGGATTATGACATAGTTAGGTTAAGGAATGTAGGATGTAGTATGGAAGATATAATAGGATGCATATCTAGGTTAAATTAGTTTAACAATTCTATTTTTTTTTTTTTACAAAATCAAAGGTTCGAAGAACATTTTTTTTACATACTGTACTTGTACTTCCGTAAATAGCTTTACTGTCAATACTATTCAATGATATCCTCTGGTCAAAATATTGGTTGATGGTTGATGATGTCTTCATTATCATAATGATGGTTCTTCCAAGATATATTGAAATGTAGAGACTTATTTCTACTTTCATGTTTTCACATATGATATTGATTCATGATCTTTGAATGTTGATGTTGTTCAGGTCCTTTATGCAATTTGTAATTGATGTTTTAGGTTCCTTCTGAAATGTACTTCAGGTTTGAATGTTGATGTTGTTTAGGTCCCTGCTGTATAATATTTTGAATGATGTCTGAGGTCCCTTCTGCATAATATTTTCAATGATGAATTAGGTCCCTTCTGCATAATATTTTCAATGATGTCTTAGGTCCCTTTTGCATAATATTTTCAATGATTTATTAGGTCCCTTCTACATTATAGTTTCAATGATATAGAAGGTTCCTTTTGTCATGTAATTCATGTTCCTTCTGCAATACAATTTCTCAAACTATTTGCATAGTTTCATTACGAACTTCCCCCTTGCCCATGTTAAGAGTTGTCCTTAAGTCATTGAATTCTTGTAAGATTATCTCTGCAAAATAAAACTGAAGTAGAAGTAAAACAAAATAGATAATTCATATTGGTAAAACAAGTTGGTTTTACGATATGAATTTGAGTTTGTATTATGCCAGTTTCCTAGATTTTCATAACCAAACTCTTTTATTAATTTCTTATCTTTTATTTTTATTTTTTTATATTTTCTTTTCTGGATGGAGGTGTGGTATAATGGAGTCAGAAAGTATGGAATGATTATGAAATTAAGATAGGTTGAAGTCACCAATGACCATCTAACAATAGATGGATAGATAGATAGAAAATAGGTATGGACTTCAACATGCATGATTGCGGAACCTAACATACAATATGGTATATGAATGACATCATGAAAAATATGGCTTATGAAAGGCTACTTTGATAATGGATGTGGCTTGTCATGGTAAAAATTGACTTCTTCTTCTTATTATTAGCTTCATGTATTTTGCCTCTATCTCGATCATGTTGTAGGGTTGTTGGTGTTGTTGGTCATCAACTAAAAGAAAGCTTCATGAGTTTTGAGTTTCATTAGATGAACTCAAAATCTTGTGAATTCCACTTTTATTTGACTTGAACATTTTTATTCATATTTTTAAATATGATTTTAATTTTTTTAAATTGACTTTGAAAAGTCCTTTGTCCATGGAGTTCACCTCTTAAATCTTCTTATGACCTACAAAAACATAGCATCTGTATGCAATACAAGATTAGATGATGGAGGAAGAGAGGTGTACAGTCTATATTCTTCCAAGGAATATGTAAAATAATTACAAGAAATTCTTTAAAATATGTCAAAATATGATTTACAAAGAAAATTTGTTTGTTTACCCCTTTGAGCAATGGTGGCCATCATAGACCTCCTAGTGATATCTTGTTCACAAAATATTAGTTTTATGTCAAATTGGAGTGATTATAAAGCCAAGTTTAAGTGAATTCATATTGATACCTCCAGTATAAACAGGTTTTAAAAATCATTAGTTTTGATATCACAAAATTGGTGATGAACAATGCTAGGAGGTAGAGTCTGACTATGCTGATTTTAAGACATGCAGTCACTAAATGTGGAATAAATTTTTTCACGTCGCATTCAAATGAGATGATTCAAATTGTGTCATAAAATATATTTCAATATATATCTCCATTGGAAAAAAGTTTTTAAAAGAAGATGATTTAGTATATGAAATATTCAAATGAGAAGTGAATACCTAGAATTATCACCACGCAGATTTTTCGACAAGCAGTTAGTATTTTGAGCATAGATTTTTCATATGATGCCAAATTGAGTTGATTAAAATTGATTTGGAAACCAAATTCCAAGGGCTATGTTCCTTATTAATATCATGTAAAAATATTTCCATTAGAACCCTCAAATCAATGTTGTACTAAGTCTATCCTTAAAATGTTTCTTGAAATCTAGTGTTTATTTTGATCATTTTTTTTATTTGTGATCCAAATTGAAATTTTCAAAATGGATTTAAAAACTATATTTCAAGAGATACCTTATTTAAAAACATGATTTTAAAAATGATCCTATATGGTTCCCCAATATATGATTGTCCTTAGTGAATTTTGTCATGAAATCTTTTCAAATGAGTATTGAACAATGATGTGAAGAATTATTTATCAGAAAAATTCTTATTGTAAACTCATTCCACCCATTTATTTATTTTATTCTATTCTATCCTACTCTATTGTATAAAAATAATTCATTCTCTCAAGTATAAGATGTTGACATTCAACAAGATGATGAGCTTAGTGAAAAGAGTCGCCTTCACTAAGTGGGCCCACAAGCTATTTTTGGTGCAAGGTCCATTTTTAGACATGTCGATCATATTCTATGAGTTGCATGATGCTATTTGTGGATGGTTGGTCAAGTTGGAAAAATATATGGACTTCTATTTTTAGACATATTAGGCAGAATCTATTTTTAGATTGCCAGTCTAAAAATAGATATGTCGAATATTATTAGCTCTTAATAATATTTGGACTCTAAACGTTATATTATTCTCTTGGAGCACTTCAATTAAGTGCACAGATGTGGCACGTGTTGAGCCTCAAAATTGTGCTTTCTTTCATTCCATTTTACCTCATTTTCCTTTGTCCATTGCTATCCTAGACCCAATTAATCAATGAATATAGTTAAAATTACTTCTAGAATGATTTACATGACTGACTTGCTAAGTTTTGTGATTTTTGCCATTGTAAAGCATTTTGACCGGAACTAGCTGCAGAATGCAAACATTTCGTAGCTAACCGGCGATTCTGCAGTTGTCTTCACGTTTGAGTATGTTCCAGGTGGCCTCTCAAGAAAAACCGCATATGGGCATAATCCACGTCATGTCTACATGGTTCGTTGCTCATCATGGAGGAAGAAACAAATTCTGGGTATGGTTTTGGAACGTGGGAACACATTTAGGAAGGAAGACTTCTATTAGGACTATCTCAGTCCAGATGTCTTTTCCTTTTCACGCAACCACTTCAAAGAGTCCTAATGTGATTCCGATAAGGAAAGACAGTGTTCCTGAATTGTTGCAAATCTTGTTATTTACATTTGTTATATAAACACTTGGGAAACCGAGAGCTAGGTTAGATTTGATGTTAGAGATTTATGCTAGATTTTATGTTAGATTTTGCTTAGATTCTGTGCTACATTTCTGAAGACGCAGAGTGCTATGTTCAAGTTCTTTCATCTTTAATGAAGCAGACAGTGTGGTTTTGAAAGTGTTGATTTAATTTGGAGTTGAATTCCGTCAGGTGGTAGAGGGCCCCTGCCTCTTGCATGGATTTATTTGTGTAAATTAGATAAGTATTCTAGCTGCCTTTACGTTTTTGAATTTGAATTAGTAGTTGTTTTAATTAGCTACTATAGTTGTACTCATTCTAACTCTTCCACAAGAAGAAGCTCTTCCAAAAGATTATAATGATGAATGGGAAATGGCTATAGTATTGTAGGATTAGAAGTTGAACTCATAGTTGTTTTTAATTAGCTACTGTAGTTATACTCATTCTAACTCTTCCACAAGAAGAAGCTCTTCCAAAAGATTATAATGATGAATGGGAAAATGGCTATAGTATTGTAGGATTTAATTGTAATTTTTGTTGTTCACTATCACAGTTACACTTGTTCTAATCACTCTTCCACAAGAAGAAACTCTTCCAATAAATTCTTAAGGAGTCCAAGACATGACCGTGATAATGAATGATTTAGTTGTGTGTTTGTACTAAGTACCATCTCTGTTCTTTCTCTTAAACGCTTGCCCAAAACATCAGAATGACGAGTATGATATGGATATGATATCTTAGTTTTTCATTGCTTTCAGTCCTTTATGTTTGCATTTGCACTCAATTACACAGTCAGAATTGTTCTAACTCTTCCAAAAGAAGGAACTCTTCCAAAATATCAATAATGATGGACAAACAGACTGTATAATTCCATAGAATAATGCATGGTAGCTTAGTTAGAATGCTCCGGAGTTTAATTGCACTTAATTCATGTTCAATTACTTTGTTTTGAGTTTGATGATGACTTGTAGTTCAACATTGTTTTGGATTAGTGGCATCTTAAGTTCATTCTTAGATTAACTCATTGCATTGCATTCCATATTCAGATTGTCATTCACTACACATTAGATTACTTCAGTTGTTAAACTTAACAAAACAGCCTTCATTATTCACAAATCTCTTCTTGTTCTAAAATCCATAATTAACCCATCACTACATGAACAGAAGACCACATCATTTTAAGGCCTGAAGTACCTCTGCAATTTCCTCATCATTTCATAAACAAAGCTCCCCCTCAAAAGACTACTTTGAAAAGAAATCAATAACTCTTGAGTAAGGTTTTGTGACATTCAATTAAATTGCAAAATAGAGTTAGGAATTAGCTTTAGAGTAGAAAATCTTATGATGATATCAATGTTTTATTCCAAACATACTTCAACAAATCTCTAATCAAGTTAAGATGTTGCATCATTATGAGTTAGTTGTTTAAACTGTTTAATTAGGAGGATTTGCATACTTAGTGATCATTTCTTAAGTTTAGTTTGTGTTTTGAATCATTTGCTTAAAAGTCATTATCAAGCTTTGCTTTTACTTAGTCATAGTTTAGATTTGATTATGCTTCAGTGTTTCCAATTGCATTTGTTATTTGTCATCTATCAATTAGGTCTCACTCTGTTTTTAATCATTAGCTTCCTTCCATCAGTTTTCTAGTCATTTTTCTTATGAACATAAAAACATCAAAAGACCAAAAACATCATAAATCATCACAAAAGACCAAAAACACCACAAAACACTACACACAATGCGTTAAGAAACAATAACCTAGGTACATACAGTACACTTCACTTCAGTAGTTTTCAAATCCTGGTTGACAATTAAATGAGCTCGGTTTAGGAGACTAGATTGAGACCAAACATTTTGGCGCCGTTGCCGGGGAAGTGAAAACTAGGTAACCTTTGTTTCTTAGCATCCAAAAAAAATTTTATGCGTAGGGAGAGAGATTCAAGGGGAAGATTTATAAGCAGCAGAGGTAGAAGTTTGATTTCTAGAACACCACTTGTTTCATCCAGATCCAAAGCTAGTACACCTTCAACTCAAACCCATCTTCCATCCTCTTCTGATCCTGGACTTCTAGAAGATCTAAGGTCAACTATCCCATTAGAGAAACCTTCCACTTCATCCACTAAACCTGCCATAGAAGAAAATCTAAAGACTCCTAGTAGGGATACAAACCTTTCCACTTCCATAGGAGAGTCAACCATGGTAGAAGAAGGAGGAGGAGGAGTTTTTAATGGAGAACACACACTATTTGGAGTTATAGGTAGAGTTAGAGGAGAAGGAGGTAGAGGTGCAGATGGAGGAAGAGGTAGAATAGGAAGCTCTTTTGGGTTTCCTATACTTGATGAAGAAACCAATACAACCATGAAAAACATTTCACCCTCTGTCCTTCCAAACTTCTATGGACTTAAAACTGAAGATCCTGAAACTTTCTTATTCGAATTTGAAGTGTTGTGTACAACTTATGACTACCTACAAGATGCTCAAAAATTGAAATTATTTCCTTCAACTTTGAAGGGAGCAGCATTGAAGTGGTTTATGAGTCTAATCAGTAGTTCTATTAGAACATGGGAAGATATGAAAAAAGCATTTCTAGAGAGATATTTGGATTATTGTATGCCGGTTAATCATAAGGAAGAAGTGTTCAAGATGTTACAAAAAGAATATGAAAACTTAGAAGATTTGTTGGAAATATTTAATTACAACATCAAAAGGGCAAAAATGGAAAATCTAGATCAAGACACCTTAAAAGCTCTTTTGTTGAAAACAATTAGGGATGAATGGTTGGATATCCTTAACATGATGGGAAAAGGGGATATATCACAGCTCACATTACCTGAAATATCTGAGTTATGTGTCAACCTTTCAAGAGGGAAATCTAAAACTGTCAAAGGTCCAAGAGATCCTGCTCTTGCAAGGGCAAGTAAGTCTGCTTCTGGGACAGTAAGTAGATCAGAAATAGGACACATGCTTGATGATTTTAAATATGACATCTTAGGGAGTCTTAGTGAACAAATAGACACCCTCAAGATACAAAACAAGCAAAAGGCTGAATCTGATGCCTTGGCAATCTTTTGTCCCAAATGTAGAAAGAGACATGCCTTGAGAGAGTGTCCTTTGGATGTAAAAGTTGTAGAAACCTGTGTTATTTGTTCTGAGAAACATGAGACCAAGAATTGTCCTTCTCTTCCTGGTCTCAAGGCTGTCTTTCAGGAGGAAACTCCTACAGATTCCACAGAGTCTCTCAATTTTGTATCTAGAAGACCTTGGCGGGGACCTCAAACACAAGGATTCCATGATCAAATGTATAATCAACCTCCACCTTGGAATTCTTGGCAGCAACCTTGGCCCCAATTTCAAAATCAATCTCAATCTTGGGCACAAGGAACACAAAGTCCCTATGGAAGATACTCTCCATATTACCAGTATCCACCATCCTATCCACCATATCCACATTTTTATCCTCAAAATTCCCAACAAAATTTTCCTCAAAATCTTCAACAAAATTTTCAACAAAATCCTCAACAACATCATCCGAACCAACCACATCAAAATCAACCACTTCCATTACCATTCCCTAAAAAATCCAATCAATTGTCGGCTTAGCCCATACCAAACCCCAATAATAAGAACCCTCAGAATGCATACATGATAGAAGGTCAACATTTTCCAACTTATTTAATTACTCCTCTAGACCTTAGTGATGTTCAACTTAGGTCTGGAAAGATACTTTAAAGGAGGAAACCTTCTATGATCATACACGAACAAGATAATTCTGAGGAAGACTCTCTACTGGTGAATAAAGGTCTTGAGCAGGACACATCCTTTCAAGACCCACACATTGAAAAACTAAAACAAAAAGATCCAACAAATCCAACTCCTGTATTAGAGCAACCATCCACATCTACTTATATACCTCCCTTTCCAAAAAGATTACAAATTGATAGAGGTGTAGAAAAACAAATCATGGTGCCTAATTATGATTTCTTATATGAATTGAGAAATGTTTGCATTAAAATTCCATTATTGCAAGCCATCAAGGAAATCCCAATTTTAGCCAAAACAATAAAGGAGTTGAGTATGAAAACAACAAGAAAAAGAATAAGAGAAACCAAGAAAATTCAACTGGTAGGACAAATAGCAGACATTATGATGGGCAAGATTGTTATTCAAAAGTATCTTGACCCAGGAAATCCAGTTGTCAAAATTCACATCAACGGAATTGAAATTCAAAACACACTCATTGACTTAGGAGCAGCAATAAATATCATGAGTAGACAAATCATGGACAAACTGAAACTTCCTAACCTTCTCTTTACACCCAAACTATTACAATTAGCAGATAGATCTGTGATCAAACCAGATGGGGTAATAGAAGACATTCCAGTGTCCCTAGATTCTTGGGAATACCTTGTAGATTTCATGATCCTAACTCCTAAGAATAATCTAGGAGGCCATCCTGTTATATTAGGAAGACCTTGGTTGGCTACAGCTGATGCTTTTATTAGTTGTAGGTCCGGTGATATGTATATTTCTTATGGTAGTTCAACAAAGAAATTCACTTTATATCCTCCAGCTAGGACAATTACAGATCTAGATGACACTCAATGGATAGAGGATGAAGAATATTTACAACCACTCTTCACAATTTCAGAAATTAGTGAAGATAATCAAATTCTGAATAGTCTAGAAAACTTTGAATCCTCTCCAGAACACAAACATGAATCATTTCAGGAGGGATCCAATATTGAATTTTTGTCATCTAGGTAGATGTCTCTTCATTCTATGGACAAATTTGGCAGCTCTACAAGTGAAATTTTTCCAGGCAAAACTTTGAACATAAATAAGAACCTAGAAAAATCTCAACAAGAAGAGTTAGTCAGAGTATTACAGATACATTCTTCTGCATATGCATGGGAATACACTGACATGAAAGGGATAAGCCCCAAGACTTGTACTCATCACATCTATATAGAGGCAAATTGCAAACCAATCAGACAACCTCAAAGACGGATGAATCCAAATCTTAGGGAAATTGTTAAAGAGGAATTGCAAAAATTGTTAAATGTTAATTTCATTTATCCTATTTCAGATAGTCAGTGGGTTTCTCCTTTGGTAATTGTGCCAAAGAAAAATGGAAAATGGAGGGTGTGTGTTGACTACCGAGAACTGAATAAAGCTACTCTTAAAGACCATTTTCCCTTACCTTTCATAGATCAAGTATTAGATACATTAGCTGGCAAAAAGTACTTTTCATTCCTAGATGGGTTTAGTGGTTAAAATCAAATCCAAGTAGCACTTGAAGACCAAGAAAAAACCACATTCACCTTTCCTTGGGGTACCTATGCCTACCGAGTATTTCCATTTGGATTATGCAATGCACCTGCAACATTCCAAAGGGCAGTATTAGGAATTTTTTCGAATCTAATACATGACTGTGTAGAAGTGTACATGGATGATTTCATAGTTTATGGGGACACATTTGAAGAGGCTTTAGAAAACTTGGAAAAATTCTTAAAAAGATGTCAAGAAGCAAACCTTTCACTTAGTCATGAAAAATGTTTTATGATGTTTACTGAAGGTATTGTTTTAGGGCACTACATTTCAAGGGATGGGATTAGAGTTGATGAGGCAAAAGTTGAAGTCATTTCTAACCTATCCATTCCTAGTTGTCAAAGAGATGTTAGAAGTTTTCTAGGATTTACAGGGTATTATCGGAGATTTATAGAAAACTTCACCAAAATAGCATCTCCTCTCTTCAAATTACTCACCAAAGATTGTGAATTTAAGTGGACTTCTGATTGCTAGTTAGCTTTTGAAACCCTGAAAACCAAAATTTCTAAAGCACCTATATTAAGGGGACCTAACTGGAAGTTACCTTTTCATATCTCGACAGATGCTTCCGATACAGCTCTAGGAGCAGTATTGGGACAGAAAGACTTGATTCCCTATGCCATCTATTATACCAGTAAAAATTTGACTCCTGCAGAGTTAAACTATACTGTAACTGAAAAAGAGTTTTTAGCTGTTATTCATGCCATAAACAAATTTAGACACTATATAATAGACTATGAAACTTTTATTCACACTGATCATTTTGCAATTAGATATTTAATGAACAAATCAATCACTAATGGCAGAGTTATAAGATGGTTGTTACTCTTACAAGAATTCAACATTATTATTCTAGATAGGCCTGGAAAACAAAACACAGTGGCTGATTTCCTATCTAGACTCCAAAATATCAAAGATGACACTCCGGTTGAAGATCAATTTCCTGATGAATATCTTTTTGCAATCTCTACTCAAACTCCATGGTTTGCTGATATTGCTAATTATTTAGTTTCGGGAAAATTTCCTTCAATTAAGAATGCAAGAGATAAAAGAAAAATCATTAATGATAGTGCAAATTATTCATGGGTCGCTAATGAGTTGTACAAGACAGGTCCAGATTTGATCATTAGAAGGTGTGTTCGTGAAGATGAGATGCCTGAGATTCTCAAGGCATGTCATGACGAACCTTGTGGGGGACACTTTTCAGATAAGAGGACAGCCTATAAGATCCTTGATCTAGGATATTATTGGCCATCCTTGTTTAAAGATGCTAAAGAGTATGTCAAAAGGTGTGACAGTTGCCAAAGGGTAGAGAAACCTTCTCCTTCAGGTGAGATGCAATTACAACCTCAGGTACACATTGAACCTTTTGAAAAATGGGCCTTGGATTTTGTAGGACCTATTAGTCCTCCATCAAAACAAAATAAATATATACTAGTTTGCACTGATTATGTTACTAAGTGGGTAGAAGCTAAACCATTACTTGTTGCTAATGAATCATCTGTAGTTACTTTTCTTTTTGAGGATATTTTTACTCGTTTTGGTGTCCCAAGGGAAATTGCTACAGATCAAGGAGCTCAATTTACATCAAGGCTAGTGGAGCAAATGATGGAGAAGTACAAAATCAGACATAGAAAAACTACTCCTTATCATCCACAAGCAAATGGTCAAGTGGAATCTACTAATAAGATCATTGAAGGAATCCTAACAAAGACTGTTCATTTACATAGAAGAGATTGGGTAGATAGGCTTCCTGAAGCCTTGTGGGCCTATAGAACTACATGGAGAAACACAACAGGCCATACTCCTTATGAGCTTGTTTATGGAAAACAAGTTTTGTTTCCCATAGAGTTCCAAATTCAAACATTCAAGATGGCAGTTTAGCTAGGACTTGATCTAACGGAGGCACAAAAGCATAGACTGGAGCAAATTAATGAATTGGATGAGATCAGACAAGATGCAGTTCAGAAAACAAGTCTAGTCCAACAGCAAAGGGCTAGATGGCATGACAAGTACATCAAGAAGAAGAAATTCAAAGAGGGTGACTGGGCTCTCTTGTTTGATTCAAAATTCAAGGATTTTCAAGGGAAATTTCAGACACATTGGCTTGGGCCATATGAAATTGTTGAAATTTTTGATAATGGGGCAGTCAAAATCAGAACTATAGATGAAGAAAAGGTCACTTTTCTTGTGAATGGTCATAGACTGAAGCTATACCACAAGCCACTCTCAAGAGAAAAGTTTGTCAAGAAGTTCCAAGAAAGCAATGATGTGAAGTTAATGAAGAAGAGTCTCTCTTCTTCATCAACTTGATTAAATTTTCTGAAGCATTTCTCTTTAAAAAATAATAAAATAATAAAATAAAAATAAAATAAAAAAATAAATAAAGGTATAAACATGAAAACCAATCATTTATTGGCATGTTTATACAGAAAAGATAGGGTGAAAATCAGAGTCTCTCTGACACTCTAACTTTTCCCATTTTTGTTTTTACAAGCAGCTGTTACAAAAATCATAAGTTCAGATCCATAGTGCTTATGATTCATCTCATTTCATTTCATTCCATTCACTTATCCATCCATACTCCATTTCATTCCATCATTTATATTTCACTTCATTCCACATATCATTAATCTCATTCCATACTCCATCCATCTCATTTTCATGACAAAATTCCAAATTTGATATCTTGCTGTAAATGAATAAAACATGTCATGGATTGCAGAGAAGTTCTTATGTTCTTTCACTCCATTTCATCATCCACTTCATATATATCATGTCTCATCATCCATCTTCATTCATACCATAAAACATTTCACCCATATTCCAAAAACACTTCATTCCATGATCAAAATGCTCTACAAGAACATTCTGCAGCTCAACAGACATTCTGCAGCTGATCAACCTTTCTGCAGCTAGACAGTCTTTCCGCAGCTACAAACCCTGAAGGCATCAATCAGCAGACATTAGAGTTGCAACAAAATGACCCAGTGTATCCATGAATCAAAAACATCAAGAAGAATTATGAAGACTCTTCCAAAGGTGAACAAAGAAGACAAAGACTACAAAAATCAAATGAAAGGAAGAGGTAACAAGTTTAAATTATAATGGAATTTCATTAAATTTTAGCATAGTTTTAGTTATGGATTGTTTGAAAAGGTTGTTTTAATTATTTTTATTGATCAAGACCAATAAACCCTCCACAGACTTTGGATTAAAATCTCTCATTTCAAATTCCATATCCGACATCATTTAAGCGGTTAAAATGGTCGAGGTATTTGAATTCTTCACGTCTCTTAACCAAATCATTCAATGATGATTCTCTTTGCCGTTGTAAAAATCTCCACCATCTCTTCAATCATTAATTCATTCCCTCCACCTCACTCCACTACTTCATTCCGTGACCACTGCCATCACTCCATTTTGTAGCCGACATTTCATTCCGTAGACAGAGATATTCTTATCACCGAGAGGAGAGCAAAAGGATATCAGTTTGAATAGCATTGAGCATTATCATTGTAAACACAGAGTAGAGCAAAAGGGTAAATTCAGAGGTATAGCAGCGTGAGAATTTGAAGCCATTTGATTCCGTGGGCAGACAAAGTATCACTGTGGGCAGAGAATGAGCATTATCACTATAAACACAGAGGTATAGAAGAGAAGAATTTGAAGTCATTTGTCACCGGGAGATAGAGGTATAGCATTGAAGAATTCGAAGCCATTTGTTACCAAAAGACAGAGATATAGTAATATGGGAATTTGAAGCTATTTGCCACCGAGAGACAGAGGTATAGTAGTGTGGGAAATTTGAAGCCATTTGCCATTGTCAACAGAAGCATACCAGTCCGAAGTTGTGAAGCCGTTTTCATTGTCAACCAGAGGTATATCAGCTCGAAGTTTGAAGCTGTTGTCATTTGTCAACCAGAGGTATGTCATTCCAAAATTTGAAGCCATTTTTTATCTAAAACTTGAAGCCATTTCAATTCGAAGGTGAAAGTTACTGTTTCTGTGGGTAGAAGAGTGTTAATTTGAACATTGAAGAAGAAATCATGGGTTTCATTGTAAGAACTGAACCAGTGGGTTCAAAATATTTAGAAGGCTACCCTTAATGCAAAGAAATGTTACAACAAATAGGATGGCTTCAATTTTTGGAGAAATTTAATGGCTTCCACAAGGAAGTCACTAAAACATTTGCAAGATCATTTCAAGGAACTGCAGTTGAAGTGGGAGATGTCAAATTTACTGTCACTGAAGTTTTCATTGCAAAGGCTACAGGGTTGCTCAGAACTGGAGAGAGATAATTCAAAAACAGAGAATTCCACAATGAATCCTGGAAGAAAATTTTAAAATCACTAGGTATGGATGTCACTGTATTTAAGAAAGGAATTCCCAGTTCTGCATTGAAAAATAAATGGAGAAACATACTACTTCTTCTGCAAAAATTTATTACATGTGAGGGTAGATATGGGACATTTTATGTCTACCACATTAGACTGATAATGCATTTTTTGGGGGAAGACCTAAACCTACCTTACTTCTTACTTCAAAACTTGAAAAAGATGGCTTCCTGTGTTCAAAGAAGGGTTCAATTTTTAGAGACAACTTTATATCATCATGGGTTGGTCAAAATTTTGATTGAACACCATCTAGCTAAAAAAAATGATACATGGGATGATTTCTTGATAAGAAATCATTTTGAAGAGCCAAAAGAACCCTCACCGGAACCATAGCCTACAAGGAGAAGTAGAAAATGGAGGGCTTCAAAAGTTGAAATTGACAAAACAGTCCAAGAGAGCAGTGAGGAAATCATTTTAGAGAAGTTGACCCAAATCAAGAGGCAACTTAGGAAAGAGAAGGTAATCAAGAAATCTGCCACAGAGAAAGGAGAGGGATCCTCTCAGCCAAGGAGAAGCCACAGACTAAAGGGAAAACTAAAGAAAACTCAAATCAAACAAACAGGGGTGATTGATATAGAAGATGAGGAAACATCCATGGAAGAAGATGTTGAAGAGGATTTTTATGAAGGAACCCCTGAAATTGACCCTGCTCAACAAGAAAATTATGACTATGTGGAAACTTTGGAAAGGAGAGCTTCAGAAAGTAAGGAGAGAACCCCCATTCCTCCATTTTCTGAAATAGATATATTAAGAAGGGATAGGTATGAGTTGGAATTACTGAATAGACACATCAAAAATGAGAATGAAATTCTCAAGGATCAAGTCAAGCTCAAAACTGATATGAACTCAACCTTATCCCTCCATATAAACAAAGTGGAAAAGACCAATGAGAGGTTGAAGAAAAGGAACAAGAAGCTAATCAGGGCACTCACCAACCTAATGTTCAAACTTGTTATCAGAAAACCCAGAAGATCTCTAGCTTCCAGACAAAGAAGAAGGAGAGGATTAGATGTTCTTGCAGAAGCCTCTGAGTTCATAGGATAATTTGCATGAGGACATGAAAGGAGTCAGTAGTGGGGGTATGTTGAGCCTCAAAATTGTGCTTTCTTTCATTCCATTTTACCTCATTTTCCTTTGTCCATTTCTATCCTAGACCCAATTGATCAATGAATATATTTAAAATTACTTCTAGAATGATTTACATGACTGACTTGCTAAGTTTTGTGATTTTTACCATTGTAAAGCATTTTGATCAGAACTAGCTGCAGAATAAAGACATTCTGTAGCTAACTGGCGATTCTGCAGCTGCCTTCACGTTTGAGTATGTTCCAGGTGGCCTCTCAAGAAAAACCGCATATGGGCATAATCCACGTCATGTCTACATGGTTCGTTGCTCATCATGGAGGAAGAAACAAATTCTGGGTATGGTTTTGGAACGTGGAAACACATTTAGGAAGGAAGAATTCTATTAGGACTGTCTCAGTCCAGATGTCTTTTCCTTTTCACGCAGCCACTTCAAAGAGTCCTACTGTGATTACGATAAGGAAAGACAGTGTTCCTGAATTGTTGCAAATCTTGTTATTTAAATTTGTTATATAAACACTTGGGAAACCGAGAGCTAGGTTAGATTTGATGTTAGAGATTTATGCTAGATTTTATGTTAGATTTTGCTTAGATTCTGTGCTACATTTCTGAAGACGCAGAGTGCTATGTTCAAGTTCTTTCATCTTTAATGAAGCAGACAATGTTGTTTTGAAAGCGTTGATTTAATTTGGAGTTGAATTCCGTCAGGTGGTAGAGGGCCCCTGCCTCTTGCACGGATTTATTTGCGTAAATTAGATAAGTATTCTAGCTGCCTTTACGATTTTGAAGTTGAATTAGTAGTTGTTTTTAATTAGATACTGTAGTTATACTCATTCTAACTCTTCCACAAGAAGAATTTCTTCCAAAAGATTATAATGATGAATGGGAAATGGCTATAGTATTGTAGGATTAGAAGTTGAATTCATAGTTGTTTTTAATTAGCTACTGTAGTTATACTCATTCTAACTCTTCCACAAGAAGAAGCTCTTCCAAAAGATTATAATGATGAATGGGAAAATGACTATAGTATTGTAGGATTTAGTTGTAGTTTTTGTTATTCACTATCACAGTTACACTTGTTCTAATCACTCTTCCACAAGAAGAAACTCTTCCAATAAATTCTTAAGGAGTCCAAGACATGACCGTGATAATGAATGATTTAGTTGTGTGTTTCCACTAAAGTACCATCTCTGTTTTTGCTCTTAAACGCTTGTCCAAAATATCATAATGATGAGTGGGATATGGATATGATATCTTAGTTTTTCATTGCTTTCAGTCCTTTATGTTTGCATTTGCACTCAATTACACAGTCAGAATTGTTCTAACTCTTCCAAAAGAATGAACTCTTCCAAAATATCAATAATGATGGACAAACAGACTGTATAATTCCATAGAATAATGCATGGTAGCTTAGTTAGAATGCTCCGGAGTTTAATTGCACTTAATTCATGTTCAGTTACGTTGTTTTGAGTTTGATGATGACTTGTAGTTCAGCATTGTTTCGGATTAGTGGCATCTTAAGTTCATTCTTATATTAACTCATTGCATTGCATTCCATATTCAGATTGTCATTCACTGCACATTAGATTACTTCAGTAGTTAAACTTAACAAAAAAACCTTCATTATTCACAAATCTCTTCTTGTTCTAAAATCCATAATTAACCCATCATTACATGAACAGAAGACCACATCATTTTAAGGCCTGAAGTACCTCTGCAATTTCCTCATCATTTCATAAACAAAGCTCTCCCTCAAAAGACTACTTTGAAAAGAAATCAATAACTCTTGAGTAAGGTTTTGTGACATTCAATTAAATTGCAGAATAGAGTTAGGAATTAGCTTTAGAGTAGAAAATCTTATGATGATATCAATGTTTTATTCCAAACATACTTCAACAAATCTCTAATCAAGTTAAGATGTTGCATCATTATGAGTTAGTTGTTTAAACTGTTTAATTAGGAGGATTTGCATACCTAGTGATCATTTCTTAAGTTTAGTTTTTGTTTTGAATCATTTTCTTAAAAGTCATTAACAAGCTTTGCTTTTACTTAGTCATAGTTTAGATTTGATTCTGCTTCAGTGTTTCCATTTGCATTTGTTATTTGTCATCTATCAATTAGGTCTCACTCTGTTTTTAATCATTAGCTTCCTTCCATCAGTTTTCTAGTCATTTTTCTTGTGAACATAAAAACACCAAAAGACCAAAAACATCATAAATCATCACAAAAGACCAAAAACATCACAAAACACTACACACAACGCGTTAAAAAACAAGCACCTAGGTACATACAATACACTTCACTTCAGCAGTTTACAAATCCTGGTTGACAATTAAATGAGCTCAGTTTAGGAGACTAGATTGAGACCAAACAACACGACAGCTGATAGAAGGAATTACACTATTCCTGAGGGTTTACTGGAGATAACGCATGGATACTTTAGTTAGAACTCATGTGACAGAGTTTGGTGGAGTTTGAGAAGTAGTTGTTGGAGTTGTATTTAGTTTAACTCAGTTAGACTCAGTTGAGCTAGTTGTATCTAGTCTAACTAATTGATACACTAGTGAGAGTGGTGTCAATTAAATAGTTAATTAATTCACTAAATAATAACTCATTAATAAACTAAAGAATACATCAGTTAACTACATTGCATGGAAAGTTCAGTGGAGACCAGGGTGAAAGAGCAAGTGTGACTATTATTTGTGACTATAGTGATGCATTGATTGCATCTAGCACTCAATGGAGATGCCAATGAGGATTGTGTAGTGAAATATTGGTGGATTCGAGTTCATTCAGAGCCATTCTTTAGCAGGGATTGCGCAATAGAGGTAGGCTAGTAGGTGGTAGAGATCGGTCCATGGATTTGCAAGATCGGGCCTGATTAGTGTGTAACGATTGTATTGTACTGAGAGCTTGTGAGAAGCTTTGTATGAGGATTGTTACATGATTTATATGAAATATATTATATACATATATTTGGGGTTTTAGCTTCAAGCTTTCCCGTTAAACACTGTGTTCATATGTGTGTGAATTTTTATGGTTTCATGTGTGCATTGCAATTGATTTAATTTCCACATGTGATGATCAATAGTGGAATAGATTATGTATTTTGCATGAAGTCAAATAGTGTGTGATCAGGAGAATCTTGGATATATAAAACATAATTTATATAATTTCTACATGGTATCAGAGTGATATTGATCAGAGCATATTGTAATTATTGAAGCGGTTGAGTTTTGTGCTGGTGGAATTCGAATTTACTACAGTGTTTTCTTGGTGTCGAAGTTGAGCATTCATTGAAATGTCTTTCAACGGATTGTGATTGGAGTATTCCCTTGATGGCAGCTCAAATTATATTGCATGGAAGGACAGGATGGAGGTGGTGCTGGATGATAATGGGTTGAAGGAGTTCATAGATGCAGAAATTCCAAAACCTTCTTCTAGCGATGTAGCCGCACTTGACGCATGGCAAAAGAAGACAAAAAAGTGTTGAAGGATTCTGTTGGAAGGTGTGAAGGATCACATAGTGTCTAGCCTTCATGTTAAAGCTATTCCATTCTTGATGTGGAAAGCTTTGACAGACTTGTTCCAAAGCAGAAGCGACCAAAGGAAGTTGGCGCTTAAAGACAAGCTCAGAAAAATAAAAATGGAGAAAGGCGATAGTATACCCAAGTACCTCATGAAGTTTTTCCACTGCAAAGATGAGATAGGAAGTGTGGGGGTTACTGTAGATGAAGAGGACTTGGATGAGATTGGCTCTCCTTGGGCTTCCGAAGAGTTGGCATAGCTACAAGGACTTTGTCAATGGACGAGAGAAACTACCGGGATGGGAGCGACTTTGGTCGGATCTTGTGCAGGAGGAGATAAGGAGGGGTACCAGGGATGGATCTTCATCGAAGAATGAAGATGAAGAAAATTGTGCTTTGGTTTCCAAAGAAAGGAAAGGGAAGGGAAAGAAAAATCCTTCTCAATCTGGTGCGAAAGGCAAGAAGCACGACTTGTCCAGGGTGAAGTGCTTTCACTGTCACCAACACGGACATTACGCCACTAATTGTCGACAGAAAAAGAAAAATAAGAAGGCTACTGGAATTGAAATTGGAGAGGCCTTAGCCTCGCAGTTTTAGCTGGATTTTTCACTGATCACATTCTTGGTTTCAAGTGTGATGGGATCAATGTGGTTTCTTGACAGTGGTGCGTCTTTCCATATGACCGGAGACAAATATTTTTTTAGTGATATTAATGAGAAGGATCTTGGAGTGCACATCGAGATGGGAGATGATGGTAGATATAATGCGACTGGTATCAGGACCATTTCCTTTGAGAGGGAGTCTGGAAAACCTTTCATCGTGAAGGATGTCATGCATGTTCCAGGATTGAAGAAGAATCTGATCTCTGTGGAAATGTTGGAAGACAAGGGTTATGATGTTGTTTTTAGCGAGGGAAAGGCTTTCATGCATAGTAAAGCAATGGGTCAAACCAGGAGGATAGGGGTTTGAGTTAAGAACCTTTATAAATAGCAGGTAGATGGCTATGCAGCAATGGCAGGAAAAGTAAAAGGAGTGGTGAGCAGGGATGAGGGTGAATTATGGCACCGAAGATTGGGCCATCTTCACCATGGCGCTTTGAAAATTTTGCAGCATATTTTTACCTGGCTTCCCAAGGGTACACTTGTGCAGTCAGATCAGTGCAAGGGATGTACTTTGCGAAAATTTGTGAAGACCACTTTTCATGAGAAGGATAGTCATGCCATGACGATCCTTGAGAGAATTCACACAGACGTGTGTGGACCTTTCTCAGTAGCTTCAAAAACAAAGCATAGGTATTATGTGATATTTGTTGATGAATTTTCTCGTAAGTGTTGGATCTTATTCATGCAGAAGAAGAGCAAGACATATTCAAAGTTCTATGAGTTCAAGGCACTGGTTGAGAAAGAGTCGAGGAATTAGGTGAAAGCTCTTAGGAGAAATAATGGTGGTGAATTCATTTATGGAAAATTCAAATAATTTTGCAGCGCAGAAGGAATTCAAAGAGAGCTCATAGCGCATTATAACCCACAATAGAATGGGGTCATGGAGAGAAAAAATAGAACGATCATATGTGCTGCATGGTCGATGCTGCATGATCAGGGCCTTCCCATACACTTGTGGGCTGAACCATGGAACATTTCAGTTTATGTGCAAAACCATTTTCATCATAGAGTTCCTGGAATGAGTACACCCGAAGAGGCGTTTTCTGGTAAGAAGCCTGATATTTCTCATTTGAAGATTTTTGGCTCACCTATTTACATTCATGTGACAAAGGATGCCAAGAAGAAGCTGGATCTGACCACAGAGGTTGGGATATTTTTGGGGTACATAGAAACACCCCACAATTATTGTGTGTATTTTCCAGAAAGTTGGATGACTGTTGTGAGACGGGATATCAAATTTCATGAGGAGAAAGCCATGAAGTTGTCGCTTGAGAGGGAGCTACACTTGCATGCAAATGAGGAGCTACTAGTTCCTAAGGATGAGCCTCTAGATGTGGATCAGCCACAAGAGGAGGTTCATGGAGTGGAAGAAACCACTCATGCAACGAAAAAAATTAGAGGATAGAAGCACACTATAGAAGCTGAGTAACTGAACCTTGATGCAGCGCAAAATGTAGGAGCACCTACAACACAACGCAGACAAAGACAGTCACCTAACCGATTGACTGGATACATGGCTCTGATGAGCAAGTGTATTGTGACAGAACCATCTTCTTTCGAGGAAGCTATGGAGGATCCTGCATAGGTAGATGCCATGGTGGAAGATTATGATTCGATTGTCAGAAACAGTGCAAGGGAGATTGTCCCAAGATCGGAAGGGAAATCAGTGGTAGGTCTGAGATGGATCTACAAAGTGAAGCAAGCTGCTTACGGGAGTGTCGAGAAGTATAAGGCAAGAATTTTTTCCCGAGGCTTCTCACAGATCGAGGGGATTGACTATGAAGAAACCTTTGCACCTGTTGCAAGTTATTCTTCCATACGAACCATCCTTGCTCTCTCAGCGGAGATGGGTTGGCACATTCATCAGATGGATGTGAAGACTGTGTTCCTCAATGGAGTTATTGAGGAGGAGGTGTACATATAGCAGCCTTAAGGATTCGAAATATTCAGTAGCGAGTCACATGTGTGCAAGCTCAAAAGAGCTCTGTATGGGCTGAAACAAGCACCTCGTGCTTGGTACACACAGATAGACAGTTATTTCACCAGACTTGCATTCACCAAGAGTGAGGCAGATATGAACCTATACGATATTATGGTGGAGGGAAAATTGCTGATCATTGTACTTTATGTAGATGATTTAATACTAACAGGTGATGAACTATTGATACACTCATGCAAGGCAGATCTTGCAAAGGAGTTTGAGATGAAGGACTTGGGCCTCCTTCATTATTTCCTGGGATTGGAAATTTGGTAGCGGAAGGGTGGACTATTTGTGTCTCAAGGCAAGTATGCCCGGAAGATACTGGAGAAGTTCAACATGCAAGGTTGCAAGCCTATCGACACTCCTCTTCCTATTGGTTGGAGGAAAGATGATGCTACATCGGCAGAGGTAGTGGATGCCACTATTTATAGACAGTTGGTTGGTTCGCTCATGTATCTAGTCAATACATGACCGGACATATGCTATGTTGTTAACCTGCTTTCACAAGTGATGGTTAAGCCTACCAAGCTCTTTTGGAATGCAGGCAAACATGTCTTGAGGTATCTCAGGGGCACATCGGGATATGGATTATGGTACATACAGTCAGATGAGTTGAAGCTGCATGGCTTCACGGATGTAGATTGGGTAGGAAGCCCAATGGAAAAAAAGATCACTTCTGGAGGGATATTCAGTATCAGATATACAACAATTTCTTCGTATAGAAGGAAAGAAATATCCATGGCACTCAGTTCAGCAGAGGCCGAGTACATGGCAGAAATTTTGGCTGCATGTGAGGCTATATGGATGAGGAAGATCCTGGTCAGGTTGTTTGGTTCACACTTAGATCCTACTGTGATATATTGTGATAATCAGAGTTGCATTAAACTCTCGGTTAATCCAGTATTTCATGATATATCTAAACATATTGACATGTGTTATCAACATATCAGATATTTTATGCAGTGGAAGATCACGTTGCTTTCTTACATTCCTATGGAGGATCAGGATGTAGATATTCTGACGAAGGCACTCACTAGGAGAAAATTCGAATACCATAGAGACAAGATCGGGGTGGTAGATAATCCCTATCTTGTTGAGAGGGAGTGTTGAGATTCAACAAGATGATGAGCTTAGTGAAAAGAGTCGCCTTCACTAAGTGGGCCTACAGGCTATTTTTGGCACAAAGTCTATTTTTAGACTATGTATATTTTTAGACATGTCGATCATATTCTATGAGTTGCAAGATGCTATTTGTGGATGGTTGGTCAAGTTGGAAAAATAGATGGAATTCTATTTTTATATATATTGGTTGGAATCTATTTTTATATTTCGAGTCTAAAAATAGATATGTCAAATATTATTAGCTCTTAATAATATTTGGACTCTAAACATTATCTTATTCTCTTGGAGCACTTCAGTTAAGTGCACAGATGTGGCACAATAGTTGACAGAAGGAATTACGCTATTCCTGAGGGTTTACTGGAGCTAATGCATGAGGACTTCAGTTAGAACTCATGTGACAGAGTTTGGTGGAGTTATAGAAGTAGTTGGTGGAGTTGTATTTAGTTTAACTCAGTTAGACTCAGTTGAGCGAGTTGTATCTAGTCTAACTGATTGATACACTAGTGAGAGTGGTGTGAATTAATTAGTTAATTAATTCACTAAATAATAACTCATTAATCAACTGAAGAATACATCAGTTAACTACAATGCATGGATAGTTCAGTGGAGACCAGTGGAGAGGTAGGTGAAAGAGAAAGTGTGACTATCAGTTGTGACTATAGTGATGCATTGATTTCATCCAACACTCAGTGGAGATTCCAATGAGGATTGCACAGTGCAAGCTTGGTGGATTCGAGTTCATTCAGAGCCATTCTTCAGCATGGATTGTGCAGTAGAGGCAAGCTAGCAGGTGGCAGAGATCGGTGCATGGATTTTCAATATCGGGCCTGATTAGTCTGTAGCAATTGTATTGTACTGAGAGCTTGTGAGAAGCTTTGTATGAGGATTGTTACATGATCTCTATGACATATATTATATAAATATAGTTGGGGTTTTTAGCTTCAGGCTTTCCCGTTAAACACTGTGTTCATATGTGTGTGAATTTTTATGGTTTCATGTGTGCATTGAAATTGATTTAATTTCCGCATGTGATGTTCAATAGTGGAATAGATTCTTTATTGTGCATGAAGTCAAATAGTGTGTGATCAGGAGAATCTTGGATATATAACACATAAGTTATATAATTTCTACATAAGAGAATTTCCAATGCATCTATTTGCGTTACAAGATCATAAGTAAACTCATATCCAAGTTTGAAAAATATACTTTAATGAATGCTTAGACATGAAAAATTATTTGATCATAAAGATTTGATGCTAAGGAATTTTGAAAAATGGAGTGGTTTTGTGACCTAATGATTTGTTGAAACCAAGTCTTAAGATGATATTTTTTTTCTTTGCTTTCTTTATTTGTCATATCACAAAGTTCTTTGTGTAGCACTTGTTCAAAATCTTGAATGCACAAGGGATCTTGTGATATACATGCTAGAAATTCTTCAATTTTGTGTTCTAATGTTTGATGTTCATCGCATGTGATCAATGACTCATTCACCTACCTACAAAGATAACTAGAAGAAGATTACAAGTGTTCTTCTTATGGATCCTCTTCATGGATGCTTTGTTCCTCTTCTAACTTTTTAAATGAAGATTCACCCCCAGTGATCACTCTAAATTGTGGAAAAGGATTTAAGAAGATCCTTTTGGTGGCATACCCTCCTTCTCTAAATGGCTTCTTTAACATCATGCTTTTTTAGACCTTGTTTTGCAAATTGATTGTGTAGTTATCTAGTTTTTTATTTTTATTTTATTTATTTATTTATTTATTTTATAAACAATCTTCCTAATTGACTATATTGAAGTATGTTTCCCCAGAAATGGCACCAAAATATATGGATTTCAACTATAGTCAATTTTAGAAGATGAATTATTGAATTTAAAGGAAATTCATATTACAAATATAAAACTTAATGAAATAATTTCTAATTCAATATGTAATAAGAAAAAGAAGAAGCTCCTAGCTTAGGAGAACTTGGTTGACCTTCTCTACAATACTAATTAATGAAAAAAAATAAAAATTAATAATTAACAATAGCTCATGATGCATAAAAGAATAATAGAAAAGGGTCCTAACTAAGGATATCCTTGCTTTCCTTCCTTATAAATGTTGAGATTCAACAAGATGATGATCCTAGTGAAAATTAAGCACCTTCACTAGGTGGGACCGTAGGCTATTTTTAGGCGTATGTATATTTTTAGAATGGTGAGCATATTCTAAAATTAGCATGAGACTAATTCTAGATGGTTGAGAAAATTCTATTTTTAAATGAGCTTATATTTTAGATGCATGGGCGAAGTCTATTTATATATCGCATGTCTAAAAATAGAATGCATGTTGATTATTATTAGCCCTTAATAATAATCAGACAATAAATAATAACTTATTCTCTTGAAGCACTTGATTTCATTTAACTGATGTGGAAAAATATTTGATTGAATGAATTATGAGTTCCAAGGTTGGTTGGTGGGACATGCACAATGGAGTTCATTGTAACTGAGTGTGAAAAAGTTGTAACAGAGTTGGAAGAGTAGTTATGTGAATTTTTATTTAGTTTAACTCAGTTAAGTGATTTAAACTCAGTTTTGCTAGTTGTAACTAAAGATACATTAGTGAGAGATCAGTGAATTAAATATTAAATTAAATCACATGGAGTGATCTCACTTGCAACTAAATAAATACTACTGTTAACTACATGCATGTTAGATCCATTGTAGACCCAGTGGAGAGATAGGTGAAAGCGTATGTTTGACTATCATTTGTGATTATAATGATGCATTCAATGCATCTACACACAAATTTGAGTTACCGATGAGGATTTCGCAGTCAAGGAAAGGAAGATCGAATTCATTTAGGGATCTTCATCAACAGGGATTGCACAGTGGAGGCAGGCTGTCAGGAGTAAATAGGTGCATGTGTGAACCAATTTTTGTATGACAGTGTGAGATGTTTGTATATTGTACTGAGAGCTCTATGAGTAGAGCTTTGTATGATATTTTTTCATGATCCATGATATACATAATATATTATAGTTGGGGTTTTTATCTTTAAGCATCCCTGGTAAAAACATCTTGTTATGTGCGACTATTTTTTCTTCATGTGTTTGCAATTGGCAATTTAATTTCTGCAAAGAATTAAGTAGAAGGATTATGTATTTAACATTGGATATAATTCTTAGATCAGGAGAGTCCGGTAATACATCATTTTATTGTTTAAATTTCTACATGGCATTAGAGAAGTGTTAATCAAACAAGATTTCAATATTGAAGCAGTGTTGAGTTTTGTTGGTGGAACAATTCGAATTTGCTGCAATAATTTCTTGGTGCGATAGTTGAGTAAACATCTAAATGGCTTTCAATGGTTTGCGATTGGAGTATGAACTCGAGGGAAGCTCTAACTACATTTCATGGGAGGATAGGATGGAAGCAGTGCTTGAATATAATGGCTTGAAGGAATTCATCGACAGTGATGTTCCTAAGCCCACTTCGACAGATGCTGCATTACATGACACATGGAAAAGGAAATTAGCGAAGACGAGAAGGATTATGTTGGAAGGTTTGAGAGACCATATTGTCTCAAGCCTTCATGGGAAAGCCACTCCATTTTCAATGTGGAAGGATTTGATAGATATTTTCCAAAGAAGCAGCGACCATAGGAATTTGGCGCTGAAGGATAAACTCAGAAAAATCAAAATGGAAAAGGGCGAAAATATTCCTAAGTATCTCACAAAGTTTTTCCAATGTCGGGATGAACTAGGGTGTGTGAGAATCACAGTTGTTGATGATGATTTGTTGAGCTTGGCTCTCTTGGGACTTCCTAATATTTGGCATAGTTATCAAGACTCTATCAACGGATAGGAAAAACTATTGGATTGCAAACAACTGTGGTCGGATCTAGTGCATGAGGAGGTCAAGCAGAACACCAGGGATGGCTCTTCATCAAAGCATGATGATGAAGAGGATTGTGCTTTGGATGCCAAAGCGAGGAAAGGGAAGAGGAAGAAATTCCACTCAAATTCAAAGGCTAAAGGTAAGAAGCTGGACTTGTCCAAGGTGAAGTGTTTTCATTGTCTCGAACATGGGCATCTTGCCACTAACTTCCCATAGAAAAAGAAGAACAAGAAGGCTTCTAGAGCTGTAGCTGGTGAGGCCCTTGCCTCACAATTTGAACTTGATTTCTCTTTGATCACATGCTTGGTTTCAAGAACAATGGGATTGGTGTGGTATCTTGATAGTGGTGCTTCCTTCCACATGACGGGAGATAAGGAGCTTTTCAGTGACTTGGAGGAGAAATATCTCCAAATGCATATAGATATGGGTGACGATGGACGATAAAGTGTGATCGGCATTGGTACCATTACCTTTGAGAGGGAGTCAGGTAAACCATTTCTATTGAAAGATGTTATGCATGTTCCAGGTCTAAAGAAGAACTTGGTCTTAGTCACAATGTTGGAGGACAAAGGTTACGATGTTTTCTTCAGCAATGAAAAATATTTCCTGCGACATTAAAAAACGGGTCAAACCAAGAGGATAGGGATTTGAGTCAAGAATATCTATAAGTTGGAGGTAGATGGTTGTGTTGCAATGGTGAGAAAAGAAGAAGAAGTGGTGAGCCGGGATGAGGGTGAATTATGGCACACGCGATTGGGCCATCTTCACCATGGCACCATAAAGATTTTGCAGTAGATTTCTACTGGACTTCCTAAAGGTACAATTGTGCAAATAGATCAGTGAAAGGGATGTACTATGGGTAAGTTTGTGAAGAACACCTTTCATGAAAAGGAGAACCATGCTTCGGTGATCCTGGAGAGAGTTCACTCAGACGTGTGTGGGCCATTCTCAATTGCTTCAACAAAAAAGCACAGGTATTATGTTATTTTTGTTGATGACTATTCTCGTAGATGTTGGATATTCTTCATGCAGAATAAAGATCAAACATTCTCAAAGTTATATGAGTTTAAATAATTGGTGGAGAAAGAGTTGGGGAACCAAGTGAAGGCTCTGCGAAGCAATAATGGTGGTGAATATATTTCAAACGAATTCAAAGACTTCTGTATCAAAGAAGGAATTCGAAGATAACTCATAGCGCCTCATAATCCACAACAGAATGGGGTTGCAGAGAGGAAGAACATAACAATCATGGATGCTACATGAGCTATGCTGCATGATCAGGGCCTACCAATGCACTTGTGGGTGGAAGCATGAAACACTATGGTTTATGTGAAAAACCGTTGTCCTTATAGAGTACTTGGCATGATTACACCTGAATAAGATTTTACTGGTACGAAACTAGATATTTCTCACTTTAAGATTTTTGGGTCATTTGTTTATGTTCATGTGACCAAGAATGATAGGAAGAAGCTAGAGTCGACTACTGAAGTTGGGATATTTGTGTGGTACATAGAAACACCCCATAATTATCATGTGTATTTTCCAAACAGTCAAATGACTGTGGTGCAACGGGATATAAAATTCAATGAGGAGAAAGCCATGAAGTTGTCACTCGAGAGGGAGCTAGACTTGCATGTGGAGGAGGAACTGCTTGTTCCCAAAGATGAGTCTCTATATGTGGATCAACCATAATAGGAGGTTCATGGAGTGGAGGAGTCCACTCACATAGAGCCAACCATAAAAACTGGCAGAAGGCATACCACAAAAGTTGAGAGGCTGAAGCTTAATGCGGCACAGAATGTAGGAGTCCCTACTTCACAGCGCAAACATAGACATAATCCTGAATGTTTCACTGGATACATGGCTCTCATGAGAAAATGTATTGTGACAAAGCCATCTTCCTTTCAGGAAGTAGTGTAGGAGCCTACATGGGTAGATGCAATGGTGGAGGAGTATGACTCCATTATCAAAAACAGTGCTTGGGAAATTGTTGCAAGGACGGTTGATAAATAAGTGGTAGGTTCAAGATGCATCTACAAGGTGTTGAGTCTTCAGAAATATGTGGCAACAACAAGGGGGATAACCACCCAGTTTGGACCTTAAGACAACTCCTTTTCCGTTTGGGATAGTGGCTCCAACTGGATATAATGGGACAAGTTTCCCAGATTTGGGTTTTTTGTTTGATTGTTGGGCTTCTCTCAAAAGATTTGCATGAAGAATTAATAAAACCTAAAACAAATTTATTATAAAATGCAAGTTTAATCTAACTCGAGATAATACTAGTTTGATGTGATCTAAAATGATATCTATTCAATCTGTGATGATGAAGATCATCACAGATTTAATAGAGTTATTACTTTGTAAGATGATTCTCTTGAAAAAATAGTTAATCAAAAGAAAAAGAGAAATATATTGCATATATCTCATGATCATATATAAAACAAACCAATTCCTATATTTATATTGTATAATAATGCAACTGATATTTTAGATAAAAGCAATCAATTTCAGATATAATTCATGAAAGTTGGATTCATCACTAATATTCAAGAAACAAAATTAGCATACATGATAATAGTACTAGTTGTGTACTGCTATGTTTGTCTGATCAGCGATAATAGGCCACATTCAAATCCTCTATCAATAAGTCTTTCAAAGAATACAAAATTTCATCAACATTGATCAACAAAATTATATATATAACTGAAAAGGCTGTGTTCAAACTTAGTTACAATTAAGCATTCTTTGCAAATGTTCTCAATAAAATTCTGGACCATTCTCTAAATGCATGAGAAGGGTTTAAATACTAAACTTGCTACAAACTAAAATTAAATTATTAAAAAAATGTAGAGGAGGTTTCAAACAACCTTTCTCTAAAAACTTAACTTAAACAATAATCTAGGAACTTTGAACTAACAATCCTGACTTTGCGAATCCTTCCTTTCTTTCCGAGTGTGATCACGAAGTTGACAAATATCTAGCATTGCTTTAAGCTAAGCTGGCTGTGATATCCGTAACCATATTTTTCCCTTGAAAATAGCATTTAAGATTACTGACTGAGATCTTTTTGCTAAATCTATAAGAGACTGAAGAGTTTGATGTTGATGGTAAGGTTTGATCAGAAAATTCCAGTAATTTTCCTGATCAAACTTATTAACTTCTTTTATCATTCCCTCTTGTGTATTTTCTCTCTGTCTCCACTTTAATTCTACTTCCCTTGTTCCTAAAAACACATCAGACATGTTTTCTTTAAGAATTTTTGTTTTAAACAATTGATCACATATAGAATGAATAATCTCATTTGATTTCTTGGACGTCTTGGTTCCTACTTTCTCTGCTTGATTAATTTGTGCTCTCCATTCTGTGAATAACAATTCTTTATGAAGCTTATCTATTTGTGGTAGATTATTTTGCTTTCCCATGTCTGAAATTTTCGATTGAATGTGTTCTTCGATTTTCTTTTCAAGTCTTTCACATTCCAATTTTTGAATTGCTATTTGCTGAATCATTATCTTATTGGAATCACAATAAGAATCAATCATGGAAGCTTGGTGACAAAACATTTTGTGTTCTTTATTTAACATAGTATTTACATCAAGTGCTTCTTTGATGAATTGTTCTAACTATGGTTGACTCTATAATTCAGCCATTTCTCTTTCCAGATGTGCTTGCTTTTCATTAAGCTCTGTCCAATACTTCACTTTGAGGTTTTCAATATCTTCATGAAATTGAGTTGTGCTTATTTTGATCTGCTCAATGGACTTGGCTTTTTATTCACTTAGAAACTATTCTAATTCTTGTACTTTGGCTTCATTTTGTTTCAACAATATTCTAACCTCAGTAGCTTTATCAACAATAGAGGTGGCATATGCCCCTGCATATTGAGATAAATTGGTTAGATGTTCAGTGGGATCATCTAAAGAATCCTTCCAAAGTACATCAACTGATTCATCTGTTGGTTTTGGAGTTGTTTCATCAATCCTTATTATTTTATTCCTTTTAACCACAACTTTGTAGTTAGGACTGTAGAAAATGTCTAAGGACGAAATATCTTCAATCTAAAGAACTATTTAATCTATAGGGTAGGCCAATATGATTTTTTTTTCATACACTGCTAGAATTCTTTGTAGCGGATTGAAAGTTTCAACTATTTTCTGTGAAGGTTCTGGTGTTTGAAAACTTGATATCTAATCAGTATTGGGATTTTCTTTTGAAGTCTTTATTGCTTGAGAAAATTCTTCCCATTCATTCATCAGATCTTTTACTTGAGAGGGCTTGGATTGATCTAACATGCTATGAGTATTTGAACTGTTTCCGAATTTGATTTTGTTCCGTTGTTCTTTGTTTTCTCCAGCACTTCTATTTCTTGAAGAAATTGGTCAATTTATGAATTTTCCTTCTTAGATTTGGATTCTTCAGATTGATCCAAATTATCAGACTGCTGTTGTGATTGACCTTATTAATTTTCAGATATATCTTTCATTTCATCATCTATACTAATACTTGGAGTGTGTTTTTCATCTTCAATAGTCAACAGATTCAAAGGAAGCTTTTCTAGTCTCTTGTTTCTATATTCTTTAAAAGCTTCAGTATCTTCTTGACATAGTTGACTAGAAACGTATTTGATAAAATCAGAGAAATTTTCCATGCCTTGGAAAAAATCATCAAATTTGTCTTCTTCCTTTACAAAAGGATTCATTTTTAACTCTGTGATGTAATTTTTACTCACATCATTGGGATCATATAATCTTCCTAGCATAAATGCTAATTTCAACAACCGAATCTTGGGAACTTCTTTGTATGTATGGCCAATATTAGCCAGAGCAAAGGTGCCACACTATAGAGGGAAAGTAGGCCAAATAGCCTTTTTACCATATTTTAACTACTTTGTGACACCATTGACAAGCTGATATGTTATTTATTTTGCAAGTAATTTATTTGGAACATAGTAAGGTAAAACATGGGGAGAATCATAACTCCCAAATACTCTAATATATGTGAACTTTTCTTTAGCAAAACATATTTCTATGAGAATAATATCTACATTGGCTTATTCAGAAACCCTTGGAGCCTTTTTGTTGAAAATAATTTGATGCATGGGAAATATGACTCTGTAGCAGATTTTATAGAAGTGCAAGTGGAACTCGGAATCCCAGAGTTCTCTATGGTAGATATGATTCGAGGTAGGGTTTTTGGTGGTCCATTTCCAACCCATGGTAGGAAAATTACAAGTAAAACAAATGGCATCCATGACATAAGCATACATATAAAATTGAGGTATTTCTCTGAGAAAAACACTTCCTTTATTCCCATATTTAGTGATATGCTTGGCTAGGTAATTGGATAGAATGTCTGCCCAATTTAGGATATAAGAATTGACGATTTCGTTAACTAGGAGAACCCAATCTCTTGAAAATCTAGTATTATCTGGATTGAAAAATATTCTACACAACATACTGGTGGCATAACAATAAGGATGAAGAATTTGTGCAATTGGGTATGTACCAGACTTGTCTTGCTTCAATTTCCCTTCATTGTCCTTCCATTCATGGATGACTTTGATAAGATCTGGATGTTTTTCTTTGAAATTATGCACATACTTATTGTCATATCTCTATTGCAGGGTTGGTAGATGATACATTGCTCCTAAATCTTCTTATTTTAAAGAACCCATAATCTCTCCTCTCGAATTCTTGAAAATTATCTTCAATGTTTAAGTGGTGAATTGCCCACTTAACCATGTCTATATAAGGAAGAATATTTGGTCTCGTTGTTATTAAGTGAAAGTGAGAGCACGAAACATCAAAAAAGGTTGCATCAGAGGTAGAATCAGTGCCTGTAGTAGAAACTTTTCTATCACCCTTGGTCCTTCATCTTCGAAGATTTTGTACATTGCCTTCCATGACGAACTGCCACAGTCTTTGTTGTAGACGATGTCTGAAAATAATGAAGACATATTTGCGTCTTCTCTGGATGATGTTTGAGAGATTTCCTTGCCTCTTTTGCTAATTTCTAACTTCTTCAACCAATCGATTTCCTGAGAGCAAAGCAAATTCAACATATAAGGAGTCTCATAAGAGTAAATTAATCATTTATTTCTAATGCAAGCGAGAGGATGTCAATCTATCAATCATCTTTCATAATTCCTATTTTAATATATCACATGGTCTCACACATAAGATCTATCAATCGTTTTAAATCCGTTAAGGTCTTAAATTCCATTTTATATGACATAAGATGTTTTCACACACTGAATTAATTTAATACGCAAATTGCAATCATTTCTTATAATATTTCGCAACGCTTAATCTTTAAAGGTTGCGAAATGCAATTTGCGCAAATCGCAGATCACAAATTTTATAAGATAACGCTTGAATGTATATTATAAGTTGCGCGCAATGCGAATTACGAAAAACTTAAAGTGGACACTATCGCGAAAGATTTTATATTTCCTAATTTATTTTCTTGTCGGGTCCGCTGGTATTGCGACTTATATCATTTGTTTCTTAAGGCTGTATTGATTAACTAAAGTGCGATGTGAAAAAGGAAGAATAAAACGATGATTTTGATGTTTTTACAAGGTTTTTTAATTATTTTCTCGGAAAGTCTTTGAGCGCATTTCGCGGTTTTCATATCTTACATTTTATAATTCTTTTTTGAAATAAGATATGTAAAATGAGATGTGCTTTTTAAACAAAAACAAAAAATTTATTTTCTAGTTTTTTATTATTATTTTTTTATTTTTTTAGGAAATAGAAAAAGATTTCCTATTTATTTTTAAAGGGTCCCTATTTATAAAAAATATATAAATGGGGGGTTTTTGTATAGCATAACAATTGGTGATTTACTTGGATGAACTAGATGTCTCTGATAAATTTTTTGAAAATTATGAACCCTTTTTTGAAAACAAAATAGCTAAAAGGAAGCAAATTTCAAATAAATAATATCTTTTCCAAACAATGAAAATTTATTTTATTCACCATTCATGAGAATTCCTCTATAAGGATATAACTATGAAAATCTATATCAGTCCTTACTTAGTTAAAAAGATAAAGCAAATAGCCTTTGCATATCAGCTTTATATAAATTTACTCTTTTTATCACAGATAGAGCCTCTGTTCCAATAGGCAAAGATTTTGGTAGGGTTACCTTTTACCCAGCTATGATCCATCTTTCCATCCAGTATTTCTCATAATTTTCATAAGTAAATTCTAATTTATGAAAAAATTCTCTTATATGTTTTTATCTGCTTAAAAGCCATTGTCTTGGCGTGGTAACCAAATAATGACAATGCCATTCACAAATAGTAATTAAACTAATCAAGTTGGCTCTTGATGAGACCCCTTGTCTTTATCATATAATATCAAGTCATTACATTGTTTTGGTAGATAGTATTAGTAATGTCAGTTTAACTATTTCTTTATGAACATGGTAAACAAGCTCATGATGAGACTTATTATCTTTTAAGCTTTTCTTTAAATCATTTCTTTTTATTTTCTTTTGAATTCCTTTTGAAATTTTATAAGATTTTCTGGATGGGATGAATCATAGGTCCTCTTAAGATACTGGATGATAATGTCGAGTTTTAAATTGCTTTTCTGCAAGAAGATTTCTTACTATATTAAAGTTTCTTTTTTGGACTGATAAAATAATATTCACGCTATATAAAAATGAGAGTTCATAGAAAACAAATAACTATTTTATTGAAATTCCATTTTTTAGAAAGATAGAATCAACCTGTCTCTCTAAATCTTTCGATTTTCCTTCTTTAACATTTTCATTTTTTTTATAAGTGAAAAGAAAAATCGGAAGAAAGTTATCTGAGGTTTTGTTTTGAAAGGCCAACTATCAGTACTAATCAAGCTTTTAGTTTTATAAGAAAAACAAAATATTTTAATATACAAGGATAGAAGGAATTACCTGCTATGAGAAATATTTTTTTTAAATTTTCCCATTAACATGCAAAGAATCCTTTTTGCCTAATAAATCCTGTAACAGAAATGTTGATGGGCCTATTTCTTCAGTTATTTGAAATGGACGTAGCCAGAGTTTTTGAAACTTTGTGTGTTTACCCTTTTCCTCATGCACTTTGTCCCACTTTAATACTAAATCACTAATTTGAAAATTCTTTGGACTGGCAGAAGTTGAGTCAAATGAAGCTTTTATTATTTGTTGATGATGGATATGAGTTTGTTTGGATTTTTCTCTTTCTTCTTCCAACTTAAGAATTTGATCTTGTCTAAGTTGAAGGGAAGAGGAAGGATTCTCATCAATAAAATATACTAAAGAAAATGATGGTATTGTTATGTTTCTGGGTACAATTGCTTCTTTCCCATAACTAACACAAATGGATAAGTACCTATCGAAGCTTTGTGGGTGATTCTATGTACCTAAAGAGAAAATAGTAGTGCTTTATGCCGATTTTTATGATTTTGTTCTATAGTTCGTTTAATTATTCTCATAAGGTTTTTATTTGTAGATTCAACTAATCCATTTCCTTGCAGGTAATAGTTAGCTAAATATTTTAATTTAAAACCTCTTTTCAAAACAAATTCTATCATGGAATCTCCAGAAAAGTAAGATGCATTATCGAATATCAACGCTGATGGGAGGCCAAACCTGGTGATTATGAGCTGATCAATAAAATCTGTAATACTTTGTGTATTAACCACCTTTAATCAGATAGCTTCTACCCATATTTTGAAGTAATCAGCTGTAGTTAGAATATACCTGTGCTGTTTTGAAGAGTTAGGAGTTATTTCACCTATAATATCTAACCCCCATTGTTCAAATGGTTGTTGGATATTTACTGGCTATAATGGAAATGTTGCTTTCCTTTCTCTTCCTGTTGTAGTTTGACATACTTTAAATTTTCTCGCATATTCATGTGCATATTTAAATAGATTTGGCCAATAATAACCAACATGCAGTATTTTATGAGCTGTGGTGTTTCCTCTGAAATGACCTCCAGCTAGTCCATCATGTAATTCCTGCATTACTTTTTCAGCTTCATTTTTTTCTAAACAGCTCAATAATACAGAATCATAATTTCTCCTAAATAACACATCATCTATGAGTTGATATTGATTTTATTTAAGTCTCAGAGCATGCTTTGCTGTATAATTGAGATATGATGGAGCATATCCATTTTTCAAGAAAAATTTCAGATTAGCATATTGTGATTGAGAATCGTTTAGGCTTACCTCAGACAGTTGTATTTCATTTGATTGATCTTCTTCTATTGGTAAATGAGAGGCTCCAGTTAACATCCTACAAAGAACTTTTCCTTTAAAAATTTTAGCTGGATGTATCTCTACATCATATTATTGAAGTGCGGTAACCCAATTTTCTCTCTTCTCTCCTACTTCTCATTGAACTAATAATTGCCTTACTGTTGAGTAAGGTACTATTATTTTAGTATATGTTTTTAGGAGAAAAGGTCTGAAATGTTTCAAAGCTTTAAACACAACATAAGCTTGTTTTTCCATAGCTAAATAATTTAACTCAACACCTTGAAGGTTAGAACTAAAAAACGCAATCAATGCTTCAATGTTTTGATCATTTACATGTGTCAAAATGCTGCGTATGATGTATTAGAAAAAAAATGTATATAATACAAATGTTTTAAGAAAATCAGGAGTTGTTAAGGAGGGAGCTTCAATGATGTATTTTTTGGTCAACTCAAAAGAATTTCTTTCTTCTTTTCCCCATTTAAAAATTGAATTTTTCTTGATCATTGATTGTAGGGGTAAGATGATCTGGGAAAAATCTGGAACAAACCTCTTTACAAAATTAATTTGTCCTAAAAATGATTGCATCATTTTTTTATTATGTGCTAGAGGAATATTTTCAACTCCTTGAATCCTATCAGGATCGATATGGATTCCTTATTTAGAAACAATGAATCCCAATAATTTACCTTCTGATAAGGCGAAATAACATTTTTTTGGATTCAAGGAAATACCGTATTTTCTACATCTTTCAAAAATGTTTTTTAGGTGATTATCTCTATGATTAGAGTAAACAGTAATGTCATCTAAGTATATAACAACTAGGCTATTGATTAGTCCTCTGAAAGCTATATCCATAACACGTTGAAATGTAGCACCAGCATTAATCAATCCAAAAGGCATTTTTTGATATGCATATATTCCCCACTTTGTTCTGAATGTTGTCTTTAATCTATCATCTGGGTGTACCATGATCTGATTGTATCCTAAAAATCTGTCGATAAAAGACATCAATTCAGATCATGCAACTGATTGTAATATCTGTTCCATGGTGGGTCAGGTAAAATTATCTTTCTAATAGGCTTTATTTTAATTTCTAAAGTCTATGCAAATCCTAATGTCTCTATTCTTTTTCCTAACTGGAACCATGTTTGACACCCATTTTGAATTTCTAACAGGAAAAATGACTTTGGATTTGACCATTTTGTTTAATTCAGATTTAATTTGACTTTCTAAATTCAGATGAATTTTTCTAAGTTTTTGTTGAACATGCTTATCATCTGAAATCATGGGTATAGTATGTTGAATTATCTAAGTATCATATGTCTTAAGATCTGAATAATCCCATTCAAAGATATATTTTTATGTTTTCATCAATTTAAAGAATGACATCCTTTCCTCAAGTTTTAAACCAAGACCTAAGTTGATATTTTAAGGTTTTTCTAGTGTACCAAGATTAATCAATTCAAAATTTAAAGTAGAAATTTGAGTTTTTGAATTGGTTACCTTCTTAAACCTATCTTTCAGATCATAGAGATCTTCCATTTTGACTATAGATTTTGGAATTGAATTAGTATTTGGTTTATATTCAATCTGTAAATTATGTTCATGTTCATCTATGATCTGACCCTCATAAGCTCTGTCTGATGTAAGAAAGTATACTATATATGCATCATTATTAAATACTCTCCAATTTGTTACATTGTCAGGAATGGAAGGCCTAAAAATTAACTCAATTGAAAATCTATCTTGGCTAAATTCTTCAGATGGTAGGAGTCTAGATGCTACATTAGCAAGTAAATTAGTACTTGCACTTTGTAATCTAGGAACTGTGGAGATATTGAATTCTATAAAATGGGAAGTAAGATTCTGAACTAAGGTCTGATAATGTTTTAAATGTCCCAAAATACAATGAATCATATTTATGACTTGTCTAACAATTCTTTCAGAATCTTGATATACTTGCAAATATTTAACATTCAATTTTATAGCTTTATACAGACCTTGTATCAATGCTTCATATTCAGCAGTATTATTTGTACATTGAAGCTCGAGTCTACAAGCTAGCATTGTTTTCTCTCCTTTTGGGTCGATTAAAATGCAACCTGCTCCTACACCATCCTCTGATTTTGAACCATCAAAGTATAGAGTCCAAAATAAAGATTTTTTTGGAATTTGATCACTAATATTAACACATATAGAAGCATATGTTTGAGAAAAGTTTTCAATTTGAGAGATAGCAATGTTTATTGAAAAAGGTGAAACCTAAGCATTTAATGATCCAAGAAATGATTCAGCTGAATAATTTCCTATGATATTATTGGTGAAGGCTACAGGTTCATTTGCTTCTTCTAGTTCAGTGACTGTATGTTTCATGAATTTTTCATGTTTAATTCTGTTTTGATTTGGTTTTACATTGTATGGTAACCACATATGTGACCAATCGGTAGCAAAGTATCCATGTAACTTTTCAGACCATTCATGCTTAGAATAAGACCATAAAATTCAGGGATGTCTGCGACCAAAATATCAGTTACTTGTAGTACCTTTGGATTGGATGATAACCTAATGGATACTGACAACATTTCTCCAATAACTTCAACTCTTGTTCTATCCAATTGAACTATATGTACATCTGAATTTTGAGGAGTAATATTCAATTTTGTACATATCATTTTGGGCATAATGTTTGAAGAAGCTTCTGAATCAATAAGACATTTATGAACATTTTTGTTGAAAATATCATAATTCAAAAGTAAAGGAAGAGTGTGTGAAATAGATTTATCACCAATTAAAACCAAATCATTAGGATTTAATTTTTTGGCAGACAATGGAGGTTTTCCCATAACTTTAGAAGCTTGTGCTATAATTGGTGGTTGTATAGCTTCTACGGGGATTGCCTTGAGTTCTCTAAGCAAAATTTTCTGTTGTTTCTTGAGTTTTGTCATTTCATGTAATGAAATATTTTCTTTAGTATTTTTCATATCTTAAACTATATTATATTCCACCGTATCTAAAAATATCAAAGTTTTAGAAGTTGTATTGGGATCTGGTGGAATAGAATATGTCTGAACAGTTTTAGATTTTCTAGCTATTGTTTTCTCCTTGGTGGGGAGAGATTTTTGTTTTTGATTTGATATAGTTGAATCAGAAGAAGATTTAATTCTTGTAGACATAGGCATAGCTTCACTTTCTTCCTCTGTGGGAAGAATTAAATCCCATAAACCATTTAATTCAACTTCTTCCTCAGATTCTAGCTCTTGTTCATATGGTGAGGGATCTTCAGTATTTTGATTAGATTCAACATTCAAAACTATGTTTGGAGGTTGAGATGTTGAAGAAGGGTTTCTATTAAATGGGCGAAATGATATTTTAGGAGTTGAGGTTTCAACGACGTATTTCTTTATTTCAATCATATCATTTTACATAGTCTTTAATAATTTTTGAAGACCTTCAAGATCAAATGGATCTTTCGAGACCTTGTTTTTTGAATCTTGACTAAATTTCACTTTCTTGGATTTCTTGTCTTCTATCTCTGAAAATTTTTCTAATGCTAAGATTATTTTCTCTACAGCAAGATCTTCTTTCATGTCCTCTAAAAGGGTAGCTTTACCAGCTCTATCTACAAAAATAGCTATATTAGAAGGAAAAGAAGAAATATACCATTCTATTTGTACATCAACAACAGGTTTGGAAGCAGTTGGAATTTTGTTTAATAACTTGTTAAATCTAGAGTTCAAATCTTTGATTCTTTCCCCTGAATTTGTTTTAAGATTGGAAAGAGCATTGATTAGGGATGAAACAGTTCTATCATCTCCAAATTTCGCAAGGAAAACTTGTTAAAAAGTTGCCCAATCGGCAATAGATCCTGCTGGAACTGAAAAATACCAGGATCTTGTAGATCCTTGTAAAGTATAAGGAAAAAATCTAACCACAATATCTCCATGAGAAAATCGATTTAGATTCATGGCTAACATAAAATTGTTGACATGTTCTTCGGCAGAAAGACCAACATCTGGATTGTATTTAGGTCACCATTTTTCTGGATGATCCGGAAGAGGCTTTGGGTTGGCTATTAATACAGCATCAGGATTCATCCAAGGTCAATTACCCATAATTGGATTTGAACTTTGTGAAGATATAGAAGTAGATCTAGAAGTAGGTGGAGTGAATGAAGAACATACAACTGGAACATTACTACTTGTAACAACATTGATTGTTTGAGTAGAAGAAATGGAAGACTGAGAAGATGGAGATTGCATAAGAGGATGTGATGAAGTAACTAAAGGGAAATTCGATGTAACTTCACTTGTATCTGACTTAGATCTCAATATAGGAAATTTGATAATTTCACTGCCCTAGCTATTGTATTTTTGACCCAGTTCCAGTTACCCATATGATATGAAACTGGAATGGAACTCTTGACTAATTTTAAACATACTAATGCTACTCACATTTCTTATCATATTCATGACTGGTGTTGTCGTCATAGAATGGTTAATACATTTGTTCTTGATTAGCTCCTTGCTGAATGGTTCATTAAGTCCCTGTTACCATATATAACTGAGGATGTAGCTAAGGGTGGTGTCATCACTGAAGAGAAAGTCATTGCTCATGCCTAGTATTTTGACTTGATTTATACTCAGTCTGGCATGCTCTATGAGAAAATTCCCAGCACGTCGTGATCTAATTTTATTGTTCCTCCTCCATCTAAGGAATCTCATATCGTAGATGGTATGATCGCTAATACAAGCACACATCACTCTATTGCATCTAATCCTGCACCTTCTTTCGAAATCAATGATGTGTCGTCTGACAAGGGAAAAAGTGACAAGTAACCTGGAAGTAAGAAAAAGGGGAAATCAAAGAAAAATCAAATTTGTACTCTGCAGGAAAGATGATATGATCAATCGTCTAGAAATCGAAAACCTCGTTACCCTTGCATAATCTATAATGAGGAACACTCTTTCCGAGACTGTCCTCACTGCGCTAAAGTCTCAAAATTAGTTAAGACCTCGCATGCTTCCATAGTGTTGATAAATCCATTTCTGAATCCGGACACAAATTTGGTTGCTACGGGTCCAACACCTAGTTCCCAAGTCCTTATGTTGTTTGTCACAAAGCCATCAACTAATTTTTTTGTGTCAACGCGTGATAAAGATTATGATAGTCACACTGCTGATAAAACTACTTCCTCAACCATTAATCCATCTCCGAAATCGACACCACCAACTGCTATTCCTGAATTGACAATAAACTCACCAAAGGGATTCGTTCATAAATCGACATTTAATCCTCGATCCTGAGCTACTAAAAAATATAATATAGTTGAAGATTTGGCTCAATCGCCTTCAGCTATGTCAACGCTTAAGGTGCTTCGAAATTTTCCCTCCCAAAAACCAAGCTTTATTGTCAAAAATTTGTGGAATTGATCTGACAAATTCCAATCTCATAGTCTTTAATCATACAGGCTGTGTGCCACAATTACTAGAAAAATTGGCATTCTCCATCCAAGTAAATGTTCTCAATCACATCGTTCATCATACTATTATTGATGAGGGATAATCTATGTTCATTATGTCTCTAAACTGCTATAAGTCACTTGACTCGCCACGCCTATCTCAATTGCCTACGACGTTGAAAGCTTTAAACGAAAGTACATATAAGCCTTGTGGTATTATACATTACCTGCTGTTGAACTAGAAGGAAAACCAATGAATGTTGAAGTTGAGGTCATTAACGGACCCCTTGACTACAGCATTTTACTCGGAAGGCCATGGGTATATGCTATGACTGCGATCGTCTCCACATATTTTAGAAAGATCTCCTTTCCACATAAAGGTCTTATCACAGTCATCAATCAGCGATCCTTCTTTGCCTCCAGTTCCTAGGTAATTGGAAGCATTCTATTAGTTCACGCACCCCAACTCGCACTTCCGAACATTGGTGTAGAACTCTTAAAGGATTCTACTCTCATGGGAACCTTTGCATTACCACCGCTTGTGGCATCAGCAGAAATTGCAAACACAGAGACCTACTACATGATATCTTCCACTCCATCTAGATTAAGGAAGATTACAGGCGATTCTCAAGTTGTTATGTTGGATGAATTTCTACTGCCCAACCCAATTGAGCTGGCATAGCAATCAATATAAATGGCTTGGGCGAAAAATATGAAATCATCATCACCGGTCGTTTGGGTTGATCGTTCATTAGGTTTTGGTACTCCACCTGATCCTCTTTCCTCAACTTTCTTGACAGATGAGAATATTGTGGAATCTATGATGGAAAAATGAGAACAATGGGAAGATCATCATCATCACTCCCATTTTCAGGATTACGAAGAAGATAATCTTATTGAACTATATCACCCATAGATCAAAACATTCTTTTCGAATTCTTTTCCTGTTAATGAAATCGAATCCGAACAAAATTTATCAAATATTGAAGAAACCATTTCTATCTATATTTCGACCAAACCCGACATGGTAGAAAACATTAATGTCGGTGTGTCTTGTTCTCCATTAGAAATCGAAACATATCTCTCTTTATTTCGTGAATTTCATGATGTATTTTCTTGGTCTTACGAGGAAATTCTAGGCATCGATTCTAGTATTGTTTAACACACTGTTAATATGTACCCTGATGTCCAACCGGTACGTTAACGCCTTCATCCTTGTTAATAAGGTTGCTACCATTAAAGCAAAAGTTGAAACACTTTTGTGTGCTGGTTTCATTTACCATTTTTCGCTAACTGAGTGGGTTTCCATCATTGTTCCTGTTATGAAAAAACAAGGAACCATCAGAGTGTGTGATTATCAGGATGTCAATCTCACGTCTCCAAAATACAACTATCCTACTCCCTTTATCGACCATATTATTGACGATTATGTTGGATGCGAAATATTTTTTTTCAAGTATTGATTTTCTGTCTATAATCAAATCAATATCCACCCAGAGGGCCAATATAAGACAAAATTCATATGTCCCTAGGGCACATTCGCATATCGGAAACTCCTGTTTGGTTTAAAGAATGTTGGCGCAACTTTTCAGAGAGCACTGGATTATGATTTCAATGACATCAAGAACATTTTTCAGCCCTATCTAAACAATTTATCTATGCATTCATGAAACCGGACTAATCGTCCAATGCCTTTTAGAGCTATATTTCTATGTTGTCGACTCTACAAAATACACCTCAATCCACATAAATGTGTGTTTCGTGTTGGTTCTAGTCATTTTCTAGGATTTTTTGTCTCGAAAGAAGGAATTTGAATCGACCCACTAAAGGTCCAAGCCATTATTGATTTTCCTGCGCCATAAAACTTGCTTCAGTTAAAAAAAAAATTAGGGAAAGGCTAACTTCCTAAGGAGGTTCATACCCAACTACGTTGAAATGGCTAAAGGATTTACTTGGCTCTTGAAAAATGGGATTCCCTTCCATTGGGATATGGTTGCGCAAGATTATTTTGATGTTGTTAAGGATACACTTATCCGAGCATCATTAATGTATCCCCCCAATTATCAGAGTGATTATTTCTTATATATCGTTGCAGCTAATATGACCATTTCTATGGTATTGGTGCAAGTAGAAAATGGGATAGAACATCCAATCTATTATTTGAGTTGTAATCTCAATGATACAGAAGTGAAGTATTCATACGTAGAAAAGATTTCCTTGGCTGTTGGAAAAATACTGACAGGGGGGGTGAATCAGTATTTAGAGCTAACTGATAAACTGTTACTTTTCTTTTCTCAAAACCCATACGCTACTTTACAGAACAAAACTAGCATATATAGGCGGATATCCTTAAGGAAACTCACGTATGATCAGAGCTCTTATTATGTATTTGATTCTTAAATCATTGCATCATTTATTCATCAGATGTTAAGCAGTAAGCATGTGTAGTAAAAAAAAAAAAAAACAGAATAAACCATCACACATAAGCAACACACATGAACACCAGGATTTAAGGTGGAAACCCAAGTCGGGAGAAAACCACCGCTTCCATCGTCTCAGTCTTCAATATTTATTATAAAGAAAACATCTTTCAACCATATACTGGTGCAGACTCATACCAGCACGCAGACACCCACCTGCAGAAGGCTACAACCTTCTCTCATTTACTAGCCTCTCCTAGAAGGGAGCTACTACCCCGTGATATTAGCACCAGCCTCTACTGGTAGAAAGCTTCCACTTTCATACTGAAGGCTTCAACCCTTAGATCCACTGCAGACCACGTTTCATCAATTTTCAAACTGGATCAAATAGCTTCAACACAACCCTTCATTAATCAAAAAACATATTTTTCCCAGAACTTCAAACAGAACAGTGAGACCACTGTAGCCAGAATATCAGAGATAACCCAGACTTCAGAATAGACATGCAGATTTAAACTCAACCCAGCACATTCATTAATCAAATATCATACGCTACTTCTGTTTACTGAAAACACGTGTATACGCACTTCCCTTCTTACCAACCTGCATATACTTCTGAGAACACCGATTTTTCAAAATGAGATCAGACTCAAGTTCAGATCTGAAATCATATTTCTGTTCAGACAATCTATCAATCATGCAGAACTGTTTAGACAGTCATTCTTCCTTCATTGAATCATCAACCAACAACCAACAACTTGATCTTTCATCAACTTAATCAGCAGCATAATCATTATTCAAACAACTCAGATCTGTATGAATACATCATTGACAGATAGCAGCAAAATAGATCAAACATTTCATTCCACATACTTCAGCAAAAACCTAGATTCCATACGCACTTTTAATTCACTGAACCCGCGTATATATGCACTTTAATAAATAAAAACCTACGTATACATCTGCACACATTTCAGAGTTGAATTCATCTTCCATACACACTTTTGCTGAAGACAACCCACATATATACGCGCTTTCTCTACCACAAACCTACGTATAGATCTACATACATTATAGGGCAGCGCAATTATTCATACCAGATAAACAGCTCGGATCTTACCCTTTACTTCAGCAAATATTCGCCAGATCACAGATCTAAACATTCCATAAATAGATCTAGAAAATACATAGACATTTCAGATCTAGAAATCCCTCTTCATTATTTTTTTCATAGGTGCATTATGAATTCAGATCTATCAGCAAACTATTACCCATTCCATGCAGATATACTTCAGAGTGAAGTATTCATTAAAACCCAGACACATGCACACCCTTGCACTATGATCTTCTTCTCCTTATATAGATTTAGCCTTTGTCAATACCATGAGTCAAAACCACTCAACCGCTGATGGTATTCCTGGACGGGATCAAATAGATAATCAAATGCTCAATACTTTGGGTCAATACCATGGTAATGTCCCCTGGTTTCCTAAATTTAGAGCGAAAATGGGCATACGGTACTTGTCACGTACATTTCTGCGTACATACATGACTTATCCTTAACAAACTCACGTATGCCTTGTGACATACCTTGTTCAACATTATTCTGGCACTTTCTGAGCTACTTCTGAACTGATTTGTAGATACATCAAATTTACATCATTAACAACTCATCAAGCTAGTTTTCATCAAGGAAAACTTCATCAAGTAGGTTGTCATCAACTTTATCAAGTAGGTTGCCATCAAGGACAACACTCTGCATCATATTGCCAACAATCTCGCCCTTTGGACTTGATGGCAACCATGATGGTGTTTGATCACCACAACAGATAGATACATTGAATATAACCATTATGCAAACACCATGATAGTCTCCCCTTTTGACATCAAGAGCAAAGGGCGGATCAAAACCAAAACAAGGTTTTTCTTCTCATGTATAAAGAAGAGCTCTTGTAGATCTGATGTGTACTGAAGTTACCATGCTCCCCCTAAGTTCATGCTGAATCTTCAAACATATTTTTATATGACTCTATGACCTTTCCTATTACCAAGGACTCATACTTACATCAATGATCCAACCAAGTGGATTTACATATGTGACTCAAGTACCCAGCCAAGTGGGTTTACAAATTTGAACAAGTCCTTACATGGCTGAATATAGCCATTTACATCATAGATCTCAACATAACCTTTTCATCAAATTACAAATATGACTTTTTATAACCAATATCAAAAATACCTCAAGAGAGAGATCATATTTTAGAATCATCATAATGCAAACAATGAATTATACTCAGCGAGGCTAATGCTCCCTTGAAACTATGCATCCAATGCATCCTTTCCATATGACCAAAGCTCCCCCTTAGCTTGTGCATCCTGAACACTTTCAACAGCAAATAATCAAGGCATATTCACCCAAAATTAGATAATGAAACAGAAATATAAGAGCTGAAACATCACCAGAGATACCAAACAGCACCACAGTTGTGCTGAAGAATGCTGACCCATAAAAATTTGTCAGCAACCACCCATACACGGTTTTCTGTGTATAAAATCGCGTATATACGCGATTGTCTTTTAGGAAATCTGCGTATCCAATTTAATCGTCTGAATTTAAGCAGATCTGATCTTCTGCATGGCAGAGACTACTCCCAACTTCTGTCTGAGATATTCGAACACTTCCCTGGGTATAGGTTTGGTAAATATATCAGCAATTTGTTCTTTGGAGGAAACATACTCCAACTTCACCTTTTGTTCAAGCACTTGTTCATGTAAGAAGTGACACTTGATGGGAATGTGCTTGGTCTTGGAATGCATAACATGATTCTTTGAGATACTGATGGCACTTGTATTATCACACATAATGGAGATAGGAGGTGAACATTTGATTTGAAATTCTTGTAAGGTTTGCATCATCCAAAGAAGCTGAGTGCAACATGATGCGGCAGCCACCTATTCTGCTTCTGCTGTAGATAAGGCAATAGAGTTTTGCTTCTTGCTGAATCAAGATACCAACCAGGGCCCCATATAAAATGCACCACCACTAGTGCTTTTTCGATCATCAACATTTCCAGCCCAATCTGCATCAGTGTAAGCATGAAGAGTGAGATTAGCATTCTTTGGATACCATAGTCCAAAGCCTTGAGTTCCTTGTATATATTTGAATATTCTTTTGACAGCCTGAAGGTAAGACTCTTTTGGATTAGCTTGGAATCGTCCAAAAATCCCAACTGCATGCATAATGTCTGGTCTAGTCCCAGTGAGATAAAGTAGACTTCCTATCATAGATCTATATTCTGGTCGATACACCGTGGGAGAATCATCATGAGAACTAAGATTACATCCGATTATCATTGGTGTACTTACAGGTTTGCATTCTTCCATGCCATACTTCTTCATAATTTTCTTAAGGTATTTTGCTTGTGATAAGAATATGCCATCTGTCGTTTGATGCACTTGCAAGCCAAGAAATAATGTTAGTTCCCCAAGTAAAGAAATTTAAAATTCTTGCTGCATACCTGAAACAAATTTCCGACTCATAGATTCTTCATTGCTTCCAAAAATGATATCATCAACACATACAACCACAATCAATAGTTTGTCATTTTCAGTTTTTGTGTATAAGTTGCTATCAGCAGACCCCTTTGAAAATCCTTGTTGATGAAGATATTTGTCAAGATGATAATACCATGCCCTTGGAGCTTGTTTGAGACCATATAGAGCCTTTTTAAGTCTACAAACAATATTTTTATCATTTCCCAAAATGAATCCTTCTGGTTGTTCTATATAAACTTCTTCTTCTAGATCACCATTGAGAAAGGCAAATTTAACATCCATTTGATAAACTCTGATTTGTTGGAAGCTTGAAAAAGCAAGAAAAATTCTTATGGCTTCAAGTCTAGCTACAGGAGCAAAAGTTTCTTCAAAGTCTATACCTTCTTGTTGAGCATACCCCTTGCAAACAAGTCTAGCTTTATTTCTTATAACATCCTCATTCTCATTTAACTTGTTTTTGAATATCCATTTAGTTCCAATGACATTTTTGTCATGAGGTCTTGGTACTAATTCCCAAGTGTGATTCTTTTCAATTTGATCATGCTCTTCATTCATGGCTTGAATCCAACATTCATCTTTTCTAGCTTGATTGACATTGTGTGGTTCAATAGCGGATAGAAATTCTAGATAGCTAGAAGATCCCACAAGAGTCCTTCTTGTTTGTACACCTGATCCCTTATCTCCCAAAATTTAAGATTCTGGATGATTATTTTGAACATATCTGGATGGAGCTTTTTCAGATAAATCATCTTCAGGTTCTTCATTGGGTTCATTGTTTATATCATTTTTCTTTTATGTAGAAGGAAATATGTCACCATCGTCTTCATTTGTTGTTTGTTTTTCTTCTTTTGGGGCTGCAGAAGACTCATCAATAATGACATCAATACATTCAACAATCTTCCGAAGTATTTTATTTTAACATTTATATGCTCTACTCCAAGAGGAGTAACCAAGCAGTATTCCTTCATCTGCTCTAGATTCAAACTTGCCAAGTTTTTCATCATTATTTTTTATAAAACATCTGCTTCCAAAAACTCTAAAATGCTTCACAGTGGGAGGATTACCATACCAGAGTTCATATGGAGTTTTATCACTATTTACTTGAGCATGTGCTTTGTTAAGAATATTTACCGCTGTATGTGCTACTTCTCCCCAAAAAGTGTCAGGTGTTCCGGAATCATCAAGCATAGCTCTAGCCATTTGTTGAACTGTTCTATTCATTCTTTCTGCTATGCCATTTTGTTGTGGAGTGCCAGCTACAAAAAACTGTCTTTTTATGCCATGTTGTTCACAAAATTCAAGGAATTCATCTGATGTATATTCTCCTCCTCGATCGGATCTAAGACACTTGATTTTTAGATCTAATTCATTTTCAACCAGTGCTTTGAAGATCTGAAATTTCTCAAATGCTTCATCTTTGTGTTTAATCAACCCAATCCAACACATTCTAGAGAAATCATCAATAAATAGGATATAGTATTGTTCACCACGTGGTGAATTTTTCCTCACAGGTCCACATATGTCAGTATGAATGAGTTCAAGAGGCTTAATTGATGATCCTTCCTTGGCATTAAATTGTACTCTGGTTTGCTTACCGAATTGGCAAGATTTGCATATGATATTTTTAGGTAGAGTAATATTGGGAAGATCACGAACAACTTTAAGTCTGCTTGATTTGTTGATTTGAGAGAAGCTCAGATGCCCCAACCTTCTATGCCATAGCCAGTTTTCTGAAGATTTACTCAAGTAACATTGATCTTTGCAGTTTTTCAATACATACAGATTGCTTGGAGTTCTTTTTCCTTTTATAATTGTTTTACCTGTATCAAGATCACGTGCCACACATTCTTTTGAACTAAAGACAACTTCAGTTCCTTGATCACACATTTGACTTACACTTAACAGGTTATGTCTTAATCCATCCACATACATGACATCATTAGCCTTCACCTTTTCTTTTAGAAACACGGACCCTTTTCCTTTAATTACAGCAGGAGTATCATTTCCAAATGTAACTTTCTTTTCCTTTTCTAGAGCATTATATGCAAGAAGTTTTCTTTTGTCACCTGTCATGTGTCTTGAGCACCCACTATCAATGTACCATTGATTTTCTTCACCTTCTGCAAATAATGCTATCCCACAATTTTCAACTTGTATTTCTTTCTTTTTCCATATTTTAGAGCTTGAGGGAACCTGTTCTTTTGGCTGGACCTTGCTCCTGCATTCAGATTCTTCATGACCAAAGTTATTGCAATAAGAACATTCAACTTCGTTTTGAAGAGGAGAAAAGTTGTTATAGGTGTTCTTCTTTGGTTCAATATTCATCCTTTTCTTTCTTGCTTCTCTTGTCATGATGGTTTTATATGCAACACATTGAAAAACTTTATGACCAAAATTGTGACATGAGAAACATTGTCCATTGAAGAAGAAATTTCTGCGATCATGAAATCTTCTACTTGAATTTACCTGTTGATTGGTGTTTCTTTGAGATATATTCCTGTTAGTGTTCTTTGAATTGAGATGATCATGCTTTACCTGTAATGATTCTTTATTCCCTTGCTGAGTGGCAGAATTTTGTAAACCAGCTGTAGCTGCTTTTAGATAATTTGGTGTTGAAGCCTGAGAAGATTCTCCGGTATATCCAAGACCTGTCTTTATAAGAGGAGAACGTTGTACCTTGATAATCTCATCTAGGGTTTCAGATCCTTTAGCAAATCTAAGATTCAGATTCTTTACTTTCTCAAATTCTTTTCTTAGACTTACCACTTCACATTCTAATTTCTCATTGTGTTTCTTCGCTTCTTCAAACTGCTTTTCCAGAGTTTCTATGGTTATTTTCCTTTCTTCTAAGAGTATTTTACTTTCTTCTAAGCGTATTTTGAGTTGATTTTTTTCTTCAAGAAAATCATTGTCCTCTAGAGCATCCACAAAAGTATCCTTTTCTTCTCTAGATTCAAATGCCATGAGAAGTCTATGATCTTGTTCACATTCTTCCTCACTATCAGATAAGCCATCACTGTCTTCATGAGTATAGTAACTTTTTCTAGTGTTAAACCGATTCTTATTCCTTCTTGCTACTTCCTTCCCTTTTGCAGGTGTTTCTTTATGAGGACACTTAGCAGCATAATGACCAACTCTTCCACACTCAAAACATTTGAAAGAAAGCTTACCTCTGAACCGTCATGTGCCAAGTTGGAGTTTCTTTACAAAATTTACCTCATCTTCTTCTAAGATATATCCTGATCCTTCTGCTTCTTGTACTTCTTTCCCTTTTTTAGAAGCTCTGAAGACAGCCTCTTTGACTTCAGATGGTCCTCCTCTTCTCATTTCATATGTAGTTAGTATGCCATGAAGTTGCACCACAGTAAGATTTTGAAGATCATGTTTTTCTTCAAGAGTAGAAAATTTTGACTCAAATTTTGTCGTTAGCGATATTAAAATTTTCTCAACCAAAGTAGATTCGGTTATTGTTTCTCCCAAATTTCTCATACGATTTACACCATCATCAATACGTAAAAAGAAACTGGCAATATTCTCATCACTATGCATTTTTAAATTTTCATTTTCAATTCTGAGAGTTTGAAGTTTTGCACTTTTTACCTTTGCATCACCTTCATAACTTAGAATGATTTTGTCCCATATCTCCTTTGTTGTATTTAGCTGCACAACTTTGACAAATTTTGATTTAGTTAGACTTCCCGTTAGAGCATTTACTTCCTTTGCATTTGTTTCATAATTTGTCTTTTCAGTCGGATCAGTTGGTACTGCAATTGAATATTGATATCCTCGTTCAACAATGGCCCATACATCTGCTCCCATAGACTAAAGATAGGATCTCATCCTTATTTTCCAGAAGATTAAATTGCTTCCTTTAAAGAGTGGAGGCTTGATAGATGTTGTTCCATCTTGATTGCTCATCTTTCTTGATCTTCCTTCTAACAGCTAAGCTTTTTCAGAAGGACCTTCTTTGATACCAATTGCTAGAAAAATACTGAGAGGGGGGTGAATAATTTTTTAGAGCTAATTGATAAATTGTTACTTTTATTTTCTCAAAACCCATACGCTACTTTACGGAACAAAACTAGCGTACATATGCGGATATCCTCAAGGAAACTCGTGTATGCTCAGAGCTCTTATTATGTATTTGATTCTTAAATAATTGCATCATTTATTCGTCATATGTTAAACAGTAAGCATGTGCAGTAAAAAAAAAAAAATTAGAATAAACCATCACACATAAGCAACACACATGAACACTAGGATTTAAGGTGGAAACCCAAGTCGGGAGAAAACCACCACTTCTGTCGTCTCAGTCTTCAATATTTATTATAAATAAAACATCTTTCAACCATGTACTGGCGCAGACTCATACCAGCATGCAAGCACCCACCTGCAGAAGGCTACAACCTTCTCTCGTTTACCAGCCTCTCTTGGAAGGGAGCTACTACCCCCTGATATTAGCACCAGCCTCTACTGGCAGAAAGCTTCCACTTTCATACTGAAGGCTTCAACCCTAAAATCCACTACAGACCATGTTTCATTAATTTTTAAACTGGATCAAACAACTTCAATACAACCCTTCATTAATCAACAAAAATATTTTTCCCAGAACTTCAAACAGAACAGTGAGACCAATGTAGCCAGAATATCATAGATAACCCAGACTTCAGAATAGATATGTAGATGTAAAATCAATCCAGAACATTCATTAATCAAATATCATACACTACTTCTGTTTACTGAAACCACGCGTATATGCGCTTCCCTTCTTACCAACCTACGTATGCCTCTGTGCGTACACGCTTATATGTCTAGCAACCTGCGTATACTTCTGAGAACACCGATTTTTCAAAATGAGATCAGACTCAAGTTCAGATCTGAAATCAGATTTCTGTTCAGACAATCTATCAATCATGCAGAACTATTTAGACAGACATTCTTCCTTCATTGAATCATCAACCAACAACCAAAAACTTGATCTTTCATCAACTTAATCAGCAGCATAATCATTATTCAAACAACTCAGATCTGTATGAATACATCATTGACAGATAGCAGCAAAACAGATCAAACATTTCATTCCACATACTTCAACAAAAACCTATATTCCATACGCACTTTTAATTCACTGAACCTGTGTATATATGCACTTTAATAAATACAAAACTGCGTATACATCTGCACATATTTCAGAGTTGAATTCATCTTCCATACACACTTTTCCTGAAGACAACCTGAGTATATACGTTCTTTCTCTACCACGAACCTGCGTATAGATCTACATACATTATAGGGCAGCGCAATTATTCAGACCAGATAAACAGCTTGGATCTTACCCTTTACTTCAACAAATATTCGCCAGATCACAGATCTAAACATTCCATAAACAGATCTAGAAAATACATAGACATTTCAGATCTAGAGATACCTCTTCATCATTTTTTTCATAGGTGCATTATGAATTCAGATCTATTAGCAAACTGTTACCCATTCCATACAGATATACTTCAGAGTGAAGTATTCATTAAAACCCAGACACATGCACACCCTTGCACTATGATCTTCTTCTCCTTATATAGATTTAGCCTTTGTCAATACCATGAGTCAAAACCACTCAACCGATGATGGTATTCCCGGACGGGATCAAATAGATAATCAAACGCTCAATACTTTGGGTCAATACCATGGTAATGTCCCCTAGTTTCCTAGATTTAGAGTGCAAATTGGCATACGCTACTTGTCACGTACATTTCTACGTACATATGGGACTTATCCTTAACAAACTTGCGTATGCCTTGTGACATACCTTGTTCAACATTATTCTGGCACTTTCTGAGCTACTTCTGAACTGATTTGTAGATACATTAGATTTACATCATTAACAACTCATCAAGCCAGTTTTCATCAAGGACAACTTCATCAAGTAGGTTTTCATCAACTTTATCAAGTAGGTTGCCATCAAGGACAACACTCTGCATCATATTGCCAACAATCTCCCCCTTTGGACTTGATGGAAACCATGATGGTGTTTGATCACCACAACAAATAGATACATTGACTATAACCATTATGAAAACACCATGATACTCTCCCCTTTTGACATCAAGAGCAAAGGGCGGATCAAAACCAAAACAAGGTTTTTCTTCTCATGTATAAAGAAGAGCTCTTGTAGATCTGATGTGTACTGAAGTTACCATGCTCCCCCTAAGTTCATGCTGAATCTTCAAACATATTTTTATATGACTCTATGAGCTTTCCTATTACCAAGGACTCATACTTACATCAATGATCCAACCAAGTGGATTTACATATGTGACTCAAGTACCCAGCCAAGTGGGTTTACAAATTTGAACAAGTCCTTACATGAATGAATATAACCATTTACATCATAGATCTCAACATAAACTTTTCATCAAATTACAAATACGACTTTTTATAACCAATATCAAAAAGACCTCAAGAGAGAGATCATATTTTAGAATCATCATAATGAAAACAATGCATTATACTCAGCAAGGCTAATGCTCCCCTGAAACTTTGCATCCAATGCATCCTTTCTATATGACCAAAGCTCCCCCTTAGCTTGTGCATCCTGAACACTTTCAATAGAAAATCATCAAGGCATCTTCACCCAATATCAGAGAATGAAACAGAAATATAAGAGCTGAAACATCACCAGAGATATCAAACGGCACCACAACTGTGCTGAAGAATGCTGACCCAGAAAAATTTGTCAGCAACCACCCATACGCGGTTTTCTGTGTATAAACTCGCATATATACGCGACTGTCTTTCAGGAAATCCGCGTATCCGATTTAATCTTACGAATTACAACGGAATCGATCTTACGCAGAGACTACTCCCAGTTTCTGTCTTAGATACTCGAACGCTTCCCTGGGCAGAGGTTTGGTAAAGATATCAGCAACTTGTTCCTTGGAAGGAACATACTCCAACTTCACATTTTGTTCAAGCACTTGTTCACGTAAGAAGTGATACTTGATGGGAATGTGCTTGGTCTTCGAATGCATAACAGGATTCTTTGAGATACTGATGGCACTTGTATTATCACATAATGGAGATAGGAGGTGAACGGTTGATTTGGGGGTCTTATATCTGATTGCATCATCAGCAGTGATGTGCACGGTCTGCGTGACCATGCTCTTCTTGCTTCTGTAGATAGCGATAGGTTTTGCTTCTTCTTTGAACCAAGAATGCTGTTGAGCCCCATATAGAATGCACCACCACTAGTTCTTTTTCGATCATCAACATTTCCAGCCCAATCTGCATCAGTGTAAGCATGAAGAGTGAGATCAGCATTCTTTGGATACCATAGTCCAAAGTCTTGAGTTCCTTGTATATATTTCAATATTCTTTTGACAGCCTAAAGGTGAGACTCTTTTGGATTAGCTTGGAATTGTCCAAAAATCCCAACTGCATGCATAATGTCTGGTCTAGTCCCAGTGAGATAAAGTAGACTTCCTATCATATATCTATATTCTGGTCGATTCACTGTGGGAGAATCATCATGAGAACTGATATTACATCTGGTTATCATTGGTGTACTTATAGGTTTGCATTCTTCCATGCCATACTTCTTCATAATTTTCTTAAGGTATTTTGCTTGTGATAAGAATATGCCATCTGTCATTTGATGCACTTGCAAGCCAAGAAATAATGCGAGCTCCCCAAGTAAAGAAATTTCAAATTCTTTCTTCATACCTGAAGCAAATTTCTGACTCATAGATTCTTAATTGCTTCCAAAAATGATATCATCAACATATACAACCACAATCAATAGTTTGTCATTTTCAGTTTTTGTGTATAAGTTGCTATCAGCAGACCCCTTTGAAAATCCTTGTTGATGAAGATATTTTTCAAGAAGATAATACCATGCCCTTGGAGCTTGTTTGAGACCATATAGAGCCTTTTTAAGTCTACAAACAATATTTTTATCATTTCCCAAAATGAATCCTTCTGGTTGTTCTATATAAAATTCTTCTTCTAGATCACCATTGAGAAAGGCGGATTCAACATCCATTGGATAAACTTTGATTTGTTCGAATCTTGAAAAAGAAAGAAACATTCTTATGGCTTCAAGTCTAGCTACGGGAGCAAAAGTTTCTTCAAATTCTATACCTTCTTTTTTAGCATACCCCTTGCAAACAAGTCTAGCTTGATTTCTTATAACATCCCCATTCTCATTTAACTTGTTTTTGAATATTCATTTAGTTCCAATGACATTTTTGTCATGAGGTCTTGGTACTAATTCCCAAGTGTGATTCTTTTCAATTTGATCATGCTCTTCATTCATGGCTTGAATCCAACATTCATCTTTGCTAGCTTGATTGACATTGTGTGGTTCAATAGTGGATAGAAATTCTAGATAGCTAGAAGATCCCACAAGAGTCCTTCTTATTTGTACACCTGATCCCTTATCTCCCAAAATTTAAGATTCTGGATGATTCTTTTGAACATATCTGGATGGAGCCTTTTCAGATAAATCATCTTCAGGTTCTTCATTGGGTTCATTGTTTATATCATTGCTATTTGATGTAGAAGGACATATGTCACCATCGTCTTCATTTATTGTTTGTTTTTCTTCTTTTGGGGCTGCAGGAGACTCATCAATAACGACATCAATACATTCAACAATCTTCTAAAGTCCTTTATTGTAACATTTATATGCTCTACTCCTAGAGGAGTAACCAAGAAGTATTCCTTCATCTGCTCTGGATTCAAACTTGCCAAGTTTTTAATCATTATTTTTTATAAAACATCTGCTTCCAAAAACTATAAAATGCTTCACAGTGGGAGGATTACCATACCAGATTTCATATGGAGTTTTATCACTATTTACTTGAACATGTGCTTTGTTAAGAATATTTACCGCTGTATGTGCTACTTCTCCCCAAAAAGTGTCAGGTGTTCCGGAATCATCAAGCATAGCTCTAGCCATTTGTTGAACTGTTCTATTCATTCTTTCTGCTACGCCATTTTGTTGTGGAGTGCCAGCTACAGAAAACTATATTTTTATGCCATGTTGTTCATAAAATTCAATAAATTCATTTGATGTATATTCTCCTCCTCTATCAGATCTAAGACACTTAATTTTCAGATCTAATTCATTTTCAACTAGTGCTTTGAAGGTCTGAAATTTCTCAAATGCTTCATCTTTGTGTTTAAGCAACCCAATCCAACACATTCTAGAGAAATCCTCAATAAATAGGATATAGTATTGTTCACCACGTGGTGAATTTTTCCTCACAGGTACACATATGTCAGTATGAATAAGTTCAAGAGGCTTACTTGATGATCCTTCCTTGGCATTAAACTGTACTCTAGTTTTCTTACCAAATTGGCAAGATTTGCAAATGATATTTTCGGGTGGAGTAATATTTGGAAGATCACAAACTGCTTTAAGTCTGCTTGATTTGTTGATCTGAGAGAAGCTCAGATGCCCCAACCTTCTATGCCATAGCCAATTTTCTGAATATTTACTCAAGTAACATTGATCTTTGCAGTTTTTCAATACATACTGATTTCTTGGAGTTCTTTTTCCTTTTATAATTTTTTTACATGTATCAAGATCACGTACCACACATTATTTTGAACTAAAGACAACTTCAGTTCCTTGATCACACATTTGACTTACACTTAATAAGTTATGCCTTAATCCATCAACATACATGACATCATTTGCCTTCACCTTTTCTTTTAGAAACACAGACCATTTTCCCTTAATCACAGCTGGAGTATCATTTCCAAATGTAACTTTCTTTTCCTTTTCTAGAGAATTATATGCAAGAAGTTTGTTTTTGTCACCTGTCATGTGTCTTGAGCATCCACTATAAATGTACCATTGATTTTCTTCACCTTCTGCAAATAATGCTATGCCACAATTTTCAACCTGCAATTCCTTCTTTTTCCATACTTTAGAGCTTGAAGGAACATGCTCTTTTGGTTGAAATTTGCTCCTGCATTCAGATTCTTCATGGCCAAAGTTATTGCAATAAGCGCATTCAACTTCATTTAGAAGAGGAGAAAAGTTTCTATAGGTATTCTTCTTTGTTTCAATATCAATCCTTTTCTTTCTTGCTTCTCTTGCCATGATGGTTTTATATGCAACACATTGAACAACTTTATGACCAAAATTGTGACATGAGAAACATTGTCCATTAAAGAAGAAATTTCTGCGATCATGAAATCTTCTACTTGAATTTACCTGTTGATTGTTGTTTCTTTGAAAGATATTCCTGTTGGTGTTCTTTGAATTGAGATGATCATGCTTTAACTGTAATGATTCTTTATTCCCTTGCTGAGTGGCAGAATGTTGTAAACTAGCTGTAGCTGCTTTTAGATAAATTGGTGCCGAAGCCTCAAAAGATTCTCCGGTATATCCAAGACTTGTCTTTATAAGAGGAGAACGTTGTACCTTGATAATCTCATCTAGGGTTTCATATCCTTTAGCAAATATAAGATTCAGATTCTTTACTTTCTCAAATTCTTTTCTTAGACTTACCACTTCACATTCTAATTTCTCATTGTGTTTCTTTGCTTCTTCAAACTGCTTTTCTAGAGTTTCTATGGTTATTTTCCTTTCTTCTAAGAGTATTTTACTTTCTTCTAAGCATATTTTGAGTTGATTTTTTTCTTCAAGAAAATCATTTTCCTCTAGAGCATCCACAAAAGTATCCTTTCTTCTCTAGATTCAAATGCCATGAGAAGTCTAAGATCTTGTTCACATTCTTCCTCACTATCAGACAACCCATCACTGTCTTCATGAGTATAGTAACTTTTTCTAGTGTTAAACCGATTCTTATTCCTTCTTGCTACTTCCTTCCCTTTTGCAGGTGTTTCTTTATGAGGAAACTTAGCAGCATAATGACCAACTCTTCCACACTCAAAACATTTGAAAGGAAGCTTACCTTTGAACCGTCCTGTGCCAAGTTGGAGCTTCTTTACAAAATTTACCTCATCTTCTTCTGAGATATATCCTGATCCTTCTGCTTCTTGTAATTCTTTCCCTTTTGTAGAAGCTCTGAAGACAAACTCTTTGACTTTAGATGGTCCTCCTCTTCTCATTTCATATGCAGTTAGTATGCCATGAAGTTGCACCATAGTAAGATTTTGAAGATCCTGTTTTTCTTCAAGAGCAGAAAATTTTGACTCAAATTTTGTCATTAGCGATCTTAAAATTTTCTCAACCAAAGTAGATTCGGTTATTGTTTCTCCCAAATTTCTCATACGATTTAAAACGTCATCAAGACATAAAAAGAAACTGGAAATGTTCTCATCACTATGCATTTTTAAATTTTCATATTCAATTTTGAGAGTTTGAAGTTTTGATTTCTCATCTTGCTTGATCTTCCTTCTAGTGGCTAAGCTTTTTCAGAAGGACCTTCTCTGATACCAATTGCTGGAAAAATACTGAGAGGGGGGTGAATCAGTATTTAGAGCTAATTGATAAACTGTTACTTTTATTTTCTCAAAACCCATACGCTACTTTACAGAACAAAACTAGCGTATATACGCGGATATCCTTAAGGAAACTCGCGTATGCTTAAAGCTCTTATTATGTATTTGATTCTTAAATCATTGCATCATTTATTCATCATATGTTAAGCAGTAAGCATGTGCAGTAAAAAAAAAAAAAACAGAGTAAACCATCACACATAACCAACACACATGAACACCAGGATTTAAGGTGGAAACCCAAGTCGGGAGAAAACCACTGCTGTCGTCGTCTCAGTCTTCAATATTTATTATAAAGAAAACATCTTTCAACCATGTACTGGTGCAGACTCATACCAGCATGCAGACACCCACCTGCAGAAGGCTACAACCTTCTCTCATTTACCAGCCTCTCCTGGAAGGGAGCTACTACCCCCTGATATTAGCACCAGCCTCTACTGGAAAAAAGCTTCCACTTTCATACTGAAGGCTTCAACCCTCAGATCCACTGCAGACCACGTTTCATCAATTTTCAAACTCGATCAAACAGCTTCAACACAACCCTTCATTAATCAACAAAAATATTTTTCCCAAAACTTCAAACAGAACAGTGAGACCACTGTAGCCAAAATATCAGAGATAACCCGGACTTCAGAATAGATATGCAGATTTAAACTCAACCAAGAACATTCATTAATCAAATATCATACGCTACTTCTGTTTACTGAAACCACGTGTATATGCGCTTCCCTTCTTACCAACATGCGTATGCCTCTGTGCGTACGCGCTTATATGTGTAGCAACCTGCTTATACTTCTGAGAACACTGATTTTTCAAAATGAGATCAGACTTAGGTTCAGATCTGAAATCAGATTTCTATTCAGAAAATATATCAATCATGCAGAACTATTTAGACAGTCATTCTTCCTTCATTGAATCATCAACCAACAACCAACAACTTGATCTTTCATCAACTTAATCAGTAGCATAATCATTATTCAAACAGCTCAGATCTGTATGAATACATCATTGATAGATAGCAGCAAAACAGATCAAACATTTCATTCCACATACTTCAGCAGAAACCTAGATTCCATACGCACTTCTACTTCACTGAACCTGTGTATATATGCACTTTAATAAAGACAAACCTGCATATACATCTGCACACATTTCAGAGTTGAATTCATCTTCCATACACGCTTTTGCTGAAGACAACCTGCATATATACGCGCTTTATCTGCCACAAACCTGCGTATAGATCTACAGACATTATAGGGCAGGGAAATTCTTGAGACGAGATAAGTAGCTCAGATCTTACGCTTTACTTCAGCAAAGATTCGCCAGATCATAGATCTAAACATTCCATAAACAAATCTAGAAAATACATAGAAATTTTAGATCTAGAGATCCCTCTTCATGATTTTCTTCATAGGTGCATTATGAATTCAGATCTATCAGCAAACTGTTACCCATTCCATGTAGATATACTTCAGAGTGAAGTATTCATTAAAACCCAAACACATGCACACCCTTGCACTATGATCTTCTTCTCCTTATATAGATTTAGCCTTTGTCAATACCATGAGTCAAAACCACTCAACCGCTGATGGTATTCCTGGATGGGATCAAATAGATAATCAAACGCTCAATAATTTGGGTCAGTACCATGGTAATGTCCCCTGGTTTCTTAAATTTAGAGCACAAATGGGCATATGCTACTTGTCACGTACATTTCCGCGTACATAAGCGACTTATCCTTAACAAACTCGCGTATGCCTTGTGACATACCTTGTTCAACATTATTCTGGCACTTTCTGAGCTACTTCTGAACTGAGTTGTAGATACATCAGATTTACATCATTAACAACTCATCAAGTCAGTTTTCATCAAGGACAACTTCATCAAGTAGGTTGTCATCAACTTTATCAAGTAGGTTGCCATCAAGGACAACACTCTGCATCATATTGCCAACATTGGCGGCCGTTCAATTTGTCCAAATATTTCGCCACTACATCCTGTTCTGGAATACCATTGTCATTTTGGTTTGCAACCCCATGACTTACATCTTATCATGTCAATTGCTGGTGGGAAAGTATTCAAAATTGATTGTGATTTTGCAGGAGTTTGATTTGGAATTCATTAAATCCAAGTCAAAGAAGTCTGTATTTTTGGCTAAGCTTCTCTGGGACCTTCCCTCTGATAGTGCTGCTACTACATTGGAACCATATTTTCCTGAAGAGTCTCTGTTTTTTATCGGATCATCTGATCCTTAGTATGGGGATTTTATCATTTATCTCCAGACCCAAAATTTTCTGCTTGATACCTCTCGCTCTAACCAACTACGTATTCAATACCAAGCCAAATATTTTATGATCATCGGCGATACACTTTATCGTTGTGGTATTGATAAAATTTTAAGAAGGTGCCTCACTCATGAGGAGGCCGAAAAGGTTTTAAATAATTGTCATGTTGGGGCTTGTGGTGGACACTTGTCTGGATACGATATTGTGCAGAAGATACTCTGCGCTGGTTAATTTTGGCCTACCATATTTCGCGAATTCATCCTCACGGTCAGAAGTTGTCATGTGTGCCAGATATTTGATCGTAAAATCCACAAACCGTCAACGCCAATGCATCTTGTTGTCTCTAGGGGACCATTTTAAAAATTGGGCATTGACTTCATGAAATGTAACCCTCATTCATGTGGGGGGATGGTTATATTATTGTAGCAGTAGACTACTTTACCAAGTGAGCCAGATTGATGCCTACATTTAATAACACAGGACAAACAACTGCATTTTTGTTTCTTTAATCATGTCATTTCATGGTTTGGTGTTCCACAGGTTATAATCACAGATCAGTATTCACATTTTTGCAATCATATGATAAATGAGTTGACTGCCAAAATAGGAATTTCCCCTCATAGTTCTATTTCTTATTATCCATAATCAAATGGACAAATTGAGGCTATTAACAATATTATTAAACAAATGCTTCAACGAATGATAGGATTTCATTAAAAAAATGGAATTTTATCATGTACTCAGATTTTTGGGCGTACCAAATCTCGGAAAATGCTATTAGATTTACGCTCTTTCAATTGGTGTATGGTCTATAAGCTATCTTGCCAATACAATGCGAAATACCGTCATTAAAACTCACAATCGACTTGTTACCTAACACCTATGTTGATTAAGCCCATATTTTTAACCTCATTCATCTTGATGAAACGTGTTGTGAAGCCCAACTTTCTGACGAAGCGCATAAGATACATATAAAGGCACAATACGACAAGCATGTCCAACCTCGCATCTTCTCAGAGGGTGACCTAGTCCTTCTTTATGATCAAGAAGCTCATGTAATAGGTACAGGGGAATTTTAGCCATTATGGAATGGCTCCTATATTTTCAAAAGAGTTCTTGCTAAGGTTGCCTACGAGTTGGTAGATTAGGATGGAATTCCATTGGCGTAACCTCGAAATGGGTTGTATCTGAAATTTTACTATGCCTAAATATGAGCGTCATAAATTTTTGTATTATATTGTTTATATTATATTGATTTGAATTTACTGTCTTAGTTTTCTTTTCTAGAGTTTTCTTGGAGTTAGTAATCTGCTTTACATTTCATTAGAGATGTATGAACCTTCAAAACCATTTGTTGGGTATGCTAATGGTGCTAGTCATAGTATACAAAATATATCCTCTGCAACGTAGGCCATTTTCTCTCTAAACGACGAGTTAGACAGTTTTCAGGAGATTTGCATCAGTCGATCTACAAAAAATACCATTGAGTATAGTGTGTTGATCAAACTTCTCTTTGATTCCATTTCTTTTGGTATTAACCACATCATCATTAGGTTAAACTCACAACTTGTGGTACTGCAACTTACTAGTGTTTATATTGTCAGAAATCAAAAAATGCATCGTATGTTCCTAAGAGTTCGAATTTTGGAAAGAAATTTTGATTTCATTCAATATCAACACATTTCTAGAAACTTGAACACATTAACTGATTCTTTAATGAATTATGTTATAAACAGATATTTGCAACCCATGTAAAGATACATTCACATAATTGAATAGGATTGTGCAATAAAAATAGGGAAACATTGAAAACAAATAGATAGATAGTTATAGGTTTTTACAAAATTTGTGCCCAAGACACATTAGTCATATGACCTCAAAATGTATGCAACATGTCAAAAGTAAACTAGTGGTGCTCATGATAACATAGCTACTGATCTAGCTATCCTACGTGGTAACCATATCCAGCTTTTAGGAACGCCAATAGTATGGCGATACAGTGGCATGGGTAAATCTTTGATCCAGAAATTTGGAATCCTGAAGGTCAAGCCTTGTATGTGCTACTGAATCTCAACAAGAGTCTCAATCATATCCAAATCCTAAAGGAATGGTCTCCCAAGAGCGCTCTCTGTTGGATCATCCACTCCTCGCTCTGGTTGTCCCGTTGGTCGAACTTGACCTACATCTACATACATCAAAACTTTAGTTTAGTCTTGGGAAAACATTAAAATAAAAAAGCATGTATAAACCTTATAAAAATAAAAAACATGGTCAAAATATTCTTACCAATTACACCCCACTAAGTGCCTTCTGGTAAAACTAAATCTAGATCTCCTCAGAAGTCGACGCCTACATATGCATAGTCATCGATGGTGATAATATATCTCTTGAACTAGGCAAAGAATGGAGTCGAGAACACGATGGTCAATTGACCAACATGTCTAGCCATCAGTTCTACCCATCTCTGCATACTTGTATATCTAGGGTTAGGTATACCCAGCATCACATGTTGAGGCTGCATCAGTGGAAACATCTCTAAGGAAAAATAAATGAGGATCGAGCCATAGTTGAAATTTTTCTTCCTTCCTCCCTTTTCCTTGCTGAGTTTTTCTTTCGTTTGAGAGATTATAGCTTCAGCCCAGTTAAAAATTGCTGGTTCCAAGCACTCTAGTACATACTAGACTAAGATCTGTTTGCTACGTGTAGTGTAGCGGTACCAGCAAGATTTGCGATCATGAATAAGATGGTTCTCAATGGAAAATCACAAACATCGCAGATGTTTATTTTCCCATCCTTGTTAGGTTCTACCCCAAGATTGAAATACTACAATATATAATCTCTCACTGTGTCTCCTCCGAGACTAGACCCTGAGAGGGAAATGGGTAGGCCTCTCCTCGAAAAACCTATGAGAAAATAGATATCTTCCACTAAAATTGGGACCACTTTGTCCCCAATATGAAATGCCTCAATCACTGGATCCCATGAATGAACAAGGAACTCCAATAGTTCCATCTGTTCCCTCATACCCAGTAGTCTTAAGTAATTCAACAACACACAGTCTCTGAAGGCTCTTACAGTACCCGAATCATTTAGGGCAGTCATGTTTTCATCCTCATGTTCTCTTTCCCTTCAATTAATTGTTATTTTGGCTCATTTAATGCATGAAACACAACCATAAGACTCATAAGGACCCATTTCATGCAAACAACCAGGTTAAATTTGGGCACATTGAAAATAAAAACAAAAAGGTGAATTTCACCTAATGCACCCTTGTTCAAGGGACAATGTGTTTCAAGTGTACCCGGCCTTCAATTTTAGTGCACTGTAACACACCTTTTGACATCCAAGGGTGTTTTTCCCTATTTGCAAAATAAATTTACCCTAAGGGGACCAAATACCTAAAAATTTGAAATTAAATGAAGTAGAAATACTACTGAAGGAAATAGGAGGTTGATAGTACCAAGCTAGATCAAACGGTGAGAAAACCTATCCACAGAATCGATCGCAATTAACAGTTGAAGTTCGGGGGAAAAAATAGGTTCAAAACTTTCAAATGGTAAAAATTAACAGTAAAAATCTTTTAATTAGTCATATGATTATTGGCAAAACATATTTATTACTATGACTATGGTTTTTATTCATTTTTTATCATGAAACAAATATTTTTAATCCATTTGATGTTGTTCTAAACTGGTTTACAACTTACATAGCAGATTAGTCATGCACACTTATTTCAAGAATGATTTGACCAAAAAAGAATACTTTTATCCTCGTTTTTCAAGCTTTTATAAAAACGAGAATGGAGTTGAAGTGCACTTTTATCTCTTTTTCGAGCTTCTATAACAGCGGAAAAGGAACCCTTGAAGTCTCTTTTTAGCTCTTTTCAGACTCCGATAATGTAAAAATATTGCCAAGCACTTGTCTCTTCGAGCTCATAAAAGTAAATGAAATGACATCTACTCAATATAAGTTTAACCCTTTTCCGAACTGAGATAGATTATTTACGAAAAAGGAAAACCTTCGTTGAACATGGCTAAGAGGTTCTCTCAGATATTATTTTACACTTTTTTGGATCCAAGCGAAAAATTTATGTAAAATGACTCATGGAGTTTTCCTTTTTCCTCTTTTTCAAACTCTCTAAATATGAAAAATGACCAGGCTGTCAATATCGCTAAGTTTGTTAAATCATAAAATAGCAATGGGCCTATCAATCATGGCAAGAATCGAGTTTGATTTATTGCTATAATCATTAAATTATTAAATAGCGATTCATATTTTCCCGAAGGGTTGAATTATAGATCAAGAATATTTTATCCTCCTTAAGATTATTAAAAAATAAAGAGGTACTAGTTGACAAATGACCGAGGAAATTTTTGGAAAGGGAACAAAACACTTTTACAGTAGCAGGTCTCTCTTGAACATGACACTTTGACTCCATAATCATGACTTTTGGGTTGGGTAATATTCTTAACGGTTTGTTCATACCTATGGTTCATCATACCTTCACTTTTAGTTTTGGGTCAGTGTGTTCGATATATTAAAGAGAAATCATCTAGTGAATACTCATCCTTCTGCAATACTCATAAACCATCATTTTCATGACAGTAATCCTTGAAAATTGCTATATCAAGTCACATTCTGTCTCTGAAATCAGTAACTCATGTTTTGCGATAAAGTGGCTTCCTGTCGACATCAACTCATCATCCAGGAAGTTTACTTAGAAACATAACCTTCCAGTACCATGAGGCTTGTTACAACATAGACAAGATCCTCGCTTCTGGATCTTTGGCCGAAATATTTTGTTTGGTATTCAACATCAAATCATCTATTCACACCTTGAAAAATGTACTATAGTACCTTGAGAGCCTTTAACATCAATGGTGGTTCTCTCGCATTTGTTAAGAACTCACATCATTGGATGGTAATCAAATGATGTATTACCATGTTCGACTGCAAATCATATATTCACATAGCTATACTTGTACCCGAACGATCGAGTGAACGAGATAAGAATACCCTAGATCTAGTTTCATACATCCAAACTATGATTTCAAGGTTTTTGTACACATCATCTGTATAGTGAACTTACATACAAATCATCATTCGAACATGGGCCTATATCTTTAGGGATGTCTATATTGGAAAACATTCCAATGTAGATGAATTTTTTCACTATGTACATGTTATTATAAATTTTATGTGCTGAGCATGGGAATGCATCCCTCAGAAATTTATAATAAAGATGAAAATATCATGATGTAATGTATTGTAAGATTGATGCAGGTCGCCACTCCACTTCAGTTCCAGCTCATCACATCATAAAGCATCTCATTCAAATTTTTTGCTATTATTTTGACTTCATGCTTTGCGGGGAAGTTGTTATAGGTCAATTTTGGCATCATCCCCTATGTCCTGGCCAAACTGGAAATCATCCCCAGGACTAATGAAGTAGGGTCTATCATCCCCTTACATTTCAGTTGCTATATGCTCTAAGAGAAGAGAAATTCATTCATGGTTTCTATTTTGATATTTCCAAGGTTTGAAGTATATATTATATCACTTATGAACTCACCAACGCTACCTATAAAGGGACTAATTGTGTTGCATATGCAACATCCTCCAGTCAAGGGTGCACTACAATGCACTTGCCAACATTCAAGAGTGCTTTGGTCACCTAGGAGCAGAATTATCATTGTTCTAGGAATCTTCACATGGCCAGTGCCTTCTAGAAGAGTCCTTATGTGTCAAACTTTGAATCCAAGTGTCCATCTAAGACATATAAAATTGGGAACATGTCTTACCCATTATTAGAAAGTCATTCATTGAGAAACTACCATCAATTTCCCTATAAATTGAGCATAGATCCTAGTGCTAGGGAAGGAAGAATTTTGGTAAAAAAATGTTGTTGGATTCTCATTTGAGAGAGTGAAATTACTAATATGTTGCTGGTGTGATGTTGGATGTGATGAGGCTAGGATGAAGCTAGAGCCGATGGCATCAAATCGATCATTGGTGGTAACCTCCCCCTTCTACTCTTTAATGAATATTGCTATTCATTTTCCCATATATGTATATATTTATGTTTCTATTTATCATGAAATGGATTCTTGAATGATATGTATGTTTTTCATCTAATCGATTTGATTTATTAAGATAAGTAGGCATCTGTATATTGCAATCTGTTTGTTGTTCTATGTTTATGCTTGCAGGAATCAATCTGGCGACCTGAGTTGGATTGAAGGTGACAACAAAAGTGACAGAAGGAGAAGGAGAAGCGCTTGGATTGCAATTAGGTTCTTCTATCATTTTTTGTGTCTGCTTATTTTAGAGAAAGTGTAAGCAAAGTATTTCATGCGTTGTTCTAAGTGCCTAACACCACACTTAGGGAATTTGATTTATCTGTAGATCAAAATTTTGCATAACACTCCTCCACAAGAAGTTGACAGAGTTGGTCACCAAACTCCATCCTAAATCTAGTGCCAGGCCGACACCTCACACCAGCTGGTACCTGCGCATGATCATGAGGACTAGGTCTGTCTGCACTGACCTGATCCTCTACATCTCCCATCTCCTAATCATCATCAAGATCTACACCTGGATCATTTGGTTGTAGTGGCATCTCATTGCCATCAAATAACCCAATATATAAAAAATATATATAAGTACACAACAATAATTAGACAATTTCATTAAATAGTTTAATAAAAACAAGTTAAAGTACATGTTAGAATAAATTTAAATAAAACACTAATATTACCTCTATCATCTGGAGGCACATCATCTGTGAAGAGGATGTTGGCACACCCTCGCCAATTCAAACCAGCATATGCACAGGGGACCACAATGAAGGTATTATCATCAACACTGGCTAGAAACTCTAGTGCATCATGAAATATCCTCGTAGAAAATATTGACTCGCCCCTCTTGGGTATCATCTGTCCCCACATCTACATCCGTACATGGAACATCGACCTACGAGGATGTCGAAAAAAATTAGGCCTTGTCTCTAGAATCCTCTGAAAAAATAAACAAAATAGATATAAATCTAAAGGGAAGTTCCCCTTCCCTTGTTCCTAAGCATGACATTTATCTAAAGCTGTACAGAACTACTGCAAAAAAATTGTAGACCACCTCACAAGTTGTGGCGCTTGTAATAAAGAATCAACATAAAATAAAATTGGGTAACTAATGCATTTCCCATCACTGGTATGGTGTGAAACAATCAAAATCAGTAGTGAGAGGCACCTCACCTCCTCTCCACCAAATGAAGCAATACGTAACTGACCACCAGAGACTTGAAAATCTGCAGGAGACAATATATCGGTGTTGATGTATCTTTGGGAGTACACCAACTAACTCCCTATTTCAGAGTCGACAGGGACCTCTGGGAATGAGGTAAAATACTGCCCTCTCCTCTATCGGCCAATAATAAATTAAACGTCCTCCTCAGTGGGCACGTACCACTAGTTAAGACCAACCCAAAAATCCTTTTGGTGGGCATTCCACCTAAAGATAATTTTTTTCAATAACCCACCATGGCCCTTTAGGGATGTATCCTCCTCATAGAACTTGAGGAGACGCACCTCCCTTAGGAGTGCCTAGGTGGCTACCATAATAGGGTGAGGGTACATATCTTTCTCCCTCTCTCATGCCTCCCATAGGTGAACCACATTATATTGGTTCACCATATGTTCTTGTTGTTCCCTCTCTTCTCTCCTTTGACATTGCTGAATGATTCACATATTAAATAAAAAAAATTATTAAATGAGAAATGAATTTACAAATATATATATATATATATATATATATATATATATATATATATATATATATATATATATATATATATATATATATATATATATATATATATAAGCTTTTGAAAAAAAAAACAGTCGGTTCCCTAAAAAAAATAGTCATGCATCGGTACCAGTGCGTCTGTTTGTAGAAAGTATACAACAAGCATGTATATCATGGATTCAATTAGATCTAACAATGTACTAAATTTAAATACGAAATCGCTTCTACAAATAAATTGTGGAGTTAAAAACACAATCGCTAATCCCCTGAAGCAAAGAAGAATCAATCAAGCCACAACACACATAATTTCCCAGGGAAAGCTTGCTGCTCAAAACCCCACTATCTTCTATTGTATATTCAGCATCGAATCATGAAACAATTACATACAACTCTTCTCACAAGAGCTCTCATGTACTCATCTAATTGTCTCACAATGTCTTAGATAAAACTGACCAATACTTAGCCAATTTACCACCTCCAGACAACTTTCCTTGCTTGCATAATTTGTGTGGAATGCAATCCCTATTCCATAAGCATTTTGGCCTTCCTAAACTACACAAGGATCATGGGAAATCCAATCGGTGTTTGGTTTCATGGGTGCAACCCAAGAATCCTAAAACTGATGTTAGGTCACTATATAACTAGTATAGTCCCTTATTGTTGTTAGTGTAACCCCCTTATTGTTATTGTTGTACCCCTATAACCCCAATATTGTTATTATTGTGCCCTTACATTATTATTGTTAGGTCGGCTAGGATTATATTGTGATCCCATGGACTCCTATATATAGAAGGAGGCTTTGTCATTTTGTAATATTCCCAATTAGCCCAAGCTAATGGGAATATTCAATTATGTTTCATTTTTCTATTACATGAATAAATGTGTGAAGGAGGACAATAAAAACTCCTAGAAAAGAAAATAAATCAATGTCACATGTGAAAAAAGCTAAATCTAGGCTATTTACATAAACACCCTTATGTGTGAAAGGGACTGAATCTTTTGACTGGGTCAACCATGACCAAATCAACAATGTTGTCTAGAACGAGTGATCTTCATTGAGGCACAACGCAGTTTTAGTTGGAGGTGGCTCATGTGAAAAGAGATATTTCATTGAGATGGTTTAGGGTTTTGGAAGCTCTCAATATTATAAAAGGAAGATGAGGACAACATGATAAGGTTGTTAATGATTATCATATTTCTGAAGATTTTGTCTTTTTAGACATTTCTTATTCTCCTTGATGTTTAGCAGAGAATAGTGTTGTTTAGAACTAGGTGTTCTTGATCGGGAATCCCACCTCTTTCCTTGAGAGGCCTCTTGGAAGAGTTTTCATTTCTTGTCCACTATGAGGCATTTGGCCAAGATGTTCTTCCAGCTAAAATTCAGGCCTTGTTGAGGATTTGGTTGTATTTGTAAGTTGTAGCAAGTGGAGGCTAGATCTACTCAGATCTAGGTCATTCTAGTGCCTCTTTTTAGTGGGAAAGGCTTCTATCCAATTGGCAAGAGAGTATTGGATGACTGGAGCATCATTTTTAGATCTTGGCTTGAGGCCAAACATGTTCTAGAGCCTACAATATAGTTTTCATTCTAGTACTGCGTTATTTGCAAGGGTACAGTTGCAGGGTGTTTTGGCACACTTTTGGAGGAGAGATTTCTAGTGTTTGGGATCTTCCCTTCACTATGGAGATCCATGGATTTTAGATTTGATCTGAATATTGTTGTATCTACTTCAGAATTTCAGAATATTGTTGCAGATATGCTACATAAGATATCATATCTACTCCATGTACTTCACTTTTTGTTGAAAACCCCAAGGGGAATTTGAAGAGGAGCCTATCTAGTGTATAGATATGATATAGATCTAAATTTTTGTACACAGATATGCTTTATATCTGAATTGTAATCTACAACTATTTTCAGCCAATAAAATAACGTTGTCAAGCTTATTCAGTCATAATATATGGTTGCAACACCTCATTTTTTAGGTTTTCTTCTATAAAGTCTTCTATTTCTTGTTCCATATCTCATGGGATTTAATATAAATCTGCTTTCATGTTGTAAATGTAAATATTGAGCCTCCATATTGTCCTCCTACTCTTACTTAGCTGAACTGCGTTATTTCTCTACAGTATTGTTTAGTATTGCTGAATGTTTCCCATTTGGGATATTACAGTGGTATTAGAGAAATTATCTTGGCACAGCCTGTAAGAAGAAAATATGTATTTAGAAGAAGAAGATCCTCTTACTAACAAAGAGAAGAGGTATCTAAAAAGAAGACAGAAGAAATTTTATTACACAAATAATGATAGAGACAAGGGTAAAGCCCCTGAATCTGGAAGTGATGAAGAAGGAAAGGACTTTGAAAAGATCCTTTTGAGAGCCATGCAAGACCTTTCTAGAGATATCAAAGAGATGAGATTGGACAAAATCAAAGAATCTCCTAAGAGATTTCATCTTGGAGAAATATCTGGCATGTCTCACCACTGGAACGATGAACCAATGCATCAGCTATAGATTTCCCAACGCTCTACCATGCCTACCTTTTTGGCTATGGGAAATGAATGGTTTCAAGAGAAAGAATCCCTTGAAGAATATTTTGAAGAATATGAGTCTCAGAATCAGAGATTCAAATATCACTTGAGTTTTCAAGAGTTCTTTCACCTGAAGGAAAAGAGAAGACCAAGGCATCAACATAGAGATGGTGGATTCACTCATAATCATGATCGACATCACTCTATGGGAAAATTCTAATTACCCAATTTTGATGGGTCATCCAATTGTTCTGCCAAAGCATGGGTAGAAAAACTTGACATCTACTTTTAGTGAACTAGGTCCCAGAGATGGAAGCTATCAAGATTGCAGCGCTGCACTTTGAAGGTTAATCACATGGCTAGTGGTTCCATGGCTTGTCTACATTGGGTCATGTCAATGTGACTGCTTATTCTGAGTTCACTAGAAGGGTGGTGGAAATATTTGATAGAAGAGATCCAGAGGCACCATTCATGAGCCTTGCAAAGTTGAAAAAATCATGTAATACAAAGTCTTATATTTCTTAATTTTTGAGATTCTCTGTTATGGTTCTTGATTTTTCTGCAGCAAGAATGATGTACATGTTCATCGATGGTCTAGATTAACCTCTTCATTTTTTGGTAAAATCTACCAATCCCACTACCTTTCATGATGCCATTGAGAGGGCTAGAGACCTTGAAGATTCCTTGCCAAAAGAAAAGGAAAACTTTTAGCACAAGCCCTCTTTCCCTTCTAAAGGAAAGGAAGAGATGGTTTTTCCTTCAAAGGAGAGTTCATTCAAGAAGCCTCTTGATATTGAAGTCCATAGAGATCTAAGGAAGAAGAAGCTATGCTTCACTTACCAAGAACCATGGGCACTTGGACATAGATGTGCTGCTGGAAAAGAAAATTACATAGAGGTCTTCTCAGATCTTGAAGAAGAAGAAGATGATGAAACAAGAAGAGGTCACAATGCTGACACTGTTGAAGGAGATCCAACATAATCAGGAGACGAGAATGGAGCATTTTCTCCTATTGGAGGGACTCTTGCATCTTTGAGAGGAGTACATAAGTACTTAACCTTAAGAATTCAAGGTTTAATCATGAATCAGAGGGTTTCTGTACTGATTGACAGTTGGGCTACCCACAACTTCATTGATGCCCATCTTGTGCAAAGGAGGGAAATACCCACTGCTACTTTTGAGGGATTCTCTGTTTTGGTCCCAGGAGATAGAAAAATGAAATGCATCCATTATGTCCCATCACTTTCAGTCACCATGGGTACCTACACTTTGGTTGATCACTTCTTTGTGGTTGACATACTGGACACCAATGTGATTTTGGGTGTTCAATGGTTGATTACAATGGGGAAAGTCACCATTGATTGGGAGGCTTTGCAAATGGATTGGGTGGAAAAGAAGAGTGGTGAATCTCAAATCATGAAAGGCATGCATATTTACCCCTCACATAACACTTCCACATAGAGAATAGAGATGGATTTGCGCAGTGGAAGCAAGGACCTTACAGTCCCATCTATTATGTTGGAGAGATTTCTGCATGGGGCACTCTTATCTAGTGGAAAACCACCTGGGAGGCCACCTGATTCAGCTTTGGTGGGGGAGATCTCACAACATGCTTCTCCAAGCTTAGATCCAGGAGGGATTGGAGCACTTGAAGACAAAGCTACAGCACTGGTAGACTTGGGTAAGCTCAAGACGGAGGGAGATCTTCTTCCCTTATCATTATCACCCACTCTCATTTGTCGATCTGCATTGTGGGAGGAGAAGAATGGAAGGAATGGCCTTACAACATACACCTTTGGCATGAGGAATGTCAAGGAGAAGATCAACAACATGACATACATCTCTATTGGTATACCATCAGCATTTTCATGGTTGAGCAGTTCAGATCTATATTGGAAATCCCAACTGTTGGTGGATTATTCCAAAGATCTACACACTTGTATGATACTTGATGACCAACTACATGAAGAGGGCTATTTAGTCCAAGGAGGAGTCATCTATCATCATGGTAGAATGTTCTTGTCTAGAGCCTCCAAGCTCAAGAAGAAGTTGCTACAAAAGGCTTACCAAGAGTTCTATTTCAGCCATATGTTTTCCATGAGGATATACAACATCATCATGGGGAGCTTTGATTGGGAAGGCTTGAAAGAAGAACCAGATCAGCATTTTCAAGAATGCATGTACTATGTGGAGTTAGGGCAGCAACATGACTCCATGAAGGGGTTATTCCAGCCATCTCTTCCTTCTTATTAAAGTGGAGAAATATCCATGCACTACTCCATTTGTATGATGAATATTGTTGGTGAAGAATCTAATCATGTAAAGCAGGTTTTATTTTCTGATTGTACATATTATTTCACCATGTTTATGCAGGCCATGGCTCCAAGGAGGAGTGATACATCATGTAAATCTTATGGAAAACTTTGGGCCACACAATTTTCTAAATTTGGCCACTCCCTTGATGAACAAAGGGAGATTTTTCAATGATGGGTGCTTCCCAAAGGCACCAAACATATCTCACACTTTCAGCCATAGTGAGATAATAAGGGCAGCAAGTAAGTGGTGGGAAAACCACTTACCACACCTTGATCTAATGCATGTAGGAGATGCTCTGCACTAGTACCATATGTGGGACTATGACCCACCTCAACATGCTCAAATTTATGTTTGTTTGTATGTAGTTTTGCTTCCATAACTTGATCATATAGTTGTACTTTTTATGGGGATGTATGTAGGGATGATGGGAGGCATGTATGTACCATATGGGATGGAGAATCTCTATGTACCTTATGCTACATGTTTAAGGGAGAGCATTGGTTCAACCATGTTTGTTTCATTTGAGTTCTTGACTCCTTGTGGGATGGGCTATGTACATCTCATAATGACTTTGGAGGAACGATTCATGGAGGGTTGGATTGGCGAACACTTAGCTTGTGGAGGAAGCTTAATTCATGATGGTGTCACCAATGAAGGAGGAGAAGTGTTGCAGCACTCACCTTATCAGTTTCTTGAGGACCAGAAACATTTTGGAGGGGAGGAATGTAATATTCCCAATTAGCTCAAGCTAATCAGAATATTTAGTTTTGTTTCATTTTTCTATTTCATGAATAAATATGTGAAGGAGGACAATAAAAAATCCTAGAAGAACAAACAAATCAATGCCACATGTGAACAAAACTAAATCTGATCTATTTACATAAACACCCTTATGTGTGAAAGGGACTAAATCTTTTGACTGGGTCAACCATGACCAAATCAACAGTGTTGTCTAGAAGGAGTGATCTTCATTGAGGCACAACGCAATTTTATTTGGAGGTGCCTCATGTGAAAAGAGCTATTTCATTGAGATGGTTTAGGGTTTTGCAAGCTCTCAATATTATAAAAGGAAGAGGAGGATAGCATGAGAAGGTTGTTGATGATTATCATATTTCTGAATATTTTAACTCTTTAGACATTTGTTATTCTCCTTGTTGTTTAGCAAATAATAGTGTTGTTTAGAATTGGGTGTTCCTGATCGGGAATCCCACCTCTTTCCTTGAGAGGCCTCTTGGAAGAGTTTTCATTTCTTGTCCACTATCAGGCATTTGGCCAAGCTCTTCTTCAAACTACAATGCAGATCCTGTCGAGGGTTTGGTTTTCTTTGTAACTTGTAGCAAGTGGAGGCTAGATCTACTCAGATATAGGCCATTATAGTGCCAATTTTGAGTGGGAAAGGCTTCTATCCCATTGGAAAGAGAGTATTGGATGATTGGAGCACCATTTTCAGATCTTGGCTTGAGGCGAAACATGTTCTAGAGCCTACATCATAGCTTTCATTCCATTACTGCGTTATTTGAAAGGGTACAGCTGCAGGGTGTTTTGGCACACTTTTGGAGGAGATATTTATAGTGTTGGGGATCTAACCTTCACTATGGAGATCCATGGATTTCAGATCTATTCCATGTCATTTCATATTTGATCTGAATATTGTTGTATCTGCTTCAAAATTTCTGAATATTCTCGCAGATCTGCTACATAAGATCTTAGATCTACTCCATGTACTTCACTTTTTGCTGAAAACCCCAAGGGGCATTTGAAGAGGATCCTATCAAGTGTACGGATATGATATAGATCTAAATTTTTGTACATAGATATTCTCTAGATCTGAAGTGTAATCTATAGTTGTTTTCAGCTTATAAAATAATGCTATCAAGCTTATTCAGTCATAATATATGGTTGCAACACCTCATTTTTGAGGATTTTATTATATAAAGTCTTCTATTTCTTGTTCTATATCTCATTGGCTTCAATATAAATCTGATTTTCTGTTGTAAAGTAAATATTTAGCTTCCATATTATCCTCCTGCTCTTACTTAGCTGAACTGCGTTATTTCTTTGCAGTATTGTTTAATATTGCTGCATGTTTCCCATTTGGGATATTACACATTTGTATCATCCAAGAATTGTTCATTTATGTAATGTAACGGAGGTTTACCCATCAAAGTGGAATATTTCTAAGGCGTTTATCTCTCTTTTCTTCTATTTTTTGAGTTGGTTTCATAACATTTGGTATCATAGCTTTGGATTCTAGGGTTTCGTTGCTCCAAACAGGTCATCGTGGAATTTTCCCTGTAAATTTTTTTCTACCAAGGTTTATAAGCTGAAATTTTTATAGAGAGAAGCCGAAATCTTGAGGAACGTCGTGTAAACATTTTAGATCTTGGTTCGCAATATTTTCGGAGATATGATCTGTGGATGTTAGGGTTTTTTCAGGCTCCCGAATTTCACCTAAAATAGGTCATCATGTAAGTTTCACTATAAATTTTTTTCTACGAACATTAAGAAGCTAAAAATTTTACAGAGAGAAGCTGAAATCCTAAGGAACTTCTTGTAGAAATTTCAGATCTTGGTTCACAATTTTTTTGAAGATATGATATGTGGCATTTATGGTTTTTGCAGGCTCTCGAATTTCATCTCAAAGAGGTCACAGTGGGAAAATTATCATAACCCTCTCTCTGAATGTCAGATTAGAATTCTGTAAAAAGTGGCCACAAGTGCACAGACTATAGTTTCCTGTATATCAATTTCAAAGTTGACAGAGGAAACAATGACACATGACATGCCATACAAGTTCACTCTACTGAACCAGTCCATAATTAGGTCAATGTGGGAGATTGAGCATAAATTTTCCTTGAAGAATCTAAATCAGGTTAGACCTATGGCACTCGAAAGAATATTGAAAGGGTTACTATAGGGCTGAATTTTAGAAATTGAAGATCCAAAATCACTAATATAATTCATTTTCAATATCGATCTCCTCAAAAGAAAGAAAAAGGTGTATTTTTTTTTCTTTTTTCGAATTGCAGAAGTCTTGTGTGAAAAATCAGTTTGAAGTGATTCTAAAGGCATATTGCATCATAGATATCAGTATTGATTTCTAAAATGGCACATAAAAATAATTCAACACCCATTAAGCCTTTAGAAGGCTCTACGATGACTCATGAATAGGAAGAAGTGTAACATGACATATCAAAATTACAAGAGCAAGTACACAAAATTTCGCTCTCGCAGAGAGCAACAGAAAATGAAATGGAAGTTTCGAAGAAAGGAGTGGAAGCTAAGTTGGATGGTTTGAAGAATGGCATGGAAGATAAAATTGATGGCATGGAAGATGGCATGGAAGCTGAGATGGATGACATGGAAGCTAAGATCGATGAAAAAATGAAAGAAAACATGGAAGACATGAAGAATGATCTAAATGCAGACATGGAAGATTTGATAACAAGGTTAATACAAGAAATTATTCCTAATGGTGGAAATATAGTAGAGGAAATTCATGATGAGAACAAAATAAATGTTAATTGTGATTTCATAAACTCTAATGTTGGATTTAAGAACCACCATATTCCAAATATGGATGTGAGGAAGTTTGACGACAAGGATCCCGTAACATGGATATTACAGATGGAGAAATATTTTGATCTCAATAATGTGAAAAACACACAAAATGTATGCATTCCAACTTTAATTTTAGAACAAAATACATTTGTATGGTATCTATGTGTTGGCTCGAGGGGTCCTGATCCAGGATCGGAGGTTAAGGTTTGCCAACAAACCCCTATACTACTGGACCTTTCAGCAGTGACCTTCTTGCGCAGGCCAAAGTCTCACTCGAAGCAGTATGGGAGGGTGCTGAAACTAGGTTTCCGCACCCTAAGAGAGAGAGTAGGTAAGTCAAGAAGATCCACGTTCGCAACCTATGAGGTTCACACTAGACAGATCTATTCGCAGGGTTGTTAACAGTATAGTTTCTATATACATAGCTATTATCATGCACAAATCTAGTTAATAACTCTGCATCCACGTGTGTATCAACAATTATCAGCACAAATTATCATAACGCATCATCAACATATTATAGTTATACCATAACATAGAAATATTCACAACATAAACATATAACACAACAATATTCGTAGTTGTAACGGATCACAACAGTTCACATCAACATTAATACATCAGATCAGATAACACACAGATACTTTAACCATATCTTCATATATTAGCATCGAAAACCCAATACAATCTGACATAGCCTGCACACAGAGTCAGCAAGATCTACACATAGCAGGACTAAAGATCTCCATGCACACAGCCAGTAGGAGTCCTTACCAAACCAGCCCAACAACAGATCTAAAAATTTGAACTTAGCATCCAACTTAATCCTTGCTTACCTTAAGACTAAAAAATGTTCATCTATTTATATCGACTTAGCCTACGCTTCCAATGGTCCACAAACCATGGTTTGCGGACTCTTGGTCTACCCTTGACCCATTACAATGCATTCGGGGCTTTGACCCACCCGAAAACCCCTGCGTTAGACTAAATAATACCAAAAATATAAAAAATTGTACAAAATTCGCAGCTTTAGGGTACCCTTGTTCCAACAGCACCCCAACAAAATCTTGTGACTCGTCCGCAGTCACTATGGTCATGGTATCTCCACCTGGTCCTACAGTAGCCTGATTGCCTCGAACAATGGGGGTAGCACTCCTTCACTCAAGTAGCAGCGTTCTGAGCAATATCTACCAACCTCTGCGAAGTTCGTCCTTCTGCTACAGCTGTGACACTCTCCAGAGTCTGGTTCAATTTTTTAATAGCAGCATCAATATCTTGAGAGAGCTTGAGGGGTTCACCATCCCAAGACTTAAGGCAATCGCTGAGGGTCTTCTTCTTGATAGTTCTCACTCATGCCAAGAATTGAGCAGGAATTAGAGTAGGAATAGTGGCTTCCAGCTGCTCAAACGCTTCCTCCTTTTGTCGCAGGTCCTGCTCAATTTCACATAGGAGAGGGTCATGATTCACCTTGGTCCATAAGTGCATAGTTGTGTCCAGAAATTGCGCACCCTGAGAAATATGTCCTGTAATCACATTCGTGGCTGCCATAACCAGTGCAGCTCGCTAGGCCTGTACCTCCGGTGGTGTCTCTAGTTGCAACTTGGCTTGCAAGTCTATGATCTATTGCTCCATCTTTGTTTTCACTGCCTGGATCTCAGCCCACAAGGTTCGTAATGCTATGACCAACCCCTAAATCTTGGCATGGGGTGGAAGACGCTGGGACATATTCGGATACGTCCACGTAGAGCCCACTAATAAGGTGTTCCAGCTCCATCTTCTACACGGTGGCGAGGGAAGATGCAGCCTATACTTGAGAAACTTCAGCATTTTTTTCCTCAATCGTTTGCTCAGCTACTGAGCTGTTGGTGCAATCAATGGTCCCGGTGTTGAATTTCGTCAAACAAGGAGGTGTGGAGAACCTGCAATGCTTCATGTGGCAATCTGGCCAGATCTAATTGTACCTCTGCACAATCTTGGACTTGCGCTCCTATGCCGAGTGGACTTATTGTGAGGGTTGTGCTTGACAGGGAACAGAGGTGGCTTTCTGCTGTAACAAGGGTTACACTGCTAGTTTCTGAGGCCGTTCATACCTGAATCATATTTTTTGCAGCATGTCCATCTTCATCTATAGAGATCGGAGCTCAGCCTGAAGTGTGTCGACTGCGGCTCTCTGCTGCTCTTCCAGAGCCAGCCATTTTTCTTCTGCAGCCAACATAACTGCATCCGTAATTTTCTCGAGGTCCCCTTCAGTCAGTGTAACTGCTTCATCACGTTCTAGTCATTGGGAGCGCTACTTCTTCCGTGGCCCTTTCGCAAGGTCACCCATGCGCTTTGTTCCCCGATGGGAGTCAGCACCTCCCGCCTTCTAACCTCTGGTGCCGAGGTCCTGCTATGCATCCTTCTGCACTTCTACTTCCGCGCCCTTCCCTGAACTCTTACCGGGCTGCAAACCCTTTTGTGATACATCTTCAACACCCTTCCCCGTGCTCTTTCTCGTTCCTCCAGTGTCTTTGGTGATGGCAGGTGGGGTAACTTTTGTGGTGCTTGTTCCTGCAGTGCCCTTCGCACCTTTTTTAGATCCAAGCTTCTAGTGAAGAGGCCATTTCACAACTAAACGATCAATCTCTTTGTCAAAATCCATATAGGGGAGCGAAACCCATGCAGGATCCTTGCAGCCTTGAATTTTGATATTATGTATAGTCACCTGGAAAGCAACAATGCTTTTATATTTATCATAGATGGCCGGTGACAGATGCGGCCAGGAGTTGATAGCTATTGCAAGCCCACTCTGAAACAATACCCAGAATACTTGGTTGTCCTTGATGTGTTGCACATCCTTAGAGTCCCACAAGTTTGTATATCGGGCCCTTTCGCACATGTCTAGGGTCAGCTCAGGGAGGACTGATTCCTCAGGTGCTTCCCAAGTGACCAACGTAATGAAAAGCAGCAACCATGAATAAAAAAGAGGTCATCCCTTCTCCTCGGATTCATAGACATTGGCCAAGAACTCGTTGCACAAGTACTGGGACCAATTGAGGCAAACCCTTTTCTTGCACCAGCCTACCAACTAAAGTTCATATGCGGGGATGGAGGCCACCTGGAATTTTCGCATCATCTTGCATGCCAATAACAGGGTACCCAACTTCGTACCAGAGTCACTAATGGAATTGATCATGACGCCTCAAGTTTTCTTCTCCACATGGTAGGTTTTCCACATGTCTTCAACAATCTCCCCCTCATACTTCTTACCAATGAGATCCAAAGGGTATGGCCCTTCCATGGGAAGACTAGTAATGCGATAAATGAGTGCAGCATCGATGGGGATTCGATCCTCAATCCATAAGCAGGCATCATGGACCAGGGCAAGCAACTGACATGCCAGAAAGTCTATGATTTTGTAGTGGCCAAAAATCAGCATCCTGAATAGGTTCAAGAGCCCAAACCCTACCAATCTACGCACCTAGTGCATGGGGACAATATTTATCCCATCATCTTCCTGAATTATGTCAAGGTATAATTCAGGTGCCAACTCAGGGAAGGCCTCCAAATTGGCCAAGTCATGATCATCAAATTTCACCTCATGGAGCCTTCCAAAGGGTTCGCCAATGACGAGGACCTCACTCGGGGTTGGAAGCATCTGCAGCTAGGTGCGCAGGCCATCAAGACTCTTCAGTGTGTGTGTGGAAGGCCTATAGAACCAAACGAAGTTTGGTAGCCAATTGATTGGTTCGGCTACCTGGGCCTCTTCCTGAGCAGACCGAGGTCGCTTTGCTGGGTTGGGCGAGTGTGCCTGGAGCATTTCCTGTGGGGATTTCAAATTTCGTGGGGAAGTACGGGGCTTCACCCCAACCCATTTCGTGGGTTTCCCTGACCCTTGTGCTTTTTCTTTCCCCTTCTTCTTTGCTTGACTCGGCATAGATATAACTTCCTCAGCTTCTGGCTTGATTTCTACTACTTCCTCGGATTCTTGTTCCACCAAGGTCACTGGTTCTAATGCTTTTGTGGGATTAGTGGCTATCATCCTAGCGCGGAATATGAACTCTGGGTTGCTACTATCAGAGGGCACATGATACTCAGACATGAGAGGGATGCACTAGGCATAGAAACTCTTATAGCACAAACTTTTCAAGGACAAACATGCCAAGTACAAACTATTAAGGCGATACAAAACCCTTGTTTGATCCATCCTTCTTCTTTTATAGTTGTGAGGATCGATCAATGGTTGGGTGAACCTCACTTGGAACTTACCATCAAGTAAACGGTAAAAATTCTTCCAAAATCGCCTCATTAAATATCGACCGCTTGCTCCTTTCAATGGTAACTTTTTCTTTTTACCCAATTTTGCTGTTCTAAAAGCTATTTTTCGCACCTCCCATGCACCTGACACACCCATACAATCCCAGCAGACCACTTGTGTGCCCAGCGTACGTCCGCGTGGCCAGTGCACCTGCTGCGTTCTGAGCATACACCTACACCTTCGGCACACCCCTCAGGGCTTCCAATTCTACAGCCGCTTCCTATGTGTATCATGGTAACTACCATGCTTTCCTCCCTTGGTGGTTATGCCCCACTTCATAGAGCTACTCCAGCTAGATTTTCATTTGATCCAATATGGTTTGAGCCAGCTGCAATTGATATAGCTAAGTAACATATCGCCATGCAGGGTGGCCAACCGAACAACTCTTCCATCTGTGATTTCTTTAACTCTATAGGGCCCGATACAGTGCTATCAGAACTTCCCTCGGTGTTTCGCAAATTGTCTATCATATAGCAGGACTAATTCACCCTCCACTAAGGTCTTTTGATGAATATTTCGATCATGCCATGCATTATCTCGTGTCTTTTGAACCTGCTGATGGAAATTAGCAATGAAATGGTCTTCCTCCAAAGCCACAAGCTACGCTAAATGATCCTCCATGATATTAGGCTCCGCCATATTTGTAAAAGTTGCGATGCATAGGCTAGGAGCAATATATTCCATGGGCATAATGGTCTCCTTTCCATAGACCATCCTAAACGGTGTTCTCCCTGTTAACTTCCTACAGGTGGTTCAGTAGGCCCAAATAACATACAGGATGTGCATGCCCCAATCGTTGTGATCAAAATTACAAACCCTAATCAGTGTGTGCTTCAAGAATTTATTAAAATCTTCGACCGATCCATTTGACTAAGGATGATATGGGGTTCTTTTAGCATAATGGATCCAAAATTATTTTGTCAAGGCCTATATGTCTCATTAACAAAGTGCATACCTCTATCACTCATTAAGATTTTTGGACATCCAAATATGGTTAGAATATACTCAAAGATGAAGTGCATAGTGGTATCTGTAGTGCAATCCTTCACCACTTGTGCTTCGGCCCACCTGGTTACATAATCAGTGGCAGTTATAATGTAACGCGCACCTATCTTCTTTCCGAGTGGGTTGATAGGTCCCACAAAATCGATGGCCCATTTGTCAAATGCTTGTAGGGCCATTTGTGGTTGACGGGGAATTTCATCTCTGTGTGATGGCCTTCCTATTCGTTGGCATGTATTGCAGGCTTTAAAATAGTCATGAGAGTCATTATGCAGGGTAGGCCACCATAGTCCAGCTCTTAAGATATTTTCTGCCATTTCTTTCCCTGCGTACTGACCTCCTACTACCCCGTTGTGGGCTTCTGCCAAGATAGCATGTCGTTCATGCTCCAAAATGTAAATTTGCAGCACTTCAATAGCTCCCATCTTGTATAGATGACCTATGATGATGGTAAAATCCGCAACACGGGTTACCAACTCTTTCTTCTGTTGTACCAAATACTCTGCAGGTTCCCTGCCTATAGTGAGGAACTGAATGATGTTGGAAAAGTGCACATCAACTACCTTAATAGAAAATAGTTGCACGTTAGGCAATCCTTCTTCCAGGTTGGTCGGTTCCTCGCCACTCTCAATTTGGGACAAGTGATCTGGCCTAGCATTCAACTTCCATGGCTTGACAAAGATCTCAAAGTCATATTCCTGAAACAGCAGAAGCCATCAGCATATCCCCCCCCAACATAGGCTTATGCACCAGGTACTTCAAAGCTGAATGATCTATAAAAATTTTGAAGTGTCCTCCTAACAGATAGTGCCGATACTTCTGTAAGGCATAGACCATGGTCAATCCTTCCTGTTCCGTGGTGGAGTAGTTGTGCTTTGCACTAGAGAGTTTCCTACTGGGAAATGCAACTATGTGATCGATGTCTCCGTCGTCAGGCTGCGTAAGGACTGCTCCCAGGGTGATTCCTGATGCATCTACATGAACATGGAATACCTTCGCCCAATCAGGAAAGATGAGAATAGGTGCAGAGATCATATTCTCCTTGAGTAGCTCGAAGCTTGGCTAACATTCCTCGTCCCAAAAAATGAAACATCTTTCTTAAGCAACTTTTCCATAGGCGTTGTGATCAACGTATGCTATTGAATAAACTTCATATAGTAGCATTTATACCCAAGGATCGAACGCAGTTGTTTCTCATTTGTAGGTATTTCCAAATTTATGATGACTGTGACCTTCGCAGGTCAACCATCAACCCCTGTCGGTAGACTATATGTCTGAGAAATATTCTGAAGGGTATGAAGAATATGCACTTCTTGATATTCAGGGAAATCTAGTGCTTTCTATAGGCATCCAACATCATGTGCAGGTTCGAAACTTGCTTCTTTACTAAGCCGAAGATAGTCCAATCATCAAAATAAACTTCCAAAAATTTGTGTATGAACTCCTTGAACACTGCGGCTACTACTCATGAAAAAATGGAAAGGGAATTCTTGATCCCAAATGTCATGACAGTATACTAGAAGGATCCCCATTCAGTGGCAAGCATAGTTTTTCTGCAATATTCAGGTGAGATTCTGATCTGATGGTATCTTGAGAACCCGTCAGTGAATGAGTATGCAACTGCCCTCCTACGCTATAAAGGATTTAATCTGAGAATAGTGTGGGAAAGGGATCATGTACGCAGGCATCATTCAATTTGTGCAAGTCCATGTAGATTCATATCTCCCCCTTCATCTTTTTATCCTAAACCACCACCGGACTTACCCAGTCCGACTATTCGACCGGTTCGATGATACCTGCAATGAGAATTTTATTTATTTCTTCCTTAAAATTTTTATTATACTTAGGATTCAACCAATAAGGCCACTACTTTACAGTGCATGCATCTAGTTTTAGTGTGATGCGCATGACCCCTATGTCCCCTGTGGTCCCCTTAAGCTCTGAAAACTTCGTCGGGAATAAGTCCTGATATTCTGTGAGTAGTTCAACAACTTTTCCTATTGTATCATCATCCCAATAATCCCCAATTTTAGCCAACTTACGCTACTCTTCTATGCCAATGTTGACTTCTCGCAACTTCAGAGGCTTCGTAACATCGACATTTTGTAGTGGGGGTCCAGCAACTACACGCTCTTCCTCTAACTCTGGGATAGAGGGATTGCGTGGATATTCATCACACTCTTTTGTTGCTATATTTTGGCAGTTGACCATATCCTGCATCTGTGTTTCCCATGTTGGTACCCAAAGTGCTATGTAGGGGCATGATTCATCAAATACGAAGGTGTCTATATCTTTCAGAGCTTCATCAAGTGCCTCCATTCCCCCTGTTAACCCAAATGTCCCTACAAATTCATCCTTTAATGTTTCATAGTGCCAGGTGTGCTAATGTAGCTTCACATCTAAGTACCATGCGGAGGGAATCGGTCCCAAGGCATGAATAAACAGGTGAACCCATTCTTATGTAGTCTGGTCACACCATTTTTCCATCCAAGCGAAAAAATGCTCAGGAGGGTCTCCTGGGCCAAGGAATGTTTTTACGTGCAAGTGGGCCGGAGGTTCAAATTGCAAGATCATCATATCCCGACACTATTCCCAATCCTGTAATGCTCCCTTATGCGTGTCGCACCACCTCGCAGGTGTTGCGCACATGGTTAGATTAAGGGCCCATAACCTTCACTCTTTTGAAACCTTAGCTTCAAATGTTCGTAAAAACTCCTTAATACTATTAGAACCATCAAAGTAGGGTAGTTCTCTTAACTATGAGGAGATGCATCGGAAGTCCTTTATGATCCTAAGACATTGCAGTGTAGATACATCATGTAACCAGTTCTGCCAGTTTTCTATATGCCCGTCAGAGTCAGAGAAACATTTGTTGTTCTTTTCCCAGCAAAGTACACCATTCGTCATAGGATTGATCCAATATTCATCCCATGTAGTTAACTTATATATGTGATCCATATCTTCTTCTTCACGCACTGGCTCCACATATCGTTCCCCTTCCGTCGGGTCTAATGGTACTATCACCCGCGTACCTTCATTTTCAAACGCCATGCTTCTCTTCTTCAAATTGATAATACCTCCCATATCTATGGCCCAGTCCAATCCTAGGAGTGCAAGATAAGGGTCCGCATCTTCTACAATCTGAATGACCTCAAAATATGCCCGGACCTTAACTCCTATGATATCTACCATGATCTTTGAAAACCTTCTCAACGATATGATCTTTTTTTGATTGGCCATGGATAGCTAGATAGTGGACCATTCCAACTTAGGTTTTCCCATTCTCTGCCAATTTTTCTTCGGCAGTACATTCACATCTAATCCCAAGTCCAAAATAACCTGATCCATTTCATAATCACCAATTTTCACTGTTAGCCGCATTTCCCTACAAGTGTGTTTCTTATGTTTGTACAGTTTGTTCTCATCCTTAACTTCCAGGGGTGGATTAGTTCTTTCTGCACGGTTGTCTATTAGTGCTTGGAGGTTTTCTATGGCTTGTTGGTTGTGCACCAACTTCATACACACCTGCAAAAATGGTTTGACCTCATCCTCTGCTTTGAGGCTTGCGGGGGCTTGAGAAGTATATGCCTCATCCCTAGCAAAGTCTTGTCGGGCTGCGAAAAAGGTTTCCTTTTCCTCCTGGAGGTCCAAACCTTCTTGTTTGATGGATTCTTTTTGAATAAGAGGCTCAACTGCAAATTTCTCCTCAGCTCCCCCAGTGGCCATGCTACTACGTGTTATGACGCTAATGCTTAGTCCTTCATCTTGAAGTTCTGCCTTAACCCTTTTACATTCTGTGTAGGTGTCTAGTGCTTTTCCTACATCTTTGCGATCAGAATTAGACAATCTTCAATCACATGGTCCAGCTTCCTGTATTACCTAGAAGATTTCCTTGTAGGCTTCAGGAAGTCCCTCGCAAATGCCTTGCTAACTGATTCTCCCGAGCTGCTTACAGGACTGTCACCCATTTCAGAAAAGGAAGAAGTTCCACCATCACTTTCTTTACCATGTGCACACTGTAGATCTGTGTTAACTTGAGCTGGAACATGACCTTTCAATAGCTGATCTATCTCATCTTCAGACAGAGGAGATAATACCTTTTGTTTTCTTTTGCTCAAACAGTTATTGTCTTCATTGATTTCAAGTGAAGGAGTATACAAACCTTCCTCATACTGCTGATCCATTTCATATAATTCTTGTTCACTATCAAGATGCAAAATTCCTTCATCTTTTACCACACTAAGATCTTGATCCTGCTGCAAATTCTCATGATCGTCTTTATGCTGCTGAAATGGGTTTTCATACAATGCTTCCATGATCTCATCATCCATGAAATTATCATCTTCATAATATTTCTCAAGGCTTTCAATAAAAGTAGAAGCATGTTTGCAACATTCATGAACTAAATTTAATGATGGATAAGATACTTGATATCTTTCAATGAACAAGACATGAAAATCCTTTAAACAATAAATACAAAGCCACGAATTTCTGAATTTGGAGCTCATTTGACCCTCCAAAACCTCATTCTCCCAGAGGTACTCCCTGCTGGTGCAAAAGGTGGAAGCAAGGTGGTTTTCATGGTGTTTTTGAGCTTTTTGACCATCCAGATTTCGACGAAATGCTAAGTTGACTTCAGAAATGTTTTTGGATGCCCAGTTATCAGTTTGTATGGTTGACCAGGAGATCTGATCGGGAGAATCAGTTAGCAAGGCATCTGCTTGGCTGGTTACATTGGAAAGCCAATTATACATGATTGTACATATTTCATTAGCATGCAGGTGGTTGTCATCATGATTTCAAATCTTGATGGACTGCTGCCTTTTTCCAAAAGCTTGGTAAAGTTTTGTTTTAAGTCAGTCATGATTCATTTGTGTTTGGTCTGTAGAGTCAGTTTTTCAAGTTATTTCAGTTTGCCATCGAGTCGGTTTGAGTCAAGTTTCAGTCAAGTTTTAGTCAGTTTTCAGTCAAGTTTTCATTCAATAAATGTGTCAAAGGTTTTGTGTTATCTGTTCAGAATAATGATTCCATAGCCCAATGGATGGAGGCATTGTCTGACTCCCCCAGAGATCTGCCGTTCTTGGCATCTCCATGGAGCCACCATCCCCATTGGAGCCAATGTTAGAGTCGGCCCTTACAGCCCTCCGTCAGTGATCATTTCGTCTTTTGCATATTCATTTTTAGGTGTCTCGCTTGTTCCACTTCGTTGCATTTCACTAGGAGCATGCCATGGAAGAGAATTCACTGTTGTTACAGCGCTTTCATTGTTATATTCATCTGGAAACGAGATTCAGAGCATCTTATTGATAAACAAGATTCTTTGGATTAACTTTTGGCCAAAGCCATCATCATTTTGATACAGCTTGATTCTTCAGATACTGTTTGTGATTCGCTAGGATGCAAGAACGGAGGATGCGCTATAGTTTGCACATACAAAGGCTGAAATTCCTTGATTCAGTTACTTAACAAATGGCGACTTCCTTGCTATCACGGAGAAAATTGTGCATTCACCTAAAGCTTGTTAAAATGTTAAGGCTAGCATATGGAAAGTCGAATGAGGTTAATGGTGCTGATTTGAAATTGCTTCAGGATTATGATTGAACGTGGCAATCCCTTAGGAAAAAGCGCACTTCCATTTGTTCCTCGATAACGGATTACTGCAAGATTTTCTTCCTCTATTGATAATTGCAACATTATCTTGCAACCATGCAACCTTCTCTGGGCACAGTTGTCATCACGCGCTGGAATTAGCAGAATTTTGGAGGCTATTTTTATTAAATTCCATTTTATTCAAATGACAAATGTAACGTGGCAGTCAGAAATCGAAAGGCTAAATTGAAATGAAGATATTCATCGCTGCATAGGATTCGATCTCCCATTAAAGACTTCAGATTTGCGCTCCATATTTGTCTCTTAATTGGCCATCAGAAGATTTCAATGGAAACATTGGTCTGTTTTTAGAACAGAAGAATAGTTTTTTCTATTTCTGCAATTTCAATTAAAACAAATTCCTTGTCTTGGGGTCGATTTGTTTTCCCCTAGCAGGGTTTTATTTATACATTGTAAATCAATTGTAAGAGGGGTGGAGAGAGTTCTGAGAGCTAGTGTAGGAGAAAATTAGAGTTTTATTGTACAGTCTTAGACAGAGATTTTAATGGAGAAATACAGCTCTGACCTCTGAGATTCTTGTGGTGTGGATTTAGCAGTTTGTCTTTTCTTATGTTTCATATGTAGCTTGTAATGTTTTACATGTCATTTCATAATCATTCTCTGTTGAATACCTTTAAGTGAGAAAGGCAGAATACAGTTTACTGCTCTGCCTGGGGAGGTATTCATTTTCTATGTTTTCTTCAGTTTGATAAGGATTCATCACACATGCCCTTGTCAACTTCTCAGCAGTCTTGCCATTCCGTTTAAATTCCAAATTGATTGTTAAATTTCATGCTTATCTTGCCTCAGGAGATAATCTGTGTTCTTCATTTAATCTCTGCTCTTGCTGTCTTTGCCCCACACAGCCCATAAACCCAACATTCATTAAAATCCCTTTTCATATCAGTTTACTAGCCTAAGATCAGTTATGCTTTTGGTCATCTCAGCCCTTCTGAAAACCTTTTGCTGAGATAGACCCGGAGAGAGCCCTCTCCTGTCCTCGTAGGGCTAGCTACGAGGCTAAGGTTGGTTTGATGTTGCCTCGAACCTCGCCTTCTTCAGCCTGAGGCAGATTTGAGCGCTAACACCATACAAACTTAGAGCACCCTTTTTTAAAATCTTTTAGGTCATTCACTATCTACGAGTAGGATTTAGGCTTCCAAAATTGTTGTTTTAGGGATTTTTTAAGATCTGGAATGGTCGCGTTCCAATGTTGAGCTATGTATCCCATATACCAGTCCAGGGCTCTTCGTCCAAAGGTAAGGGAAAACTGTGCCCTTTTCACAGCATCGCTAGCCACATTTTGCATAGTCCATATCGACTTTGCGAAAAACCAAAACTGATCCATATCTTCATCCCCTACACCCTTGAAGGTAGGTAGCTTCATGTGCGAGGCCATTTCATCCTCTGATGGAGGTGGAGGTACGGGTGAGTTCTTACCCCTATGCTGGCTTGAAGGTGGTGTAGTTGGAGGGATCTGTGCAACTGAATCCCTTACTGGGCTGTAGATAGATCTATCTCTTTCTTGATCAGTTCTGTGGTATTTACCACTTCATGTTGTACCCCCGCTCTGATCAGAGCTCATTCACTCTATATGGCTGCACAAAATGCTCTTTTTTTCACAATAACATCTTAATCAGTAATGGAAAGGTTTTCAGAAACCTACCCTGGAAACCCTTGAAGAACCTTTGTTCTGCCTCCAAATAGGACACAAATTGATCAAGAGAGAATTCTGTCACAAATAATCCCAACAGACTGTCCACCCAGTGATATACTATTGGAGTGATGGTATTATCAGTCCTTTCCAACTGTTGGATAAACTCTGGAGTCCACTGTGTGATCTGTTCATCCTTCCAACACGTCTGGAAATCTACAAACCTTGCCAGCCACTCCTGGAGCTCGGTTGTGAATGCGACAAATAAAATTTCGTAGATATCTGAGAAAAGGTACTTATTCTTCCACTACTCTGATGTCAACTTTGAGCTGTGATTCTCTTTCACCGTAAATTCCTAAACCTTTTTTTCAAACCACTCTTCAATTTCTTTCTTCTCAGGTCTCCAATGTTTCCTTAGAATTACCTGATCCCTCTCTCAAAATTCTCTCAGTCCTGGCAACAGAACCATTTGTTGGATCGAAGGGTCCTAAACCAGGTTCAGAGGTTAAGTTTTTCCAACAAACCCCTATACTACTAGCCCTTGACCTGCTTGTGTAGGCCAAAGTCTCACCTGAAGCAGTATTGGAGGGTGTTGGAACCAGGTTTCCACACCCTCAGAGAGAGAGTAGGTAAGTCAAGCAGATCAATGTTTTCAACCTATTAGGTTCACACCAGACATATCTATTCGCAGGGTTGGTAACAGTATAGTCGCAATAGATAGAGCTATTATCATGCACAGATCTAGTTAATAACTCTACATCCATATGCGTATCAGTAATTATCAACACACATTATCATAATGCATCATCAACAGATTATAGTTATACCATAACAGATACAGATTCGTAGCATAAATAGATAACACAACAATATTTGTAGTAGTAATAGATCCCAACAGTTCGCATCAACATTAATACATCAGATCAGATAACATAGAGATACTTTAACCATATCTGCATATATTAGCATTGAAAACCCAATTCAATCCGACACAGCCTGCACACACAGCCAGTAGGGTCCGCACATAGCAAGAATGAGGATCTTTGCGCACACATCCAACAAGATTCCTTACCCAAATGAACCAACAATAGATCTAATAATTCGCACTTAGCATCTGACTTAATCCTTGACTACCTTAAGACTAAAAAATGTTGATATTTATATTGACTTAGCCTATGCTTCCAATGGTTCGAAAATCATGGTTTGCAAACTCTTGGTATACCCTTGACCCATTACAATTCATCTGGGGCTTTGACCCACCCTAAAACCCCCGCGTTAGACTAAATAATACTAAAATTACACAAAATTTTACAAAATTTTCAGCTTTAGGGGACCCTTGTTCCAACACTATGGCTTTGCTCCCGTAAAAAAATTGTCATTTGGTCAATTTTTACGGAGGAAATGATATAACATCATCTGGATACAAATAACAACACCTTCTTTAGCCAATTGATAAATCTCAAACAAAAGGGTTCAGTGGTGGAGCACATTAAGGACTTCCAAAAATTGAATATAAGAGTAACTGATATTCCAGAGGAATACATGATTGATGTCTTCATAGGGACTTTAAAGGATAACATCCAACATGAAGTTAGTGTTTTGGAACTTGATTCATTGGAGAAGGAATTCAGGTTGGCAAGAAAAATGGAATGTAAAATTATGGCGACAAGGAAGCCCACCACTCACATCTATAAATATGGAAGTGTTGCTACTTCTAGACTTCTGCAACCTACAAGGTTGTCACCACAAAAATTGGAAGAAAAAAGAGAAAAAGGGCTTTGCTACAACTGTGATAGCGAATACACTATAGGTCATAAGTGTGCTGAGAAGAAATTATTTTACATAGATTGTGAAGAGGAGGAAGAAAATGAACAAGAAACTTCAAAAGAAGAGGATATACACCAGGAACCAACCCTAGAAGAAGAATAAATGAGTCCATCGATATCATATAATGCATTGGCAGGAATTACCACTCCTCAAACTCTCAAGATAGAAAGAAATATCAAGAAAAAAAAGGTAATAGTGTTGATTGATTTGGGTAGTACCCATAATTTTATTCATTGTAAGGTAACCAAGGAATTGAATTGTTTGCTATAACCAGCACCAAAATGTCAAGTGATTGTTGCAAATGGAGGAATGATAAATTTCTCTCGAAAATGCCATAATATCAAGCTAACCATGGGGGAATATGTACGGAATATTCCAATGCTTTCCATTCCCATTGGAGGTGATGATGTTGTACAAGGAGTACAATGGTTACAATCTTTGGGGATGATAGCTTTTAATTTTCAAGAATTTTTCATGAAATATTTTTTGGAAGCAAAGGGAATCAAATTACGGGGTATCGCAGGGAATCCAAGAAATATAATAAGCTCTAATGTCATGAAAAATATTCTGAAGAAAGAACAATGAGGCGTAATTGCACAATTATGCTTCTAGAAGTTCCAACAACAAAATCATCTATTTCTCCAGATCTCCAAAAAGTCTTGGAAAAACATTCCAAGCTATTTGAAACTCCCAAAGGACTACCACCTATTGGTGATCATGATCATGCGATTCATTTGATTCAAGGAACTGTTCCTCCAAACATTAGGCCTTACAGATATCCTTATGTCCAAAAGAGAGAAATTAAATGTATGATTGCATAAATGTTAGAGTTTGGTATAATTCAACCTAGTCAAAGTTCTTTCTCTTCTCCAGTGGTATTGATGCAAAAGAAGGATGGATCATGGCTCATATGTCCGGATTATAGGGAGCTTAATAAGCTCACTATTAAAGATAAATTTCCCATTCCTATTATTGATGAATAATTGGATGAATTACATGGAGAAATCTATTTTACCAAGTTGGATCTTCATTCAGGATATCATCAAATTAGAATTAAGACTAAAGATATTCTGAAAACAACATTTCAAACTCATGAGGGTCATTATGATTTTTTGGTCATGCCTTTCGGCCTTACCAATTCACCTTCTACATTTCAAGGGTTGATGAATTCCATTTTCAAACCCTTCCTTAGAAAACTTCTGCTAATATTTTTTGATGACATACTAATCTACAGTAGGTCCTGGAAGGATCATGTTCAACATGTTGACAAGGTGCTCAAACTATTGGAGGAGAAACAATTATATGTAAAAACATCCAAATTTTTTTTTGGAGTACAAGAGGTGGAATATCTGGGTCGTATTGTATCTCACGAGGGTGTCAAGGTAGACCCTAACAAAATTAAAGCCATTAAGGAATGGAAATTACCCACAACCATAAATTGATTGCGAGGCTTTCTCGGGTTAACAGGGTATTATTGCAATTTTGTTAAGAATTATGGAGGAATAGCAGCACCTCTAACAACATTATTTAAGAAAGATGCATTTTCATGGACTCCTAAAGAAACTAAAGCCTTTGAACATCTTAAAGAGGCAATGTGCCTAGCACCAGTCTTAGCTACGCCAGACTTCACAAAAGCCTTTATTGTGGAATGTGATGCATCAAGAAATGGAATTGGTGTTGTTTTAATGCGGGAAGGAAGACCCATTGCTTTTGAAAGTTTTCCAATCAAAGGAAAGTATTTACAGAAAGCTATTTATGAGAAGGAAATGTTGGCAATAATACATGCACTATAGAAATGGCGACCTTACCTAATGGGAAGACACTTCAAGTTAAAAATTGATCATGATAGTCTTAAACATTTTTTGGAACAAAAACTATCTTCAGAAGAGCAGCAAAAATGGGTCACAAAGATGTTGGGTTATGACTTTGAAATAATCTACAAAAAAGGGAAGCTAAATGTTGTTGCAGATGCACTCTCAAGAAAGGATTAATAGGTGGAAGGATTTCTTTGTGCCATTTCTATTATCCAACCAGATTGAATAACCAAAGCAGGGGATTAATGGAAGGACGAAGAAGCGTGGACACTCATTCAAAAGTTCCGGCAAGATCCTAGTACATCTGATAAATTTAGTTGGAAAAATGATTCCTTATGGTACAAAAATCGCTTATATATTTGCAAGAATTCCCAACTAAAATAAAATATTCTTTTGGATTTGCACATTTCTCCTATAGGAGGACACTCAAGATTTTTAAAAAATTACCACAAGGTGAAGAAATATTTTTTTTAGGATGGCCTCAAATCTGATATTCAAAATTTTTTGGTAGAATTTTTGGTTTGCTAGAAAAATAAAGTCGAGACAATTAAGACCTCGGGTCTTCTACAACCTTTATCCATTCGAAGTCAACATTGGGAGGAGATTTCAATGGATTTTATCACAAGTTTACCTAAGTCCGAATGAAAGAGTGTCATCATGGTGGTATTTTATGGACATACCAAGTATGCACACTTTTTTGCATTATCTCATCCATTGAAAGAAAGAACAGTTGCTACTACATTTATGGAAACAATTCAAAAGCTACATGGAAACCCAAAGATTATTGTAAATGACAGATATCCCATTTTTACTGGAAATGTTTGGATGAAATTATTCTCTTTTTTTTGTACTCAACTAGCTCATAGCTCATCTTTTCATCCTCAATCCAATGGCTAAACGGAGATAGTGAATAAATGTTTCGAAGGATATCTTCATTGTTTTGTATCTGATAATAAAACACAATGGTCAAGTGGTTACCTTTTGCTGAATAGTGGTGTAATAGAAAAAATGACCTCATTTATGGCACTTTATAGATATCATCCACCATCCATCACATCTTCTTTAAGATAAAATTATAAGGTTCACGCACTGGAATATCACATTGAGCATCAACAAGAAGTTCTCCAACTCTTAAAGGATAACCTAAACTTGGTACAAAATTGAATGAACAACAAGCAGATCAACATCACAGTGAGAGAATTTTTGATGTAGGAGACTGGGTATTTTTACGGCTACAACCATGTAAAAAAATGTCCCTCAAGAAAGCTAAGAAGGATAATAAACTATTGCCAAAGTACGATGGTCCTTACAAGGTGTTGCAAAATATTGGTACTATGGCATACAAAGTGGAGCTTCCTAATTATTTGCGAGTGCATCCATTTTTCCATGTTTCATGCTTAAAAAAGGTTATAGGGGACAAAATTCTAGTTCAAACAATATTTCTAGAACTTGATGAGGAAGGGAAAATCATATTGGAACCTGAAGCAGTCACAGAAACAAGAACTCGATAGCTAGGAAATCAGTCAATTTCAGAGTATCTCATCAAATGGAAGAACTTACCCACTAAATATTCTACATGGGAGGATGATAATTTTATACAGAAGCATCTAGAGCTACTCAAGCGTTAAGAATAATAATTTTTTGAAGGAGAGGGGCATGTTAGGTCCCTATATAACTAGTCTAGTCCCTTATTGTTGTTAGTGTAACCCCCTTATTATTATTGTTGTATGCCTATAAACCCAATATTGTTATTATTGTGCCCTTACATTATTATTGTTAGGTCGGCTAGGATTATATTGTGACCCCATGGACTCCTATATATAGAAGGAGGTTTTTTCATTTGTATCATCCAATAATTGTTCATTTATGTAATGTAAAGGAGGTTTCCCCCTCAAAGTGGCTTATTTCTAAGGCATTGATCTCTCTTTTATTCTATTTTCGAACTGGTCTCATAACTATTGATAGTCAACTTCCCTTTCACCTAGATCTCAACTGGGTCTCCATTGGATCTAACTTGCATGCAACTAATAATAGTAAATCCTCAGTTGCATGTGAGATCACTGATTTTGGAATAATTAATTTTTAATTCACTTGATCTCTCACTAGTGTATCTAATAGTTACAACTAGCACAACTTAGTTTACCTCACTTAACTGAGTTAAAACGATTACAACCTTCATTAACTAATGCACCAATACACTTAAAAATCCATTACAACTATAATTACTCTACATGCCTCACCAACTACCTCTAACTCGAAATTCATGAACTAACTGAGTTTATCACACTCAATTAAATATTACAAGTTATTTTGAGATTAGATTACATTTTACTGTCAATATTAATTAAGGGATAGCTAAAATAGACATGCATCAAATTTATCCCACACCAGTGTGGGTGTTGCTAAGACCTGTGATCCCACACTAGTGTAGGTGCTGCTTAGACCTCTTGGTCCCACACTAGTGTGGGTGTTGAAATTTCTTGTTGAATGTCAACACACACACTAAATAAGAAAGGGATTATCCTTCACCCTGATCTTGCCTCTATGGTATTCAAATTTTCTCCTAGTGAGTGCCTTCGTCAAAATAACTACATCCTGATCTTCCGTGGGAATGTCTGAAGCAACATTATTCTCCTCTACACACAATATCTGAGATGGTGGTACTGGATATCTATGTGCTTTGACCTATCATGAAACACAAGACTAATCAAGAGTTTAATGAAACTTTGATTATCAAAATGTATCATTGTCAGATCCATTTGAAAACCAAACAAATCAAACAAGATCTTTCTCATCCAGATAGCCTCACATGCAGCTTGACTTGCTACCATGTACTCTACTTCCGCTAAACTAAGTGCCACATATCGCTACTTCTTGATGTACCAAGAAACGACTATCGATCCTATGCTGAAGATCCCTCCTGATGTGATCTTTCTATCTGATGGACTGCCTTCCCAATCTACATCAATGAAGCTTTGAAGCTTCACACCCTCTGTCTGTTTGTACCATAGACCATAATCTGATGTGCCCCTCAGGTATCTCAAGAAATGCTTCCCCGCCTTCCAAAAGAGTTTGGTAGGCTTAACCAAAAATTGACTCAATTGGTTAACTACGTAGCAAATGTCTAGTTTGGTGTTCACTAGATACACCAATGAAACAACTAACTTCCTGTAGATAGTAGCATCCACTACCTCTCTAGAAGTAGCATCCTCTTTCCTCCAATTTCCTGGAAAAGGAGTATCCATGGGTTTTCATCTCTCCATGTGAAACTTACCCAGTATCTCTTTGGCATAATTTCCTTGAGAAACAAAAGGTTCACCATCCCGCTACCATATTTGCAAACCAAGGAAATAATGAAGGAGTCCCATGTCCTTCATTTCAAAATCCCTTGAAAGATCCTCCTTGCATGAGTGTAGCAGCTGCTCATCACCAGTCAAAATTATATTATCAACATAAAGAAAAATAATCAATAGCTTACCCTCAACCACAATCTGGTATAAGTTTGCATCAGCTTCACTTTTGGTGAAGCCTAGTCCAGTGAAATAGTTGTCTATATGAGTGTACCAAGCACGAGGTGCTTTCTTCAGCCCATACAGTGCTCTCTTGAGTCAACACGCATGTAACTCACTTTTTAAGATCTCAAAACCTTTAGGCTGCTCTATGTACACTTCTTCCTCAATAAATCCATCGAGAAGCACAATTTTCACATCCATCTAATGAATGCACCAACCCATATGCACTGAGAGTGAAAGGATAGATCTAATGGAAGAGTACCTTGCAATAGGTGCAAAAGCCTCATCATAATCGATCTTCTCAATCTGTGAGAATTCCCTGGCCACAAATCTAGCCTTGTATTTCTCCACACTCCCATCAACAGTTTTATTTACCTTGTAGATCCATCTCGATCCAACCACTGATTTGTCGATCGATCTTGCGACAATATCCCATGCACTGTTCTTGAAAATGGAGTCATAATCCTCCACCATTGCATCAAACCAAGTTGGTTGCTTCACTGCCTCCTGAAAGGAAGATAGTTCAGTCACAATACATTTGCTCATAAGAGCCATGTATCAAGTAAACCTGTTTGGAGACTGTCTTTGTCTATGCTGTGAAGTAGGGGGTCCTACATTCTCTGCAGCATCAAGTCTCAATCTATTAGCTTCCATGGTGCGCCTTCTGCCATTTCTGATGGATGGCTCTGCATGAGTGTTTTCCTCCACTCCATGATCCTCTACATGTGGTTGATCCACATCTTGAGGCTCATCCTTGGGAACCAATATTTCTCCTCTTCATGCAATTCCATCTCCCTCTCAAGGGACAACCACATGGATTTCTCCTCGTCAAATTTTATATCGTGTTGCACAGCTGTCATTCTGTTGTTTGGAAAATACACTCGATATTTGTGGGGTTCTTCAGTGTGCCCCACAAAAATATTGATCTCAGTTGTTGGCTCCAACTTCTTTATGGCATCTTTGGTCACATGCACATAAAAATATGAGCCAAAAATCTTGAAGTGTGAAACATCAGGTTTCTTACCAGTGAAAGCCTCTTCTGGTGTACTCATACCAAGTATCCTATGACAAAAAATGTTCTACACAAATACCATAGTGTTGGATTCTTTCACCTATAGATGCATGATTAGGCCTTGATCATACAACATCACTCTTGCTGCACCCACAATAATTCTATTCTTTCTTTCAGCGACCCCATTCTGCTATGAGTTATGAGGTGCTATCAATTCTCTTCGAATTCCTTCTTTTCTACAGAAGTTCTTGAATTCGTTAGAGATGTACTCTCCACCATTATCACTCCTAAGAGCCTTCACTTGCTTCCTCGTGTCTTTATCCACCAGTGCCTTAAACTCAAGAAGCTTTGAGAATGTATTATCTTTCTTCTGCATGAAGAAGATCCAACACTTACGAGAAAAGTCATCAACAATTGTCACATAGTAATTATGTTTTGTTGTCGAAGCAACAAATAATGGTCCACACACATCTCTGTGAACTCTTTGAAGGATCCCCAAAGCTCAGTTATCCTTCTCATGAAAGGTGACCATTACATATTTTCCCATAGTACATCCCTTGCATGTGTCTGACTATGCAAGTGCACCCTTGGGAAGACTAGTAGAAATATGCTGCATGACTTTCAAGGCTCCTTGGTGATGAATATGGCCCAATATCCTATGTCATAATTCACCCTCATCCTGGCTCACCACTTTTTCCGCTTTGATCATAAATTTTGTGCAACCATCTACATCTATCTTGTAGAGATTCTTAACTCAAATCCCTATATTCTTGGCTTGTCCTATTTTTTTGTGTCGCAGGAATTTTTTTCCTTCACTAAAAACAACATCATAACCTCTATCCTCCAATTGCAACTGAGACTAAGTTTTTCTTCAAACCTAGTACATGCATTACATATTTTAATTGAAAGGTTTACCTGAATGTCTCTGGAAGGTAATGTACCAATCTCGGTAGAATTTTATCGCCCGTTAGAACCCATTTAAATATCCATCTAGAGATCCTTCTCCTCCAAGTTACTGAAAATTTCCTTGTCTCCCGTCATGTGAAAGGAAGCACCACTATCCAAATACCACACATATCCCAATGCACTCAACACCATGCATGAGATCAATGAGAAGCTAAGCTAAAATTGCGAGGCCAAAGCCTCACCAACTACAGATCATCCAGCCTTATTGTTCTTCTTCTTTTGTGGATAGTTAGTAGCATAATGCCCATGCTCGTGAAAGTGAAAACACTTCACCCTAGACATGTCCTTCTTCTTGCTATATTTGGACTCGTATTTGGAATGGAATTTATTCCCCTTCCCCTTCTTCACCTTGGCAGCCAAAGAAAAATATTCTTCATATTCATTCTTAGATGAAGATCCATCTCTGGTGTTTTGTCTGAACTCCTGCACCAAATCCAACCACAGTCATTCCCAATATAGCAGCTTTTCCCTTCCATTGAAAGAGTCTTAAAAACTGTGCCAACTTTTAGGAAGTCCTAGGAGAGCCAAACTCACCAAATCATCATCAACGACCGTTATTTCAATGCTCCCCAGTTCATCCTGACATTGGATAAACTTTGTTAAAATATTTTTGCACGGAGTCACCTTTCTCCATCTTGATCTTCCTGAGTTTATCTTTGAGCGCCAATTTCATATAGTCGATGCTACTCTGAAATAGATTTTTCAAAGCCTTACACATTGCATATGGTGTGGATTTCCCATGGAGGCTTGAGACAATGTGGTCTTGTACTCCTTCCAATAGGATCCTCCTCGACTTTGCCACTTTCTTTTGTCACGCTTCAATATTTGCAGCATCTATCACAATGGATTTAGGAACATCATTGTCAATTATTTCCTTCAAGCCATTGTCTTAGAGTACTGCCTCCATAATTTCATTCCAAGAAATATAGCTTGAGCTAACCTCGAGTGCATACTCTGACCTCAAGCCATTGAAATCCATTTCAATCCAGAATCAGTTGTAGCACTAAGAAAGTTTTTCTGCAAATTTGAATTCTATCCAGTAACAAACTCAACTCCTCCTCCACTATTGTGATTTCCTATGCTCTAATACCATGTAGAAATTATACAACACGCATGTATATCATGGATTCAATCTGATCTAACAATGTATTAAAGTTAAATAATGAATTGCTTCTACAAATCGATTACAGAATTAAAAACACAATCGCTAATTACATGAAGAAAATAAGAATCAATCAAGCCGCAATAAAGATAATTTATCAGGGAAAGCTTGCTTCTCAAAACCACACTTTCTTCTCTTTTATAGTCAGCATGGTATCATGAAAAAATTACATACAAATCTTCTCACAAGAGCCCTCCTATACTCAGCTAATAGTCTCACACTGTCTTAGATAAAAAAATACCAATACTTTTCCAACTTACTGCCTCCGGACAACCTGCCTTTCTTGCACAATTTGTGTGGAATGAAATCCCTATTCCATAGGAATTTTGGCCTTCCTAGAATGTGCAAGGATCATGGGAAATCTAATGGGTTTTTGGTGCATGGGTGCAACTGAATAATCCTACAACTGATAGTCAACTTCCCTTTCACCTAGATCTCAACCGGGTCTCCATTGGATCTGACATGCATGCAACTAATAATAGTAAATCCTCAGTTTCATGTGAGATCATTGATAGTGAATTAATTAATATTTAATTCACTTAATCTTTCACTAGTGTATCTAATAGTTACAACTAGCACAACTGAGTTTAACTCACTTAACTGAGTTAAAATTATTACAACCTGCATTAACTAGTGCACCACTGCACTTAAAACTCTGTTACAGCTAGAATTACTTTGCATGCCTCACCAACTACCTCTAACTTGAAATTCATGAGCTAAATGATTTTATCACACTCAGTTAACTATTACAAGTTATTTTGAGATTAGATTACATTTTATTGTCCATCTTAATTAAGAGATAACTAACATAAACATGCAAAAAATTTATCCCACACCAGTGTAGGCGCTGCTAAGACCCGTGGTCCCACACTAGTGTAGGTGCTGCTTGGACCTCCTAGTCCCACACTAGCATGGATGCTGAAATTTCTTGCTGAATCTCAACACTGTTTTTAACGTGCACCAACCACGGTGCGCACGGAAATTTTCAGCGCACCAGACATAATGAACTGTACTTTCTCAAGCGGTGCGTTGAATAAACTATCCGTCTTGGGGCAGATAATTCCATCAACGTACCTCCAAACATCAGTTAATTGTCAATGGTGCAGTATTTTAACCGATCACACCATTGACTATGTACAAATTAGGAAGGGCAGTGTGCTGACCACAATACTCACCTTGGGGCAGATAGTTTCATTAGCACACTTCCCTCCTGGCATTATTACATGGCCAACGGTACGGTGGTATAACCGACCACACAATTGACTATGTACAAGTATCTGGAAGGCGGTGTGCTAACCAAATTATGCGCCTTGGGGCATATAGTTTAGTCAGCGCACCACCCTTTTGACATTAGTACATGGTCAACGGTGTGGTCGTTTACATGACTGCACCATTGAATATGGTCAAGTTTGGGAGGGCATTGCACTAACCAAAATATCCGCCCCAAAGTGCATATTTTGGTCGATGCATGCCCTCTGGAACTTGGACATAGTCAACGGTGTGGTCAGGTAACCAACCACACCGCAATTTATGTATTTTTTTAAAAACATGGTGTGTCGTTTTGGTACCGCACCGTAACCGGAATGGTTACCATTAGCACCAATCGTGGTGCGGCCTGCAAATTTACAGGCAGCACCATGAACTGGTGCAAGCCGAAAGGCTTGAGCGCATCGTACGGGAATTTTTTTTTTTTTTAAATGGTGAATTTTAAGTTTTTTTACAAAACTAATCTACTAAAAAGTTTAATTATGGAGAAAAAAGTAAAATACCTATACATTTGAGCATTGAGGAGGCATGTTTTCTATAGAATTTGCAAAACTAAATTTTCCCACCGTTTTCCAAAATTCGAAATCAAGATGGTGGGCAATGGATGACAATAGTGTGTGCAATGGGAGCATCGATGGAAGGGTGCCTCACGCAAGGGAAATTCGCACCAATGCTTGAGAGCTAAGGAGCACTAAAGAAGTGAAAAATGTGTATTTTTTGCAATAATTTTTTTTTATTTAACCCTGTTCTAGTGCACGGGCTTTTGAGGCGCACCGGGCAGTTTCTTCCAACCGCACCGGGTTGTTTCAGATTTGGCATGATATTTTAGGATGGACCGGGGCTGAATCTGTGTAAAGGACCGATGCGCTACAGTAATTCGATGCACCGGGAAGGTTTGTATGGAGAGCACGGTGTCCCGGTGTGCCCATTTATAGTATGCACCAATGCTTTTCTAGTGGAATGCACAGGTGCGGTGTAGGATGAGAAATGCGCTGGACAAAAAAATCTACAAAAGCCTTCACCCACCAACCACCTCTAGAAACCTTCACTACAAACTGATATCCAGGCTATGTTTATAATGGGTTCCTCAAAAACATCTGCTAGAGGGTATTTTCCTTGTAGTGATATTATTGAGATTTATGTTGGTCAAAGATGCCATTGGTGTCAATATGGCATTGTTGGAGATGGAAAATATTATTGTGATACATCAATAAAACTTTTGTGATGTCGCTCTAACCTCATGCAAACCCAAGGAGAAAACCCTAAGCATGAAAATGATGCATATACCAAGTTCCCTAGCTACATTTATATCCTTATATTAAATGATTTAATGATGGATGAATAAGTAATTTTCTCATGAAACCTTAGCTATATGTATCATATACATCCTAAGACACCCTGCATGTTATTTTTTTTGTTGAAGGCCTAATGTACATCGTGTATCCCTTGTTCCTTATTTAACAAAGAAGCCAAAGGAACCCTAATCTAGATGTCCTTGCATAACCTAAATGCCTTATTGAAGATAAACTAATCCCATTGAGGTTGAAGGCTTAAGTCTATGAATAAGGAGCCCTAACATTGTCAAAAACATAATATCCTAAAGACTTCCATGGTTAAAATAATGATGTTAGTTTCACAAAATGTAATTTTATTGATGGAAAAATGACCTCATTTAAATATGGAACTGGCATATGCTTGTAGAGGACATTTCCCCCTTTCCAACAAGCCCTTACTTTCTGTCTAAATTGATCCATAATTATGAAGAAACACAATAATATACAGAAATAAACATAAATACAAAGATACAGCAGGAATAGAGCTTCATTTAATTAATATGAAATAACTAAAATATGATTACAAACAGAATGGAAATAAACTATCTCAGGCAATGGTAGCTTATCTCTTAGAATCGATGTGGTAGATCCATGCCTTTGAACTACATTACAATGAGGCTCAAGGGAATTTTTATTATTGAACAACATGGGAAAACCCTAAAAAACCAAAACCCTAACCCTAGGAGATGGAATTCCAAGATTTTGTGGGCCCCGTTGGGGTTAGTTGGGCAGCTAACTTCCCAAGGTTGTAACTTGGTCATATTATCTTTATTTTTTGCATACGGTATATCATCAGAAAAATATATCTGAGTGTTATACAATTTACCACAAGCCCTTTCCTATGGCTACGGGCTGGGGGAGTTTGCAACATTATTGATGCTTGACTTCTTGTACTTTATTTTCAAATGGAATTTTTGCAGGTATCTGGACCATTTCTGATGGTGATATTTCTAAAATTTCCATTCTATATGTATGAACTATAGAGGTTAGTGATCTGTGTGGATGGCCATTTCCTTCCCCAAAATGTAATGCTTCCATTAACAACAAACCTACACAATGGAACACATTTATTTGTCATAGGTGGGATACTTTTGGACTATGTCTGAAAGTGTCTCACTGTGATATGTAACTGGATGCCCTTGTTGAGTAAGAACTTCCCTAATATCATAGTCATATGAATCTATCTCAGTATCAAATGGTTCCTGCAAGTCTGGTAATGTGAGCACTCGTGCAGTGCAATGGTGATGCTTCAACTCTACGAACATCTTCTGTTGATATAAAAACCAAAATAATTTGGCTTTTTCTCCTTCCTTGGTGACTTGACTCAAATGCCAAGTGATATGAGAGAACCCCAACATGAACCTACGGTAGAAATTGGAAAGACCTAGAAAGATTTAGAGCTCTGATAGATTGGTTGGTGCTAACCAATCCCGAATGACCCAGATCTTGGCTAGGTCCACATGCACTCCCCGCTCATCAATGTTGTATCCTAGATATTGAACCTAGGTCATGCCAAAAATACATTTCTCCAAATTTTCACACAAATTGTGTTACCGCAATGCTTGGAGGACCTATTTAATGTGGCAGCGGTGCTCTTCGCAACTCTGACTGAAGAACAGGATGTCATCAAAATACACCAACACGAATGAGTTGGTGAATGGTCGAAAGATGTCATCCATTAGCCTCATGAAGTTTGTGGGGGAATTTTTAAACCTAAAAGGCATGGCCAACCATTCAAAAAGGCCCTCATTTTCTTTCAAGAAAGTATTCCACACATTTGAGGGTTTGGTTGGTACCTGGTGATACCCAGACTTCAAGTAAGTCTTGCTGAAATATTTTTCCCCCTTGATTTGGTACAAAATGTCATCAATCTACCTGACCAGATACATATTCCATACAGTGATATTTTTCAGCACCCGATAGTCAATATAGAGTCTCCAAGTCCCATCCTTATTTTGAACTAAGACGATTGAGTTCCCATAGGGTGATGAACTCACCTGAATGTGTCCTTTCTACAACATATCCTTAAACTATCCCTTGATTTCATCATTCTCTAGAATGGAGCATTGATAGATTGGTCCATTGGGTATCAGTGCACATAGGGTCATATTGATGGAGTGCTTGACCTGACAATGCAGAGGAACCCTAGCACGTGAAGTGAAGATGTCCCTGTACTCCTCCACAACCTTTTCCATTTGTTTTTTCCATGTGGAGGAGCCTTTTTTGGAGGTCATGGCCATAGTCTTCTTATTTCCATGAGGGAAAATCATAAGGAAAAAAATTCCCAGTTTGGGAAATGAGCTTAGTGCATTGTTTTGCAGTGATCAACGAGATGACAGTAGGCAGTGCTACACCCAATATTCCGTACAACTTATTTCCAAAAGTAAAAATCATAGTGCGAGGCCTAGACTCATACAAAACATGTCACTTCCACAAGTATGGTTGGCCTAATAATATGTCACAAAATTCAAGAGGAGAAACATCACATAATACCTCATTCGTGAAGGGCTTGATATTGTAGGGAAGGTGACACTACTAGTTGACATGGAGATCCCTTCCTTGGTGAAGCCACCTGGTGGTGTATTATTGTGGGTGTTTTGTGGTTGGTAGGCCCAGCTGATTCATGACCTATACTGAAATAAGGTTCTTCTGGCTACTATTGTCGACAATGAACTATAGTGGGGAACCCTTCACCCACATCTAGGAATGGAATATGCACTCCCCATCCTCTGGATCTTTGGATTCCTCCTTTTGTATCTTGGTGGTGGCAATAGTGGCACTAGGATCTGCATTGATAATATGCTCCTCTTTGTCATTACCCTTGTCGGGTTCTAACTTAAAGTTGGAACATGCATCTAATTCGGAAGCCTTCAGCTTGGCCACTAGTGAGTGCTTTCCCAGACCCTCACTCATGTTGTGAGTGGAGCTATTATGGAACTCACCCCACTTTCTCATGTCCTTATTTAGTTTCATGGTGTTTTTCCTTGCTTGTGGCTTTGGTGGGTTGTCCTAGGCCACATCACATTGGATTTTTCCTTTTTTATGTAGTTTGGGAGCGCCTTTCCCTTAGTTATGATTCACAGATCCAAAGTGCCACCTCTTATTTTGGAATTTCTTCTCAAAATTGGCAGCATACTGGTATGCTGCACCAAGCGAGGAGATGTCGAGGAAGTCAATTTCCTCCTATATGTATATGTGTAGACAACTGCAGTACTTAAGCACCAAATGTTTCTCCGAATCTTTGATACTGAACTTTGTTCGCAGGGTATGGAACATATTTGTCAGCTCATGCACATATTGATCCCTTTGTTTTCATAACATAGTCCATTGTATATACTTGTCCTCGTAGCTCCCCAAAGGGTAATACTGTTCCTTGATGGTGTGTCAAAAATAATTTCAAGTAGGTGCAGCCAAGATCAAGGAGGATTCCCTTTCATCCTTTCATTCATAGTAGGTTTCCCACCAGTTCTTGACATGGGAGGAATATTTGAAGAGTGGACATGTAATCTTTTCCCAATTAGAAATGTCATGAACCAAAAAATATTTTTCTAATATATTCAACCATATATCTATGACATCTGCATATATTAGGCCATCGAATGTTGGAATTTAGAAGTTAGCCTATACCTTAAAACTCGTGGCGCATCTCCAGAGTGGTTTTTGGATGAATATGCATTACCGATGGCTAGCCATCGAAGGATCTATGCAAAGTTAACCATCATCACGTTCCTCTATTCCTTGAGGGACTCCTTGAGAAATATTTTGATAGGATCTCCTGCTCCCTCATCTTTCTTGTCTTTTTCCACAGGAGGCCATCAGGTTTTGCGAGGATGATATTGCAAAGGTTCAACCAGATCAAGCCCTAACTCCTTATACCCTAATCTGGTTGGGGACATGCAAAAAAATATCAAGAAAAGAAGCTCGCTATGATACCATTGATCTAAACTTAGGCATGAACACAATAATATACAGAAATAAACATAAACACATAGATGCAGCAAAAATATAGCTTCATTTCATTAATATCAAATAACTGAAATATACTTACAAAAAGAATGGAAATAAACTCGCTTTGATGATGGTAGCTTATCTCTGAGAAGAGATGTGGTGGCTACATGCCTCTGAAATGCATTACAATGAGGCTCAAGGGCCTTTTTATTATTGAACAACGTGGGAAAACCCTAAACAACAAAAACCCTAACCACGGGAGATGGAAAAACAAGAGTTTGTGGGCCCCGCTGGGGTTAGTTGGGTAGCCAACCTCCCTAGGTCGTAAATTGGTAATATTATCTATGTTTGGCATGTAAAATATTTCATTGGAAATATCCCTATGAGTACTATAGGATTTTCCACAGGCCCATGACTATTGCTACAAGTCTACTAAGGACTTAAAAAAAACGTCATTTAGGGGGTCAAAACTACTTCGAAAGTTCAGGACTCGAAAAAATGCTAAAAATAGTAAATGCTGCTATAAACAAGGAAACCAATGAAACTGACTAGAGGTTTACATGGAATAGGTGGATGGATACCAATATCCAATTAGATCATAACTATTTTTACATTGAGATAAATTTTTTTTTCAAATTAAAATATAATGATCCTTTAATGTTGGCCAACATGATCTTACATTCACAAGTCGGCTCCATGGCCAAGGGACATGTATATTTGTTGAAGGGAAAAAATTGTATAAATACAAGTCTGAAATCATCATTATAACCATAAAATTAGGTGAATAAATCATAGAGAAGAAGAAAAAAGCTAAACTGAGGCCAAAGAGGACAAGGAATTATTCTTTGGGAAAAATATTATGATTATCTCTGAAGTTTAGATTCTTTTAACCCTATTGAAGAAGGAATATACCAGACGTTGGACCAGTGACAGGTGTATACATTATACTTGTGGAAGGAACTCAAGATAGTTGACAGTGAAAGGCTAGCCTGTGGGGTAATCCGCCTGGAACTTGTTTGCAAGAGACTACATCTTAGACAGTGTTTATACAAAAAAAAACTTGGAGGAATCAAACTTATGATTTAGAACTTGGTTTTTACCTCTCACTTCGAATCGTTATTTGTAAAGCTTGGACTTGACCTATGGTTGCATTCATCCTTGGAAAGTGAACAAATAAATCAGTTTTAGGAGCTCAGATCTCTCTCTACCTCGATTTACACCTTTTGTTAAGATCCAATCTGTAGAAACTATGAAAGCATTAGGGCTCAATAAATCACCATTTTTTTTAGGCTTGGATTAATAAGGAGAAGTGGAAATTCTCACATTGGAGCTCAGATAAGTGTGAGAATACACTCATATTATTGGACATGAAAAAAAATTGCAGTCGAGTGGTATATCTCAAGAAAAATTCCATTGATAGTCACTCACACTTATACCCTCGAGATTTTGTAGATAGCTGGGACCTAAGGCATAAGACCTCCTTGAAGTGTAATTTGAATATCGATCATGGACTAGGCATTGGAGCAACACTTTAAAAGTAATTTTGAAGCCTAGGTTACAGGAGCAGTCATGGAACAAACTGAAGGGAATTTTGAAGAACACCTTGGATAATATCTTAGAGCAACTCATTGTAGACATCTTCAAGCACTATTAAGGATCTATAGAAGTTTATTCTTTGAAACATTTGGAGATGCCTTGGAAATATTTTTTAGCAGTACTTGGAGCAGCACTTGTGGAAGATTTTGGCTATATACATCTTGAAGAGAAGTATTGTTAGAAAATTATATATTACAGAGTAATGAAACACATAAAATATGCAGAAATCATAATCACACAAAACAAATAAAACCAGAGAGACACAGATATACATGGTTCGCCCAGTTTGAGCTATGTCCACCCTGAATAGCCAGTCCTTCCTTTTTATTATCTAGCAAAATGAAGAGACACAACCTACAACAGATCTGCTATAATATCCTTTGTTCTCTCTCACAGTCTCTCTATCAGTTTCTCTCTCTAAGAATACACATACAACACATAACCGCAATACAATACCCTCATACAAAATGAGGGGTTGCCTTATAGGGAAAAAAACACTAAATCAAACATAAATTCTACCGTTAGATTATCTGCCTAATGAATGGCCCAGATTGACTAGAAATTACTATACTTTTACAAGGAAATTATACATCTACTTTTAGCTTCAGGGGCACTGCCCCTGAAACCCCCCGGCCCGGAGGGGGGGGGGGGGGGTGGCGGCATCAGCAGTGTAAAATTACAGGCATATTTTCTACCCCGTCAAGAACAAGGGTCCAATTTTGTGATACAAAATAAGGAAGATAATCAGGCTGCACACCCAACAAGTATTGCGAAAGCATTTTTAAATATCCCTTCATGTTTGGAGGGAAAATGTGTTAAGGTTGGCAGTTCTTTAATTCAGGCTAGATAGCTATATAATTGGATAAATTTGTGAAGCAACATATTGGAGATGCATTTTAAGAGTAAACATTTTTCATTGACGAGGTAAGTGATTTCAATATTAATTGAGGGAATTGTTGAAGGTGAAATTTTTTTCAGGGTTGGTTGTAGAAGATATTGGGAGTCTTGAAAAACCATTGAATTCATCTTGAAGAATTGGAGCATAGGGTTGGAGCCCTAGAGGATAGGAGTCCTCAAGAAGTTTAGCTTGGAGCTTGTACCTAAGAGAGTGTTGGAGCCCTAGAGGTTGGTTCCTTATAGAGGCAATTTCAGAGCCTTGGGAAAGATAGGGATGGAACCCTAGAGTTTGGAGCCTCATGAAGTCTAAGTTGGTAATTGGTATAGTACAGGTTGGAGCCTGGTGGATTGGATATTGGTGTCTTCATCTAGGGTTGGATCCCCACACATCATTTTATCTGATTTATTGTAAATAAGAGGATTAAATTCCTCGTTATATATTATTAATAAAATCATTTATCCTATATTGTTCTTATTGTGTTATAATTATAATTGATCTTAACTGGTAAAAATTACAATTGAAAAGAAATATTGGTTCATCCCCCCTCTGACTATTTCCAACAATTGGAATTAGAGCTAATTCCTTCACTCAAAGTCTAACAACTTGAAGGTAGATCCTTAGAACACAAATGGAAAAGCCAAGGAATAAAGCCTCCAATCCTTATAAAGATGTCTCTTCTCCAACCGTGAAAGAAAAATATAATCAAATTGAGAAAGCTCCATTTTTCAATGGAAATTTTGAAATATGGAAGGCAAGAATGATGAAATTATGAATGGCTCAAGGTTTTTCGGTATGGGAATCAATGATCAATGAAAAAATTATGGAAGAATAATCCAAGAAATGTAATGTAAGAGAAATAAAATCAATCTTCATTTGATACCCTATGCTATTAAGGACAAAGTGGAAAAATGTTCATCAACGAAAGGTATGCGGGACAAACTTCATGGTCTTCACTCAAATGGATTATTGACCATGATCTTTGATCAAGATGATGATTGAAATAAGGAAGGAAATATAGAACCCATAAAGGAAGATGAAAATAAGAGTGAAGAAATCAATATCAAGGAGGACCTAGAAGATGAATAAAATGAAGAATATGCCAAAGGAGATCTCAAGGAAAAACTTGTAGCTTCCCTAGAAGTGATAAGAAATTTGAAAAAGGAAAATGAGGATCTTAAGAAGTAAGTATAATATGGTGACCATGATCTTGAAAAAACAATAAATTAAGTTGACATTTTCAAGCTTCAAGTACAAGAAATATATGGGAGCTCACCAAGCTAATGGAGGACTTTCATCAAAATAAGAAAAGGTTCCATGAAGAATTCATATCCATGAAAAATCAGTTAGATAAATCAAATAAAACGGAAGAAGCATTGTCAATCCATCTTGAACAAATACATGAATACTTGAACAAAATTGAAAGAAAAATTGGTCAATACAAGGAAGTGGTCTCCTCCCTTAAATATCAACTTGAAGAAGCAAAGAAAGAAGCACAAGGAACTGAAAAGGTGATGGAAGTTTTGGTCCTTCTAGAAGGACAAGTTAATGATGCAGGAAAAGAAATAAATGTCATGACAAGCCAACTAGAAGAAAAGGATGAAAATATCAACAAATTAATATCATATATCACTTGTATCAAGGAAGAAACATGTGGAGCAACAAGTATAAAGGAAGGAATGGAGAACCATATAGAAAAGAAGGATGAAGAATGAAAGATGATGAAAGAATAAATTGATCTCATAAAGAAAGAAGTTGATCAACTGAACAAAATTCTAAGGAGCTCTTAGACCCTATATGACATCCTAAGTCATCAAATATTGCCTCTTGATAAATCAAGTCCTCATTATGTACATGAACCCTCAAATAGAAAATATGCAACCTTGATGCTTCAAACAACAAAGATGTGGATAAGCTTAGAAGAAACATTGATTCCTACAGTTCCAAAAAAATCAAGGAAAAGATTCAATATGACATTGGAAGAAACCCTACTCCAAGATATGTATATGGTGTCAAGAATGCAAGAAGTAATAAATTTGATCAAATAATTCCAAGGAAAAATGACCTTAGAAGTACATCAAGACAATCTCCATCCTCTAGGTACCAAAGTATATTTTTGTTTTTGTTATTCTTGTACAAATTTTGGGCACATGGAAGAGGATTGTAGGTCATACCACAATCACAAATATAATGGTCCCCATCAATCTTCTAGAAGTAACTTTTCAAGAAGAAATCATGCCTCTTCAGCTATGTACAAAATGGAATCCCTCAAATGTCATAACATTGGATATATGGCTCATGATTGTAACTTGACTTGGGTCCCTAAACAAGCTAAAAATATGACAACCAAGAAAGAAGATAATGTTACACAAGTATGGAGAAGAAAGAAAATTGGATCAAAAAGCCTCTTAAACACTCAAGACATCAACTCATGTTGTTTATCTAATGACTATATCTTTGGAAGATGTGATATTCCAAGTTTTGATGATTATATTATGCCAAAAATGTTACCATGCATATTGTTAGGGGGAGCTTATGATTCTTGACTATTATTTCAAAAGCTATCTGTGAAGGGCCCTATGAAACCATTTGTGACTCACACATGGTGAATCATTTATTGATAGATCATCTCATAGAGAAATTCCATTGAAGAAAAACATGATATTGTGTCTTCACTACACATCCATTGTTGAAGATGTATTTCTCTTCATCACAAGGAAAAAATGTTTTGTATTTTTAGTAATAAGAAGAACTAAAGGAGTTTATGCAAATAGGGGGATTTGGTTGATCATCTACCTCATCCATTTCCATGCAGATGCTTAGGGGGAGCAAGTACATTAAATAAAAGAATAATGTAAGAGGAAGTTGGAAAGAGAAGCATAACAAGAAGGAGCACCATGGTAGGGGGAGAAACATATCTATCATGGAGAACTATCATTGATGAAGAAAATACGATAGTGTTGGAGTGGGGTCCCCTGGGGTGCATTTTTGGGTAATTTTGTATAATTTTTGTTATACGCGTTGCGCTCAAACAGTCATAGGGAATTTGGTGCATATCAATGTCCCTTAATCATTGGAATGGGTTTAAAGGAAAAACCATGAGCATAAAACCATGGTTTGAGACCATGGTATGTGCACATCTAGATAGTATAAATATGTAAGGATCGAATCAAGTAAGGAAAGGAATTGATTGGATATGAATTTTTGTTAATTTTTTTATCTAAGTCTGGGTTTGTTTTGGTAGAAAGCCTTCTGCTGGCTATGTGCGTGAATACCTAAGTCCTGGTTGTGTGTGGACTCTGCTGACTATGTGTGCAGAAGGATTGAATGTATTGAAGTTGATAGATCTCTTAATAAAGAAGACAGTTTTGGTGAACCTAGACTCTTATGTGATTTTTGTATTGATTATATATTATTTGATTTAAGATCTAAATTTGTTGTGTGTTGCGTATTTACTTATGATATTGTTTAATTTCTTATGTGTGTGAATATCATTTGATGTTAGATGAATAGATATGATTGAAGTATACTTGATTACATTGCACAAATACATTGAAGTATTCTCTGACAATATGCGGAAGGGTTTGATCTGCTGACAATGCATGTGCACATCTGTTATTATCTACACTAAGTCTGTTTAGGGCTACTACATAAGAAAGATCCCTCAGTGTGTAAAAACCTGGTTCCAACACCCCCCCATACTTCTTCGAGTGAGACTTTGATATGTGCAAGTAGATCACTACCAAAAGGGCCACTAGTTGGAGGATTTTTTTTGGTTGCGTGATAACTCTGAACCTGGGTAAGGACCCCTCAAGCCAACAAATGGTTCCATTACAGGTGGTTGCTACTATTTCAGGAGTATGAATTTGAGGTAATTGTGAAACCTGGGAGACTGAATGTTGGGCCAGATCACTTGTTGCATATTGAAAATGGTGAAGAACCTACTAGCTTGGAAGATAGTTTAACAGATGTGCAACTATTTTATATAAAGGTAGTTGATGATCATTTTTCATATATTATTTATTTATTTACCACTATAAGTGCACCCACGGAGTATAATCTGCAACAGAATAAAGATATGGTTGCGTTCATAGCTGAATTTACTCTAATTTCCAGTTTGTTGTACAAAAGGGGTGCAAATGAAGTCTTGTTGAGGTATGTGTTAGAATTTGAAAAAAAATATATCTTAGTTTAGGCTCATCGAGGGGTTGCATGTTGGATATGTGTTATATTATTTTTGTGATTAGTCCCACGCGCTGTATGTTGCGTTGGGTGCAGCACCCCGATAATTTTTTTTTAGTGGACAGACCGACCCATGGTTTTGTGCATGGGTTTGCACATGGTTTTGGGGGATGATGGTTTTCAGCCCCTGGTATTTCGTAGATCTAGTCAAGTGAAATACGGTTATGTTCTAATCCAGGGTTAATTAATTGGGGTTTATGTATGCTTCAGCAATTATATATATGTGTTGTAACACTGAAAGGTATATAATGAAAAATCAAGCTAGTCATCCTGATTTGGGATCTAGGGGAAAATATCTATGTATATCTGTTTTATGTTTTATTCTCTCGCTATTGTTTATTTTTTTCTTTTAAAATTTTTTGGTAGATAATTTCTATACAGGCTTAAAACCTACATTTCCGTAGGTCACTATGCAAGGAAAGCCACTGCGTAGAATATTTTACGAGCTGCTTTATGGTGGTCCACTGTGCAAAGCGACGCACATGTTTATTTTCCCGCTTGTGATGTATGCCATAGGACATGGAAACCATCATGCAGAGATGAGATTCCATTGCACACACAAATGGACTTGCAAGCTTTTGAAAAATGGGCAATTTATTTTGTTGGACATATTGACCCTCAAGGAAAGAAGATAGGTGCATGTTACATAATAATTATGAAACAATATGTAACAATATGGGTTGAGGCTAAGCCTATGAAGGATTATAGTGCAGACACAATTACCCACTTCATCTTTGAAAACATATTGACTCAATTTGGGTGCCTTAAATATTTTGATGAGCAACTGGGGTATGCATTTTGTAAATGAAACTATTGAAGCTCTGACAAAATAATTCCATATTCATCATAATAAGAGTACTCCATATCACCCACAAACAAATGGTGCAATGCAATATTTTAATAAGATATTTGAGGTTGCTCTCACTAAGATCTACAACACCAAATATACACAAAAAAAGGAAAGGATGTAGAATTTGAGTCAGAGCCTACCATAATAGGAGAAACCATGGACTTGTAGAAGGAAGCCAAAAAATATTGTGAAGGCACTGAGGGTCTTGAGACACAGACCGAAAAAGGCACTAAGTATGGTTCTCAGGGTGTAGGAGGTACAAATTGGTAGGCACAGAGGAAATCACGCTCACAGAGGATGATTTCACTGAGATAGAAAACATAGTCAACTTGGCCACAGAGGATATCTAGACAAACATGGAAGCATAGCATAAATCTATGTTCGAGGGAGTAAAATTGGAAATCCAAGAACTAAAATTTCAAGTGAGATAGATACAATTGAGCATGAAGTAAGAAAGCTAGCTACAAGCAAGCATGAAAACTTCCAGCCTAGGGAAGATGAGTGCGCAACCCATCAGCATGGTGCTGCCATCTCTCGAGGATAGTCGCCTACTTTAGATCCCCATGCTAGCCATCATAATGGAATCACCTACTTCGCGCACATCCCTGAGAGCTTGCAGAAAATCTAGCATCGATCTAGCAGTGCTACCAGCCAAAAAGCTCCACGCTATCCACAACATGATAGTAGATGAATTTTAGTACTGATAGGCCCTTCCATTCCATGCTAAAAATGGATCTCAACAGCAAGCAATGGTGCTCCAATAGAAGCAGCTAACAACTGAATAAGCACGTCATGAAGATGAGGATTGGCAGGTTGTATTACAGGCCATGATCAACCAAATATGCGGTGACTTGCCAGAGCTCATTGTCCCTACATCAATCGTGCCAATAGAAAAATTAGAGATCCCGACCACTGCGCTTAAGGCATTGTGCACAGAAATTTAGACAGTCTAGGTAGAGTTTGAGAAAAATATCACTGAGATGTAGATGAAGCTCCAATGTGAGACACCACCAAAGGTTAGAGTGCATCGTGCAATAGAGTTTAATGCAGCTACAAATAGTGTATCAACCATAGTAACATAATGTGGTATATTATTGGATCAAGCCATGGGAATTTGGATAGCTGTTTCAAATGACTGGTGGTACAACAACTATGAAATGAGCTTTTCATAAAATACAAAAAACTCATTGAAATCAGGATGGTGGTGCTCACATTAGTAACCACATAGGGGCTTTCCCAACTTCATGAGGGCAAGGAAATTCAAACCAAGATCAAAGACCTCTACTGCCGAGAGAAATTTTTGGAAACATGGATGAAGCCTTGGGCTAAGGAATCCCTGCAGATCCCATAGAATCTTGATAGTGCCCTTAAAAGCCTCTAGCAAAACACATCGAAGCATTAATCTGGTATCTGAGCGACTGACGACAGAAAAATTGGTTGATGAAGTGCAGAGAGTAGAATTAATATTACAAATCTGGAGCTCTATCAAAGCACTGAGGATGAAGATGAAGGTGACCACCCAGCAGTGACTCGGGATGAGTCATGAGATTATGTTGGGGGTCTGTTGGAGCGGGGTCCCCTGGGTTGAATTTTTGGGTAATTTTTTATATGTTTTGTTATACGTGTTGTGCACAAAGAGTCAAAGGGGCTTTGGGGCTGGTCAAATTCCCTTAATAATTGTAATTGGTTTAAAGGGAAAAGCATGAGACTCAAACCATGGTATGTGCATGTCTATATAGTATAAATATGTAAGGATCAAGTCAAGTAAGGAAAGGAATTGATTGGATATGAAATTTTGTTAATGTTTTTATATAAGTCTAGGTTTGTTTGGGTAGAAAGGCTTCTATTAGCTTTGTGCGGACTCCGTTGGCTATGTACGTGGAAGGAATGAATGTACTGAAGTTGATAAATCTCTTAATAAAGAAGAAAGTTTTGGCAAACTTGGACTTTTATGTGATTACTGTATTGATTATTTCCTTTAAGATCTGAATCTTTTCTGTGTTGCGTATTTACTTCTGTTATTGGTTAATTTCTTATGTGTGTGAATATCAGTTGATGTTAGATGAATACATTTGATTGAAGTATACTTGATTATGGTGTGCAAATACATTGAAGTATTCTCTGACAATCTACAGAAGGGTTTGATCTGTTGAATATGCATGTGCACATCCATTATATTATCTACACTAAGTCTGTTTAGGGCAATTACATCAAAAATATCCCTCAAGGTGCAGAAACCTAGTTCCAACACCCCTCCATACTGCTTCGGGTGAGACTTTGATATGCTCAAGGATATCACTGCCGAAAGGGCCAGTATTTGGAGGGTTTTGTTGGTTGCACAATAACTCTAAACCTGGGTGAGCACCCCTCAAGCTAGCAGATAGCATATCAAGAAGAAGCTTGATAGGGGGAGCACTTGGGCACCCCATTTTCCATTGATGTGAAAGGGCATGAAATTGTTGAAAGGGAAATAATATTTCCATCAATGACAAAGGGGTATACTATTGGTCAAGGTTTTCATTGATGTCAATAAGGAATTTTTGGATATGGAAAATATTCTTGTGATACATGAATGAACCTTTTGTGATGCTTCTCTAACCTCATGAAAACCCTAGGAGAAAACCCTAATTATGAAGGTGATGCACATACCAAATTCCCTAGCTAAATTTCTATCCCTATCTTAAATAATATAATGATGCATGATCTAATGAGGGATGAAGAATCCATTTTCTCATGAAACCCTAACGATATATCTCATATACATCCTAAGACATATTACATATTATTTCTCTTGTTGAAGGCCTAATGTACATCATGTATCCCGTGTTCCTTATTCAATGAAGAAGCCAACGAAACCCTAATCTAGATGTCCTTGCATACACTAACTTCCTTATTGAAGATACCCTAATCCTATTGAGGTTCAAGGCCTAAGTCTATGAAGAAGGATCCCTAATATTGTCCAAGAAATAATATCCTAAAGTCTTCTATGGTTAAAATAATGATGCCAATTTCATAAAATATAATTTTAGTGATTGAAAAATGACCTCATTTAAATATGGAACTCACATAGGCTTGTAAAAGACATTTTCCCCTTTCCAATGATCCTTTAATCTCCTTCTAACTCTTCTTAGATTCGGTGAAAATGTTTTTTCCAGTTAAAAGATAATAATTCTTTAATAATGGATAACATGATCCTACATCCATAATTCGACTCCATGGATAGGGGAAACATATATTCATTGAAGGGAAAAAATTGTATAAATACAATTCTGAAATACTCATTCTAACCATCAATTTCAGTGAAGAAATCAAAGATAAGAAGACAAAAGCTAAACTCAGGCCAAAGAGGAAACAAAATTACTGTCTGGGAAAAATACTTTGATTAAATCTTAAGTTCAGATTCTTTTAAGCTTATGGAAGAAGGATTGCACAAGACCTCGGACTAGTGACAGGTGTAGACAATATACTTTGTGGAAGGAGCTCAAGATAGTTGATAGTGAAAGGCTAACTTTTCGGGTAGTATTCCTAGAACTCATTTGTAGGAGACTACATCTCAGACAATGTATATAGAAGCACAGACCTATAGGACTCAAACTTATAATTTAGAACTCAGTTTTTACTTGAGAATTCATATGATAGTTTTTAAATGCTGGACTTGACCTATTATTGCATTCATCCTTCGATAGTGGACATATAACTTAGTTTTTGGAGCTTATATTTCTCTCTAACTCGTATTACACTTTTTTTGAAGCTCCAATCTATGGAAACTATGATAGTGTTAGGGATCAGCTATTTACCCTTTTTTTGAGGCTTGAATTAATAGCAACAAGTGGAAAATCTCATATTGGAGCTCTGATAGGTGTGATAGTAGTCACTCATATTCTTTGATCTGAAGAAGGATTCTAGTCTAGTCGTATATCTCAAGAACAATTATGTGTATAGTTACTCAGAATTATGCCCTAGGTATTTTTGTGATAGCTCAGACCTAAGGCATAAGACCTCCTTGAATTGTAATTTGAGGATTAATCTTGGACTAGGAATTGGAGAAACACTTTGAAAGTAATTTTGAAGCCTAGGTTATAGGTACTGAAGGGAATCTTGAAGAACACCTTGGACAATATCTTGGAGAAGCTCATTGTAGATAGGTGGAAGTACTATTGAGGATTTGTAGAAGCTGATTATTGGAGATATTTGCAGCTTCCTTGGGAATATTTTTAGTAGTACTTGGATAAGCCTTTGATGATATTTTGGGCTATATACATCTTGAAGAGAAGAATTACTAAAGAATTTTTAAATATCCCTTAAAGTTTGGAGGGAATATCTACTGAGGTTGGTAGTTCTTTAAAGCGGGATAGATAACTAGAGAATTAGAGAAATTTTTGGAGCAACATATTGAATATTCATGGAGAACCTTTGAGATCATGATGCATTTTTGAAGACCCTCATGATGTGATCTTAGAGAAATTTCTTGGGTAACATGAATAGTTGTGGATACACCTTATAAGAATACAAAGTTGTCATTGATGAGGTAATTTCTTTGAAGATCAATTGAGGGAATTTTAAGAGGTGAAAATTTTCCAAGTTGGTTGCAAAAGATATTGGGAGCCTTGAAGTACCATTGGATCCATCTTGATGAATTAGAGCATAGAGTTGGAGCCTTGGAGGACAGGAGTTCTAAATAATATTAGGTTGGATCCTGTACCAGAGAGAGGGTTGGATAGAAGTTCTAAATAATATTAGGTTGGATCCTGTACCAGAGAGAGGGTTGGAGCACTAGAGGTTTGTGCCTCATAGAGACAAGGTTGGAGACTTGGGAAATATAGAATTGGATCCCTAGAGGTTGGAGCCTCATGAAGTCCATGTCATTGCTTGGAAAAGTACATGTTGGAGCCTGGTGGATTGGAGATTAGTGTCTTCATCTAGGGTTGGAGCCATACACATTATTGTATTTGATTTATTGTAAATAAGAAGATTGAATTCATCATTATATCTGATTAATAAAATCATTGATTATATATTGTTCATATTTTTTTCTAATTATAAGTGATCTTAACTGCTAAAAACAACAATTGGAAAGAAATACTAATTCACGCCCCTTCTCAGTATTTCCAACAATTTCATACACTGTATATTGTCTAAGTTGCTTAGAAAATTATTTGAAATCTATATCAAAATAAAAATATGAAAGCCATAATTAAAATTTTATTTTAAATTTGAAATTGAAAACATATATAGATTTCATATGTATTTGATTTAAACTCAAAACTTGTATTTCTAATGGTTGGGGGAAGAAATTGTGCCGAATTCAATTTAGCATGGAGGAGCATTGAAATTTCATGGAAGATTTTGTAGAAATGAAAACATTTAAAATGGAAAATCACATTACATTTATTAAATTAAATATTTTGATTTCTATCTTGTGTTTCTGGAAATTACATTCACATTAAATACATAATTTATGACCTAATGTTTGATATAGTGGAAAAATGTTATTGGGTCTCACCTAAGGTAAACAATTAAATTTCATTAATAATGTACATGAGATAATGAGGAGAAAATTATGAAAGGATGGGTTATATTTTAGTTTCATTTATTATAATGTTTTAGAGAATTAATTTATATTTTTTATTTTAATGCAGGACATATTATTCAAAGGATTTTTAACATGGAGGATTTGAGCGGGGATTTATTTAGATGATGGAATTTGTATTTCATTTAGTTACAATAATAATTATTGATGTAATTTTACTTTGAAGTTACGAAAACTAAATGAAAAACTAATTCCCAGAAATATAAAAGAGCATGTAAAGGTTTATTTCGAGATATTTTTGGGAAAAATCCTTTTGGAAGAAACTTTTAGAGAGGTTGGAGGATGGTAGCTTTGAGGAAGAAAACTTTAACTATTACAACCACCTTGAACATGCTGAAAATATTCTCTTTCAGTGTGAAATGGAGGTTTTAGTAATAATATTATAAATCTTTTCTTTTATTTTCCTCCATTGTGTTCTATTTTAATTTCAATTTGTATGCACTCGTTCATTGTTCCAGAATGGAGGCTTAACTTGATTATGCATTATTCTCTAATATATTAAATGATTTTAAATATTTTGGAATACTTTATATCTAGGGTTTTAAAATCATTTTTCGAATTTATTTGTTGTAGGTTTAATCCCATGAATATGATATCTAGGGTTATGTGCATTGTAAATTGAAATGCCATAAAAAACTACTTTTATTTTTTTTCTTTTTTAATTTTATTCATGTTTTTACTATGTTTCACATGTTACATTTAATTCAATGTTTCTCTAATATTTATTATTGGAAATTGTTAAATTAAATTATTATAATTGTTATGAAGATTGAATAATTATAATACTTGATCTTATGTTATTTAAACCTCATATTTCAGTTAGATGTATTCAACACCAATGTGCTTTAATTGATCTCTTTTCTTAAATTTTAATTTTATTTCTCAGTAACCTTTATGAATTATGATATATATTAATTTACCTCATTTTTCATTAATGAAGTTTTTATTTAATAAGTCTTCATGAGTTATGCACCTACCATCCTTTTGTTTCAAAATGCATTATTTATTTAAAATACTCTTTATTCAGTAATTTGGACTATTTATTTCTTAATTAGAAAAATTGTTTAATTTACATTAAGTTTACAATGACTATTCAATTTTTATTATCACCAGGGATTACCCCCTATAGTGAAAGGGAGGCCATCCCTTATCACTTGGAGTAGGAAGATCTAGGATCCTCAGTGATGTGGTCTTAGGTTGTCCTCAGTTACCAGGACAATTTGAGCTCCAACACTGACCAAAGATGTTGATTTTTTTTTACAGATAGATGTCAAAAAACATTTGATAATATAAAAGAAAAACTAATGACAACACATCTCCTCAAAAGTAGAAAATGTACTTAGCCCTTTCAAATTCAAACATATGCATCAGATAGGGAATTTTGGGGAGCTCAAGGACAACATGAAGGTAAACTCCCTTATATTATTTATTTCATTAGCGAAAATATATGCAAGGCTGAAATAAACTAGAATATACCTGAAAAATAGCTCCTCGTTGTTATATATTATTTAAATAAGTTTAGTGAATTTTTGTTTAATAGTAGAGAGTAGAGGATTATATTAATCCATTCTCGTATGTCGCCAAAAATAGGGAGAATTATAGATTAAGTAGAATTCCATCTATGGGAAGAAAAATTTCGATATTGTTAAGCGAGATCCAATTCTTTTCCAAAATTACAAAAAAACACATATCTACCTCATTGTCGTTATATACTCTACAAAAATCATTCAAAAAAAAAAAAAATTATATTTCGTCATCAAAAACAAAAAAACAGGGGGTTGGCTACTCCTCCATTGCAACTGCACAATTCATATCAATTCGAGTAGTTTCTTCATCAGACCGAGGGTTATTTTCCTCCATTTTGTTTTGGAGGTCCTCAACTTGCATTCACAGAGCATCAATTCCATCCTGTAATTAATGAATCTTCATGTTATTTTCAATATACCTCTCATGCATTTCATAATCCTCCTTCTATTGTTAATGAAGTCATATTTACATAACCTGCAACTCCTCCTTGAGTTCAACATGTTCCTTGACACAGAGACCATAATATGGATGCTTCCTCCCTCATTCTTTCACTGAATGCCCCGTCATTCTTCCGAGATGAGGGTGACCACTGCCCTAGGAACCCAACATTGAGCTCACCTCATGGGTATGACTCATAACATCCATGTAAGTATTTAATGGACACTAATCGAAAGGATTACCTGAACAAAAAGGATAAATGGCGAGCCCATCGAAGACCACACAAAAAGGATAATCACAGAGCCCCTCAATTGTCTCACTCTTATCAAATGTACCTAAATTGATCCCCTTTGTAGATACAAGCTCACACTCTCAAGGGTGACTTCCCTTTGATCCCACAACCTTGAAAACCACTTGGGGGCCTGAGTTCCCAGACCCTGCCACAAGGTCCTTCAGCTAGTTACCACCACGATTTACACAAACCCACTCTTTTGGTAGAAGATAAAAATTTTATGAATAATTATATATAATTTTCTTAGCCTTATCCAAATGTGGAAGTGAGGGACTATACACTTACCTATTGCATCCCAATGATTCTCGATTATGCTCCTGATTTTTTAAACAACTTTTGGCTTGTCCAAATTCATCGCCCGTCATGAAAAAAATCTACATCTTCCCAAATGGATTAAATTCCAATCTCGTTTAGAGGGAATTCACATATTTTCACCTTAAATGTTCTTTCTATGGATCTTGGTCTGATAAGAGAGCACCTATGCTCCCAGACTTAAGCAAAACCAAGCTCTAAGTGTTACAACCAACTCAGGAAAATAGGCACGCGACAAATTAAATTTCACGTCATACTAAGGAGAGCTATCATGAGGCAGGGAGATGAGGCATGTGATGAGATGGAACATGTGATAGGGGAAGGTAGGATAGGAGGGAGGGTGAAGAGGGGTGAGCAACCAAGGTGGTCGAGGCAACCTAGAGAGGAGGGTGATGTGGTGGGGGAGGTGGAAGAGGGGGAGGTAGGGAGGTGTAGAGGTAGGGGTGAAATAAGAGGGTGATGTGATGAGGGAACAATGAGGGAGGTACAAGGGAGGTATGAGGGAAATGAAAAAAATTATAAACCCCTTGATCTCCCTATTTTTCATCTTTTTATTTCAATTTTTAAAGCAAGATTCGAAATTAACTATCAAGTTTTGGATTTTCATATAAAAAATTATGGGATAGGAAAATGTACCATTATACCATTCACCTCGTTTCTTTATTCTTTCATCTAATAGGACAAGTTGGATTTACTGTTAGCTTCCTTATTTTGACCAATTAGGATGTCAAAACACTTTAATTGACCAAAGTGAGATAGCATTCCCTAGGATCTCTTCAGGATTTTATTCAATTTATTGTTCTAAGCTACTGACTTGTGGTTAATATGCTTTATGATCATAAGTGAGACCCCTAGGATATTCATATCCATGATTCTGTTTTTTTGAGCGAAGGTGATATTGAGGAACAATCCATAAGCATCAGCTTGACTATTTGTCTTCTTTCCCAATCCACGGGAAAATCTATATTCTATGATTCCTTTGGGATTAATGAGAATCCGTCCCCCTCCTGCCACCCTAGAAGTGTAGACATTTTATTTCTAGTTAAAAATCATTGTTTATACTAGCCATGAAACAGTCAAGTATTTAATGAAAAAATTAGGTGTAAATTCTCACATAATTAGGTGGTTTTTTTTTTTTTGTAAAACTGTGGCTTGACCCTTGATGAAAAACTACGAAAATAGAGATTTGTTGTAGATTTTGTGTCAAGACTAACCTTTTCTATAGATGAATAAGTGGTAGATAATTAACTCCCATATGAGCATGTTTTTTCCATCTCCCTTATTTCTCCATGGTTTGTTGACATTTAAAACTATCTAGCCATTGGTTGATTCACTTTCACCTATCCTCAAAAGAAATGACAAAGATTGTTAGAAAAACTACCTCATATACTTGGATTGTGAGTGTTGTAGCTCCTAAAGATAGCCTAGAGTTTTGATAGACCGGTGCCTAGGTCATCTTAGCATAGCAAGGAGCATATAATATGATGTATCAAGTTTTCAGCTTCAGCTCACATGCTATCACCTGTAAACAAGGAAATAAAATAGAATGGGACCAAACTCTCAGAAACTGACATAGATAAGAGATACTGCAGAGGCAGGATGCAGAACTCTAATACAAAGACAGAAGACAATTCAGAGACAATTTACTGCAAAGCGGGCCGATTCAGAAATACTTCACAGACATCAAGTATCAGAAGGTGTATGTAGTGAAATAAATATTGAGAAGATACCAGTTAACCTTGAGTTGATACCCAGATATACAATACCACCATGCATGGGCTTACCAATCTAAGAATCCATACATGATAATAACATTTTAAAAGCACCCTCCCAAAGCAACTAATATAGCAGAAGTATAGTTAGCTGAATAATGGAACATAATATAATGCATGAGCCATATTTAAAGCGCTTGACTGACCCAAGTATGGGCATCAAATAGGATGAATCCTTACCAGAAACCAGTGAGCCACTCGCATTCCAAAACATGATACAAGAAAGGTTGATGAGATTAAATGATATATTAAATAACATATAAAAGAGAGTTACAGACTGTGAAATACCAAAGACTGGAATCCTCTTTGACAGACAAAACTCCTCCTCACTGAAACCCTATGGGCTCTGAGCCTTCATACAAGAATTTGACAAAAATGTTTACAAAAAGCCTTTCACTGCATGATTTTCTGATAAAATTTGGAACCCTTACAATGCGTTTCTTCATGGTTTTTATAAGAGAAACTATAACCTAGCAAAAGAGGTAGGTGATGAACATTTAATTGCATCATTAAAACGAAATGGTGGAGAAGTGCCCGCCCATACTGCTTGACGGCACTGTAGTGCTGGATGTACTCTGTGGCCTGCTAACTGAAGTAAATGCTCTGGGTGAAAATTTCTTTGGGAGCACGATATAGGGTTATCCATACTAACATTCTGTCCTTTCCTGAAAGAAAACTCAGCTGAAATAAAACCTGGAGGATATTGTTTCTTGTGCGTTGTACCCTCTGCCTTCTAAATCTTGAATTAAGATTGAAGATCTTCGATATTGGACACTAAATTCCTGGATATTCCACTGATACTCTTTTCCGCAACATTAATGTCTTCATCTGCAAAAGTCTGCGCTTTGAATAACTCCAGAGGGTTTAGCAGTTTTTCTACCCTACTTTATTAATGCAAGCGGTGTCGTAACAGCTTCCAAAATCCTTTCTTCATAAATTATGCCTCTGAATCATTGTCCTTTGACGTGCTTGTGGCCTTTGAAATGGAGGCTGTGAGTAATAGCCGCCTTCCGTCGCCGTTGATCTGAAAAACCCACAAACTTGTTAAAGGAAACCATGCATGGAGCGGTGAACACAGTGGGAATAATGGCAAGGTTAATAGAAACAGTCGTGTAAATTGTGATATGGTGAAACAACGTAGGGTGGAGAAAAAAAAGCAGAGGAGGAATGGTGAACGAGATGACCAAAGAAAAACATTGGAATATAACGTATGAATGAAGTATATAAATGGCAGAGGAAGAAGTGCAATAACACGTGGGATGATGACGTGGAGGGAGACCGGGTCAATGGCATGGACAATGAAATCTCATCCATCCCATCTCAGGAGCAGATCGATGGTGGGAAGAGCATCGGAGGCAATGTGTAGTGGGCCAGGGCCGTGATTGACTTGCATTAAATCCCATGTAGCTTTGGGGCACGAAAATCGTCGGATGAAGGCTCTCAGATCAGACGGATGTGGTGAAAATCGCTGCACGAATTTGACCAAACAATAATGCAGGATGGAGGGAGGTATTTGGGCCGTACACGGGGACACGTGGTGAGTTTTGTATGGAATCGCTGGCCCAAGGAGAAATATTGTCTCCCACCGAAAGGCGGTGCGATACATACCACCCAGTTTTGAACAGTGTTTTGGGCGTGGGGACCACCAGGATAGGCACATCGTGAGCCGTAGATTTGTGATATGATCGGACAGTGAAAAGGTGGGCTATGGGCGTGGCACAGATGAGAAAAAACCGTTTTATCTACATAGATCGACGGCTCAGGATGAGCCCGATATGTACTAGATAAGCGCCCGTCGGACTAGCGCCTAATATAGCGTCCAAGTTACATGGGGAAGAAGATAGAGGGGCTAGGGCCGAAGGAGCTATGCCTCAAGTATTTCAAATATGGGGTTTTCAGCCATTTATAATGATTTTTGGAGGTGGGAAATGGCAATGATAGGCACAAAAATTATTTTTCAACTCTGCAAGAGGAAATTCGAAAGCCTTTATGCCATATTGCCCATGAAAATATTATTGGAAGATGATTATTATCAACATCGGCTCCACCTGGGGATGACATGTTCATCCTTGGACATGTCGAGAACTCGCAGACCCTCTGATCATCATGCATGCTGACTCTGCTCTCTAGCACCTCAATTTTTCACTTTATCATTCATCACAATACCAACATTATTTGAACAAAAACAAAAAGGAAACTATCACACAATATAATACATCAGGCTACCCCTGCCAGGATTAGAACTAGAAATAGGGTTTAAGAAATTGACCATTTACAGGGGCATCCCGCAAGTTACCCTTTAAATCCTCCAACTTAAAAGTATTATTGCCCCCCTGTTCCACAATTTTGAAAGGACCAAACCAGAGGGGGTCGAATTTACCATGTTTTCCCTTTTTGGCTCTCTGGACATCCCATCTGAGCACCAAATCACCAATTTGCAGCTTCTTGTCTTTTGCATGCTGATAAAAAATGTGCTTCATTCTCTCTTGATATTCTATTAACCTCTTATTCACCTGGCCCTGTGTTTCCTCTAATTCCACCAATTGATTGATTCTTCTGATCATATCATCAGGTTCTTCTTGGTTTTCTTGCATGAAGCGGGCCATTGGTAAAGCTAGTTGTACAGGGAAAATTGCTGCTCGTCCATATACCAATTCATAAGGGGATTTTCCAGTTGCTCTCTTGCTAGTGATTCTATTAGCCCATATAGAAAATTTCAGTTTGGAATCCCAATTCTTCTAGTTTTCGTTGATAATCTTCTTCAAGGCCCTCACCAAAGTTTCATTTGAAGACTTTGCTAATCCATTTCCCTGTGGATAGTAAGTTGTGGAGTGACTGAGTATGATATTATATTGTTGGCACAAATTCAAAAATTTAGCAGAATTGAAGGCCTGTGCATTATCAGTCACTATCCTAGCAGGAAAGCCAAACTTGGATATGATGTTTTCCTCCATGAACTTTATGATCACAGTATCTATAGCATTCCTCGCAGGTATGGCTTCCACCCATTTAGTGAAATAATCAGTGGATGTTAATATCCATTTATGTTATCCACTTGATGGGGGATGTATTTCACCTATAAAATCAATACCCCACTATTTGAATGGTTCATCCACATGGACTGCAATCAGGGGAAATGGTGTTGATTTCTATCTCTCTGCAAATCTCTGACATTTATCACATGCTCTTATTCTAGCAAAAACATCTCTAAAAAGCTTTGGCCAATAGAGGCTAGCTTTCATAATTTTATGAGCTTTAGCCCTCCAGATGTAATGACCTCCACAGATCCCTTCATGGAATTCTACTATAATACTCTGGACTTCATTCTATGTGAGACACAGGAGTAAGATACCTGAGGGATCTAGCCAGTATAACCAGCCATTGGTGATTATATACTTCTGTGATCTCAATCTTAGCCCTCTCTATTTAGTTTTGTCACAACTTGGAGGAAAACTGAATGTAAAGAGATATTCTACTATCTCTTTGTAGCACGGACTAGTGAGGTACTTTAGATGTGTCTCTGGAGTAGCTAATCCAATTCCATGTCGTTCTTTTTTCTCCTCAGATTCCTCATCTGCTATAATGGACAAATTTATGCCCAGGGCTTGATAGTTTGATTTTGATAACATTTTGGCCAGTCCTTGTCCTTTAATTAGTTTAGTAGTGTAGATGTCTAAATCATACTCATGTATTTTAACAATCCACCTGCCCCTTTTTCCTTCACTATCCCCCTGAATACGGATATCTTTTACAACAGATGCAGGCACAAATGCAGTGATGTGGGACTGTAAGATATATACACAGAATGCTTTGAGGGATTTCACTAGAGCGTATGCTTGCTTTTCTAATATGTTGTATTTTAATTCTGTATCACGGAGCACCTGACTGAAAAAGGAAATAGGCTGCTCATACCCCTCCTCATTTTTCTACAGTAAAACTCCTGCTATTGTATGAGGTGATGCAAAAGAGAAAATCATGAAAGGTTTATCATAATCTAGTCCAGCCAACATAGGGGCTTCTACAAAAGCATTCTTTATTCTGGTAAATTCCTCCCGTGATTCTTGTGACCACTTTACCTCATTGTTCTTCTTCAGCATATTTGTTATATGCCTAACTATCTCAGCATACTTGTACTTGTACTTGTACTTCAGCATATCTGTTAGGGATAAACCTTCTTAAAAAATTTATGTTCCCAAGGAATACTTGTACTTGTTTCTTATTTCTGGGAAAAGAAATACTGTTTATAACCTCTACCCTCTTAGGATCTATCTTCACCCCATCTTTAGTCACGATGTGTCCCAAAAGATTTCCCTCTTCTAATGCAAATAAAGACTTTTGAGGATTCAGAGAGAGACCATACCTTCTGCATTTCTAATTTTTTTTTTGTATATGTTCAATGTGCTCAGCATCATTCTTGGAAAATAAAGTGATATCATCGAGGTAGACCACCAAGAATTTAGGTTTCTCTCCAACAAAAGCAATGTCCATGGCCCTCTGAAAAGTGGCCCTTGCATTAATCAATCCAAACGGCATCCTGGAATACATAAATGTACCCCATGGTGTGGTGAAAGCAATCTTCTTTTGATCTTATAAAATTACAGCCACCTAATTATAACCAGAGAATCCATCCATCATTGACATCCTGGAAGATCCAGCCACCTTCTGCAGGATGTAATCCATTTTGAGAAGTGGATAGTTATCCTTTAAGGATGCTCTGTTTAAATTTCTGAAATCCACACACAGCCTTATTTCTCCATTCTTCTTTTGTACAGGGACAAGGTTTGCCACCCATTCAGAGTACCTCAGTGGCATAATTATTTTGTCTTTTAGCATCTTCTTGATTTATTTCTCAATAGAAGGCAGCAGCAGGGGATTGATTTGTCTGAGCTTCTGCTTATGGGGCTTTGCATCTGCCTTTAGTGGAATTTTGTGTTGCATGATATTGATATCGAATGTTTTAAAATCCTGATAGGACCATGCAGTAACATCTTTGTAAGACTGAAATAACCTCTGATATAGCTTTCTATATTCTCCAGGGATCTTCTTGCATAGTTTGACAATTTTGGGTTCAGCCTCAGTACCCAAATTCAGGTCTTCCACCTGATTCTCTTCTACCACATTTCTTAGCTGCAGTGGGAAATCATTCTTATCAAATAATATTTCTAGAGGCACTAGCCCTCTAGGTATAATATTTCCCTTTAGCTGCAACACTTTATTACCTGCCATTTTCTCCTCCCAATTTCTTTTTGGAATATCTTCAGGTTCTACCTCTTCTTCATCATCAATCTCCATATTTGAAAATTCCCCTACTATTTCCAGGAATATCTTCATCTGTTCTTCATCCTCAAATACCTTCCAGTGTTTGATATTGGCTGGTATTGAAGGCCAATAACGCACTTCTACCTCATATCTTAAAAGAGGGTTCTAAGGTGGTCGAAATGTGCTAGCAGCCACAACAAGGGAATCAGCCATCCTATTCTGTTCTTGGGGCATGAACTGGATATTGAATGCCAAGAAGAGATTTTCTACCATGTCCCAAACCTCATTCCTATAAGCCCTCGGCCTAGGATGCTTGGTCTAACACTGATTCTTGACTTGTCTGACTACTAGTTCTGAATCTCCCAGAACCTTTAAACTTTGTATACCCATGCTCCTAGCTGTCTGTAATCCCAATAGAAGTGCTACATATTCAGCCACATTATTGGTGGCTTCATATTCTAATTTGAAAGACAGTGGGACCCATCTTCCGGCAGGAGAGATTAATAGCACTCTAGCTCCATTTCCTTCTCTTGAATTTGCTCCATTGGAATGTATGGTCCATATTACTGCTTCATGGTTCTCTGAGGGTTGCTCAGTCTTGATCTAGGAAAAGGATGCTTCATGAGAATAGTCTTGATCTTCTTCTAGCATCAAGCATGAAAGATCTCCTTCCTTACTGTAAACTGGTGAATTTATAGAATTGTCAGCCTTAGTCACCATCTTGAAAAATCTAGTCTCCCTGTACAGTCTCCTTTCTTGGCCCCCAAAAACAGGGATAGTGGCATATGTTAAATCCATTTTAATTGATCCACCAATTTTTGTTCCCCAAGACCTTGATAGTAACATACCAAAATGAGCTGGAATGTCAGCTACCACTATGTCCATTACCACGATTTTTGCTGGGATTTGGGCCAAATTGACCACCAAATCCTTGATCATCCCCAAGCATTTAACTCTTTTGGAATCAAATGAGTAGAGGTCTTTATATGGACGTGTGATTTGTAAACCTAGTTGTTCCATGGCTGAAAAAGGCATAAGATTATGGGAAGCTCCAGAATCTAACATACAGTTATGTAATAGTAGGTCATGGATCACTAGAGACACATAGAAGGGAGGAGTAGAGGGGTCTATCTCCTCAACGTGTGGCCCAAAGATGACCATGGGTATTTCTTCTTGAAGATTGAGACTATCTGGGATGATTGGTGCTTCTGGAGGGAGCATAAAGGATGTGACTTGAGATTGGTATGCTGGCTGTTTCAAAAGTTCATTCAAGGGAACTGGGATTTTAACTTTTTCTAGTTATTTTTGTAGAATGAAAGCAGGAGGGGATTTTTCTATCACAACCTCTTTGGACTCTTTATTTTCAGCTGGGGGCTTGACTTATTTTGACACTGGTTTGGCATTAGGGGAAGTAACCACTTTTGAAGAAGAAGGAATTTGATCATTAGACTGCAAAGGTTTTTCTAGAGGCTGCTTACCTTTGTCTGTAGATTTCTACATTGTGGCCTCCTTATGAGAGTGTGCTTCCTCCTGGGGAAGCTCTTCTTATTGCTCTTGGGTACGAGTCCTCTTTCTAGAAGATCTGAGATCATATATTCTATTGAAATGTGCTTGCATGAAATCATCAAATTGTTTACAATAATGATCAAATTCTGCTTCTTCTACATCTCTGGTCTTTTATTCTTCTTGCAATGAGCACCCAGCTTCATCATTCCCTTGTAAAGGGCTTTCTTCTCCATCACTATTTGAAAAGGCAAGATTTTCATCTTCCAGCCTATAGGCAGTATCCTCAGTGGAGTCATCTACTGGACCTTCCAGGTACAATGGTTGTGGCACTTGATATTGTTGCTCCTTTGCTTCCCTTGGAAATATTTGCAAGGGTGGCTTTCTAAAGGCTGAATTCTTGGCTTCCAATTCAAGCTTGACCATTTTCTTAATTAATTTTCTCATTTATTCCATTTTTTCTGAGTCTCTGTCCTGACTAGAAGTAGACACCTCTTCTTTTCCCCTTCTTTTTCTATCCGGCTCAGCTTTTCCTTTTAATTTTCCAGTGGAGGCAAAGTTTGCTTCCAACTCTAGTGCATCTACCTGAGCATCATCCAAAGTAGCAGGCTTTCTTTCTCTGAGAGAGAAACCAAATTCTGAATCAAAGGCTACTACAAAAAAAATTTAGCAGCAGTCTGATGGGGCTTCATATCAGCAGGGAGATTCAGGTACAATTTATTAAATCTCTTGATAAATTCTGACACTCCTTCGTTGTGTCGTTTTTTAAGTGTATTGAACTCAATGAGACAATTTCCATGGTCCTTTTTCTCTCCCCATTTCCTGAGAAAAGTATCTTCCATATTGTCCCAAGTAGTAATAGAATGGCCATCCAATGTTTGAAACCATTTTCAAGCTTCACCATCTAGAGATTGCACAAACAGTCTTAAAACCACATCTAGATGTTCAACATTAAAGTTCTCTACAAAGGAGCAGAATGTCTCAAGATGTTTATGAGCATCGTTTTCATTTTCTCCATTGAATCTGGGCAAAATATTTAGATAATCTTGGGGCATATCATTTAGTACTTGGGGTAATGCCAGGGGAGCATATTTATTCATAAAAAAGGCCGGAACATGAGCCATTGGAAGAGGTGGAGGTGGTGCAATAGTTTGATGAGTCAGAGGAGGAGGGGGAGGTGGAAGTGGAGTATGAATAATAATAGGAATATACTCAACTGTAGCTTGAGGGGTTGAGGGGAACAAAGGTATTTCAACAGAAGATACTTCGGTTACTTCCTTCACCTCTTCAACCTTAGGAGTAGGATGAAGACTGTTTTTATTTCTGATACCCTCTCGGGGTGGACTATCCGAATAATAATAATAATCAATATCTCCCACAGTGGAGTCGGGGATTCGCAATTGATAATCTTGAGAGGAGGAGGAAGGAAAATCTTCTGTAGGCACTTCAGGAATCTGGGAACGGACTGATTTCCTTTCCCTCCAATTTATTCTATGTATAGTCTGGTCAGGGTCAGACACTGAAGTTGTCTTTGGCTTAGATGAATCTGACCTTAGGTGTGGCTTACGAGGAGCCAGGATTGCAAATATATTTATCAAATAATAACTGTGGAGTTGCCAAGGTGCGAGATTTGCAACTCTCAACTCTCTGTTCTCACCTACCTAGAGAGTGAATATGATTTTTTCAAGGCCCAGGGATTATGATTTTCTTAAATGCGTCCCTCGAAACAGCACCAGAAAGATTTTGTAGCTCCTAGAGACAGCCTAGAGTTGTGATAGACCAGTGCCTAGGTCATCTTAGCATAGCAAGGAGCATATAATATGATGTACGAAGTTGTCAACTTCAGCTCACATGCTATCACCTGTAAACAGGGAAATAAAATAGAATGGGAACAAACTCTCAGAAACTGACACAGATAAGAGGTACTGCAGAGGCAGGATGCAGAAATCTAATACAAAGACAACAGACAATTCAGAGACAGTTTACTGCAAAACAGGCCGATTCAGAAATAATTCACAGACACCAAGTATCAGAAGGTGTATGTAGTGAAAGAAATATTGAGAAGATACCAGTTAACATTGAGTTGATACCCAAATATACAATACCACCATGCATGGGCTTACCAATCTAAGAATCCATACATGATAATAGCATTTTAAAAGCACCCTCCCAAAGAAACTAATATAGCAGAAGTATGGTTAGCTGAATAATGGAACAGAATATCATGTATGAGCCATATTTAAAGCGCTTTACTGACCCGAGTATGGGCATCAACTAGGATGAATACTTACCAGAAACCAGTGAGCCACTCACATTCCAAAACACGATACAGGAAAGGTTGATGAGATGAAATTATATATTAAATAACATATAAAAGAGAGTTATAGACTGTAAGATACCAAAGACCAGAATCCTCTTTGACAGACAGAACTCATCCTCACTGAAACCCTATGGGCTCTGAGCCTTCATACAAGAATTTTACAAAAAGCCTTTCACTGCATGATTTTCTGATAAAATATGGAACCCTTACAATGTGTTTCTTCATGGTTTTTTTGAGAGAAACTATAACCTAGAAAAAGAGGTAGGTGATGAACATTTAATTGCATCATTAAAACGAAATGGTGGAGAAGTGCCTGCCCATACTGCTTGACGGCGCTGTAGTGCTAGATTTACTTTGTGGCCTACTAACTGAAGTAAATGCTCTGGGTGAAAATTTCTTCAGGAGCATGATGTAGGGATATCCATACTAACATTTTGTCCTTTCCTGAAAGAAAACTCAGCTGAAATAAAACCTAGAGGATATTTTTTCTTGTGCGTTGTACCCTCTGCCTTCTAAATCTTGAATTAAGATTGAAGATCTTCGATATTGGACACTGAATTCCTGGATCTTCCACTGATACTCTTTGCCACAATATTAATGTCTTCATCTGCAAAAGTTTGTGCTTTGAATAACTCCAGAGGGTTTAGCAGTTTTTCTACCCTACTTTATTAATGCAAGCGGTGTCGTAACAGCTTCCCAAATATTTTCTTCATAAATTATGCCTCTGAATCATTGTCCTTTAACGTGCTTGTGGCCTCTGAAATGGAGGCTATGAGTAATAGCCACCTTCCATCGCTGTTGATCTACAAAACCCACAAAATTTTTAAAGGAAACCATGCATGGAGCTGTGAACACAGTGGGAATAATGGAAAGGTTAATAGAAACAGTCGTATAAACTGTGATATGGTGAAACAACGTAGGGTGGCAAAAAAAAAGAAGAGGAGGAATGGCAGATGAGCTGACCAGAGAAAAACATTGGAATATAACGTATGAATGAAATATATAAATGGCAGAGGAAGAAGTGCGATAACATGTGGGATGATGACGTGGAGGGAGACCGAGTCAATGGCATGGACGATGAAATCTCAGCCGCCCGATGTCAGGAGGAGATCGACGATGGGAAGAGCATCAAAGGTGATGTGCAGTGGGCCAGGGGCGTGATTGACTTGTGTTAAATCCCATGCAGCTTCGGGGCGCGACGATCGTTGGATGAAGGCTCTCAGATTGGATGATTGTGGTGAATATCACTGGACAACTTTGACCGAACAATAATGCATGATGGAGGGCGATATTCATGCCGTAGTCGGGGACACGTGGTGAGCGCTGTATGGAATCGGTGGCCCAAGGAGAAATACCGCCTCCCGCCGAAATGCGGTGCGATACATACCACCCGGTTTTGAACAGTGTTTTGGGCGCGTGGACCACCAAGACAGGCGCATCATGAGCTGTATATTTGTGATATGATCAGACGGTGAAAAGGTGGGATACGGGCTCAGCAGGGATGAGAAAATGTTGTTTGATCTGCATAGATCGACGGCTTAGGATGAGCCCGATATGTACTAGATAAGCGCCCCTCGGACTAGCGCCTGGTATAGCGTCTAGGTTACATGGGGAAGAAGACGGAGGGGCTAGGGCCGAAGGAGCTATGCCTCAATTATTTCAAATATGGGGTTTTCAACCATTTATAATGAGTTTTGGAAGCGGGAAATGGCAACGATAGGCACAAAAATGATTTTTCAAGTCTGCAAGAGGAAATTCGAAATCCTTTATGCCATATTGCCCGTGAAAATCTTATTGGAAGATGATTATGATCAACAATGAGAAACCTCTTCAATTTGGGACTAGATCAGATTTTGAGAAGATGTGTGAGGGAGGATAAATTTTATGATATCCTCTCAGCTTATCATGATGGATAAAGTTTATAATATCCTACAAGAAATATACTTTTTAAAAACTCTTCATAATGATTCCCAAAAATATGCTACATAATGTGATCAGTGCCAAAGGATGGGAAATACCACTCAGAAGGATGAAATTACCTTTAAAACTCAAGTTTAATTCCAACCATTTGATAAATGGGAATGGAACTCATTGGTCTTATTGATACCCCATGTACATTGAAAAATCACGTCATCGTATGAATTTATTACTTGACTAAATGGACTTAAGTAAAGGTAGTGAAGGAAACAACATAGAATAAAGTGGTTGAATTCTTAAGTGAACATATCTCTAAGAGTTTTTTTTTCCAAGAGTATTGATGAAAGTTCAAGGATCCCAGTTTACGTCTAATATAATTTAATTAATAATGAAAAAACACCACATTCATCATTTAAATTACACTCCGTACTACCCCCAAGTAAATGGGTAGGAAGAGGTCACTAACATGGCATTGGAGAACACTCCTACCTAAGTGATTAGTGGTAGAAAGTAGTGTTCAGTCCACTTGGGAATACAAAAATACTTGGAAAACCACCATTGGTTGCACTCCTATGTGTTAGTCTATGGAAATAAGGCTTTAATGTCAATTGAGTTTGAGTACAACACATTGAGGATGATAACCCAACTCAAAATCATAGGATCTCTTTGTCTGACTCTAGATTAAAGTAATCTAAGGGAAAACTTATGAACATATGGCTAGGGACTTTTTTAATGGATATATGTTATTATAATGACTCCGTTAAGATCAAAACTATAGATGGGGAAAAAATATCGCTTCTAGTGAATGGATACAGGAAAAATATTTACAAGAAGCCCTTCTCTAGGGCTAAGTTTACACATTCAATAAACAAGGAATTGAATGTGATTGATAACATAAAATATCCCAATCATTTCAACACCTTACAAGAAAGAAAAAATAAAAATAAAACCACAGGAAAAAAATATAAAAATATCTGAAGTGAAAATGTAATAGATCCAACCTAAAAATATATAACAATGGAAAATATGCCTAGTAAATCACACAAGATATAATAGAACTATTATATTTTATTAATTGGAAAACCCTTGAAGTAGGGTAATACCATACAACTACTCCTTAAGGAAGGAGATCACTCGACAAGCCATATTCTTGTCAATACAATAATCTTTGACATCCCTAAATGGAGAGTCTCTAGCCTCTATATAGGATTCATACATAAAATACCATGGGTCTCTCAATAGCATACATCAAATACTATCAGCTTATCACATTATTTGCTAACTGCTTTTGTTCCCTCACATTATGCGGATTAACCATTTTATTTATTAATCATTGCCCATTTATTGATCATCCTTACAATTTTACATTATAATATTCCCTTGGGTACCTCCCTTTGTATCGCATACTATCCCCCCATAGGTATACTACATTCCAGCCCCCTTAAGCATCCTTCATCCCTGAAACATGAGAATGAGACAAATAATAAGATCTACTCAAAAGAGTAGTCCATTGGTACCAAGCACGTGCATCTATTTGACCCAGAGAAAGGTGAACACTTGGTGCAGTTGGTGCCTCGCTCACTTGAGATGGAAGCTAGTTCTGGAAGTTCCTCTGTATTGATGTGCTATGGATGGATGGTTTCACATCTCTATCTGTCATCCAGGGTTTGTTGTCCTTGTTGATAATTCGTTTCCACCTTGGTGGTTGATGTCCTGTTGGGTGATACAGGTGGCGATATGATGAAGCTTTAACTAATGTAATATATTTCCTTAATTCCTTTATTATTGATGCCTGAGTGGTGTTTGGTTCTTTATTTGATACCTCCACTATTGGTGCCTGAGTGGTGTCTAGTGCTTTTTTTGGTAGTTGGTTTGATTTATGTTTTTGGTTATCGACCATCAAAGGCTCATCATATGATGTGTCAGTTGCGTTAGAGATTTGTCCTCCACAATATCTTCCTGGTTCTTAATGGAAATATCATACAATGAAATTTTGTTCTTTTTATACCAGAGCTTCATGAATTTATTTTGCACATTAATATTGATCGTACCCACAGATTCCATCCAAGGGTATCCCAAAACAACATCCACGTTATCCATATTTGAAGTATAAAAATAAAAATGAAACACATACTTATCCATATAAATCTTCAAATATTTATAAGTTTGAACATCCTCATTATCTACGTGCACTTTCTCCCTTTATTTTATTGTGACTTGCAATCTTTTAGCCAAATGAAAATTAATAAAATTATTCTTGTAACTAGGATTGATAGACACAATGATATTTTCCGTTTGAAGACATCCATGAACCTATAATAAGGAGATACCAATAGAAAATGACCCTTTATGTGTCTCATTATCATGTCTTCTAGCCCGAGACCATTTTTTCAAAAGGTGCTTTTCAATTTCTTCATCAGAAAGTGGCCCTAAGTGATCCTCGTTAAGTGATTTCCACCATATGGAAACCTCATCCTTGAAATCGTTCCATGGTCCTAATACCCAAGTTATTAGATTTTGTTACTTCCTAAATGTTAGGTATTCTTCAATAGTTGGGCCATCATATTTTCCTTTAAAAAATAGTCTTCTAGAACCCATAAAAAATAGAGTAAGGGTTTTGAAGAAAATCACTTACTGGGCATAATTTGGTCAATATAACCCAAAATCCTTATTATAACATGTTTTTGGAAATGTAACGGTCATTCTAGATCTATATGCCTAATTGAAATCCCGATTAGGGAACTCTGGAAACTAAAATTTGCGCTACAATAGTCCCGTCGTCACAAAAAATTATGAAAAAATAGATGATTTTAAATCAATGATATCTCCCTCATACATAATCTGATTCGACTAATTTGTTTTTTTTTAAATTGGGTGATTTTTCAATAGGAGATCATATCTAAAATTCCCCACAAAAAACTACAAAAAATAATGGAGAGTTGCCATCCACAAATTTCCATCAGAAAAAATTCCATAAAGCAACTGATTTTCACACCGAATCCAGATAAGCTATTTATTTTTGAATATTTTTACTAAAATTTTTAGATCTAATCTACAAACTTGTTGCGCAAAACATTCCTCCAAAAAATGAAAAACAAATTCTCCCCAACTTCACCCAAGAAAGTGATCTAATACCACTTGTAATAGATATGACCTGAAAATATATAAAAATGGAAAATATGCCCAATAAATTACATAAGAGATAATAAAACTTAAATATCTTATTAATGGAAAAACCCTTGAGGTAGGGTAACACCATAAAACTACTCCTTAAGGAAGGAGGTCACTCCACAAGCCATATGCTTGTCAATACAATAATCCTTGACATCCCTCGGTGGAGAGTCTCTAGCCTATATATAGGATTCATACATAAAATAACATGGGTAATTACCATGGGTCTCTTAATACCATACATAAAATACTATGGGCTTGTCACATTATTTCTTAACTACTTGTGGTCCCTCACATTAAACAGATTGACCACATTATTTATTAATTATGGCCCATTTTTTGATCATCCTTAAATTATACATTATAATATTCCCTTGGGTACCTCCCTCTATACCCCATATGATCTCCCCCTGGGTATATTGCAGAAAACCTCCTTTGAGGCACTTTATGCATACTCACTGGTTGAAAAGATCTATAAGGTAGTTATTAAGTTTAAAGAAGAAAGAAAAATAAAAAATAAATATTTAGGTGAAAACCTCTTCCTAGGAAATTGAAGCAAGTTCACTGGATAAAAACATCTATGATTTATCCATTAAGCCAAAGAAGAAGAAGAAAAAAATATAAAAAGAAAAAAAACAACAAAGGAAGAAAATAATAAGAGAATTCAAAATGGTGGTTTTTGTCCCAAAAATTTGTACAACTGATAACTACATTGTAGCATGTCAAAAATAGGTTCAAATGCCAGTGAAAGTAGTCTAACATGAAATAAATGCTTGAAACGTGAAATAGACAAGAAGAAATCTTAATTTCATTGACTGTACAACTTTCAAACTAATCGTGTGGTACTACACATATGTTATTCAGTAAAATTTCACAATTGTGCGGATGCTAGCAGAAAAGCCACACAATGGTTGCTTCTATGTGTTTAACTCTTTAAATAGTATATTTAATGATTACCTGCCACACACATTGGAATTATTTCCTTTTGGGTCAGGAAAAAGCAACCTCAAGCTCCACTTTTTCCATATAAATGACTTGCGCTGGTTATGGAAGGTTTTCTAGAAAAGCTCATCATCTAGGGTTTATGAAAGAAGAGTTATTCTAAGGAATCTATGGGGACATTCAAAGTAAGGTTATGATAATATTATTTTACATAAGAAATGAGGATTTAGAGAGAGAGAAGGAGATAAAGACCCATCTCTTGGGAGAGATAGAGCTATTCCCCTTATATCTAGTTACACAATGAGGTGAAGTGTAAAAGGCCCAGGTAAAGTTTCCATATAAATAAAAATAAGACCAATGTCATGGGACACGTATTCCAAGCTGAATGGTAGGGAAAACATCACATTGTTGGTCACTTTAAGTTTATTAATGGCTATGTAAATTGGAGAAGGAAAAAAGGAAATAATTGGAATTTAATTATGAAAATAAAGGAAAATAGGAGAAAAGGAAGGTGAAGAGACACAAATTTGCGTGAGAGTGAAATTAGAGGAAAAATGAATAAAAATGAAGAAAATACTGGCAACAATGATAAAAAGGCACTTGAGAAATAATTGACAGCTTTTACGCATATTTGGAGCAGGTGTAGCAAAGGAAAGAGAACAAGAATTTGGACAAGCAAGTAAAGGAAGGAAAAGTACAAGAAAAGGAAACCAAAGGAAAGCAAGGAGAATTTTGGATCAATATATTTAGAAGAAATATTTTCCAAGTAAAAGGTTGCATGTATGGTTTCCTAGCTGAGGTGTGAATGCACGGTACGTGAATTTGTTTAATTTGTTCATTTTTTATCATTGGCATGTGTTTTCTCTAGTTTGACTATGGTTTTAGTCTTTCCTTTCCATTTCCTAGATAACCATGGTGTGATGGGATTAATTTCTGGTAGAAATTTGGATTGCTTGAAGTTTTTGGATATGCGTGGGTTGGTCTCAGGAAAATTCCCAAGGGTCAGGGTGGATATGGTTTTCCCCAGGAAGCCCTCGACAGGTAGGTGGAGACAAGTAAATTATTCAAGGAATGGTGTAGTAATTCTGAGGCATCCAATCTTGCTTTGGTTTTGTGTTGTTTTTACCAAATTTGGTGAGATCACGGTAGTTTGAGGGTGGAGGTGGTTTAACCTTTGGATTCCCTCACTTTTATGTCTTGGTTCATCCCATGAGATCCTACATTCATGCTTGGAATATGGCATGGGGGCGTTTGGCTGAAATAAATATTTGGTTTAGCTAAATCTATGGTTAGGTGATATGTGTATGTCCTAAATTGGTTATATTTTTCATATGTTAATAAGAGTTATTTTCCTATTCTGATATATTAGTTTTTGTAATTTCTCTTATGTGGATTTTATGATTGTTTTTTCATGGTTAGTAATTTGGTTATTTGTTGTTTATATCCTGGGTTATATGATGTGCTCTAACTATGGCTCTTGTTCATGATTTTGTAAGTATTTGAATGGTTGATGAATTCATGGGCTAACAAGTGGTTGTGCAACTACTTAAGAGTGAATTAGACCTTCTGGGGGATTTTCAACTAAAGTACAAATATTTACAGTAAGGCAAGAATTCAAGACCTGTAGCTTACATGTTCACCATGTGTTTGACGAAATGTCTAGTATGTTATAGTCACTCTTGGTCAAGTTTTGGCTTCAATTTTGGATGGTGATAATTTTCATTATTAAAAATATGATTCTGGAAAGTTATAATAAGTTCTAGGAAGTGGTATGGAGGCTAGCCTATAAAAGTGGCTCATACCCCAAGATCGCATGCATTGAATTAGAGATTTGGGGTCATAATCACATGGATCAAGTCTATTGACTGTGGTTGGAGCCTCATAACCAGATCTATGGCTTTTTATGGGTGTGGTTGGGGGTTAGATTAGATAAAAAGTAGTTCCAACTTAGGATCTGGTCATTAGAGATTGTGGACTGAATTATGGGTGATCTAGTGCTCCTGAGGGATATTAGTAAATTGTTGGTTTGTAGTTCCCACTTCCTTAATTAGAACTTGGAGGCCTGGTCATGTCATAGTCACACTCGACCTCACATTTACCCCAATATCTTGTAAATGTGGGTAAATGTGGGGTGTAATATTATATATTAGTATCAAAGCGGGTTCCGTTCTCTATTGGTCACATCTTATACCATCGGTTGGTATCATAATTTCCAAGTTTAAGAACTTTGGCTAGATGGGATAAATGTATATGTGTATGCATTCATAGTAGGCTAGATATCCATCATGGTGGTAATTATTTAGTAGTTGTTATCATGATATTTTTCGTATGTTATGATGCTGATATGTTTCCTGAGATGGAGCAGGAGATGTTTATTATCATAGCTAGGTTGCAACACTGGACCTCAGGGTAAGAGAATATCATCATATAAGTTTTTATGTTTGGCATACAGGTATGATGGTTAATGGTTGTTATATGTATTGTGCTTAATGATGCATTTCTGTCATTATATTTTTGTTGTGTTTACATGCATAATAAATTCTAATTAATCAATGCATTCATATCTTAATGCATCAGTTAAGCATGCATGGTAGTGAACTTGTTATATGGATTGTGGTAATACAAATGATGATTATGTACATTTCAGTTAATATATTGATTTTATTATGTATCGTGATAATATGGATTGGCCTTTGCAGATATTTATGGTTATGATTTTCATGTATGAGTTGATATACTCGTGATTTTGTGTGATATTAATCTCAACTAACTTGTGTAGATGTCATATCCTCCCCTAAGATACATTGAGGTATGAGTTTTATTATGCCATATATTTCGTTTATCTAACATGGTATGTTTGTAGGAATGTTGGTGATAAATGTTCCCTAATGAAGGGTTAAAAGAATCAACAAATAAATATAAAATGATGGACAAATAACACTCAATCAAGCATGGAAAATGTTCGAATTATCAAACTTGTATTTGGAGACATAGCCGAAGGTGCTACATTTGACGATGTTCCAATACGTTCCAATCCCTTTTATTTCTCAAGTATATGCAGACTTGCAAATAAATCATAGAATCATGTATATCATATATAATTCAATGTGTATTCATAACTAGAATATGTTAGGCCATCATATATAAAGATTGAAACTATCATTCATAGTATGACAACATATATCAGGAACAAGACATGAGATTCTTTATTGATTAACAAAAATAAGTACACGATAGATAAAACTTGATCTAGGTGAAAGGCATCGATGGAGCCTTCATCTACTCTAACTTTAGCCATGAAAAAAACCTATCTAATAAGTGCAATAATATGCTAGATAAGGATGTTGGGCATGTATGCAAAGGAAACCAACATTTCCTAGAGACTGGGAGTGTAGGAGGGATGGAAAAAGCAGACTTGATCTGGGAGAAATCATTCAAGTATAATGTTCATATCCTTCTCTTCTTGTCATTATGCCTACCCAAGGGGTGTATATATACCACCTCAAGTTGGTTATTTCAATTAGGCCACAGGCTCCTGTAGGTGGGATCTCTGTAAAACCCATAAAACATGCCAAAAAAATAGCATTTTATTTTATTTTTTCATAATTTAAAATGTATACATGGTTTTAGTTTTATGGGAACTGCGTATGCATGCATTTTTGCATGGGAATGGTCGTGTATGGATTTTGAAATTTTTTTTTTTAGTATAAAGTAAAGTTTGCATGGGAAAAAGGACTTCCCAAGGCCATAACAGAGCATAAGGTCTACACAATTTATGAATGATGCTACCCCCTAGTATGTGAGGTTATAAGGGGAACATGATGGCCAAAATATTGTAAGTGTAAATAGAGGATTCATCTGAATACCTAAGAGGAAATCACCAAATTTTAGCCCATCAAATACCCATGGAAAGAGTCAGAAAGAAAACTCATGTTTGAAGCGAGCATACCCATGCTGAAAAGTAGTAAAGAATGTTTTCTGGTCAAGTATAAGTTTGATCCAGAATGCATACATAAGTGTACAAAAGGAGCTGAATAATACATAGTTGATCATACGATCATAGCCACGAAAGAACATAATGAATCTATCTCTCAATATCACATATAGAATAATTTCTTATAAAATGATGCTACATAAATGATCCTAATAAAAGTACCAAGTCATATAGGTTGAATAGTGGTATTGCAAAAATTTTGTTGCCAACATATAATATGTTATTGTAAAAGGATGCAACATATAGATTTGAGAGGTGTCACTGGCAAAAAAATAAAGGAGATGTCAAGTGAGCCAAGATGCTGACACAACCTAAGGTCTTCATCGACCGTAGATGGTAAATTTCTACACAATGGGAAAAAATGAGTTGAGGTCAACCATGTGAGAAATAATTTGATTATTTATCATTAATTTATACCATTAACAAACACGAGACAACTCACCAATAATGATAATGAGTGTCAAGGTACCCCAGTATAACCTAAAAAGTGTGAATAGATGTGTTGAATTCGAAAACTTGAAAGAATATACCAATCAAGAGACATTAATGTGTTATCACTGTCGATAGGGAAGGAGTCTGCCACTGATGAATGCAAACCCTAAGGTACTAAAAAAATGACTCTAGACCATGTTCTTAGAGCAATGAGTTGGATTTGATGAAAAAATATCTGCTAGAAGGAAGGAATTAAGGCATCCCACATAAACCACAACGAGTGTAACCCACATGCCAATAATTTGGAAGAACTCAAGCAAAGAGAGATGAAGTAACCATTTCGATGTACATTTCTGGCATACATGAGATGCTCCTAGCACACGATATAATTCCTTTGAACCAACCAATAATGAAATCTGACATAAAGGTGAGGAATCCACCAATAGGGTCAAATGTAAACCAAGGTATTGCATGAATCCCAATGTGTGAAAAATGTAATTTGATGTATAACACAAGGGAAACCACTCAGTCAAAGACCCATAATGTTGAGCGATGTTGAGCACAAGGCCACGTATCATTGATGTAAATTGGTCTAGGGTGCAACTCTAGATCTACTCTTAGATTTTTTTTTTAGAATGTATAAGAGTAGACTAACTAGTAAGAAGTCAATGGGGACCTTCTTTACCAACATGAGTAAAGAACCATGTCACTGATGTGATCTTGAGAATAACTTGATAGACTGGGTATGGCCAACATAAATGAGTAAAGTGACACCATGTAATGGTAAAAAACATTTTTACTTACCTTGAACAAAAGCATGACTTGATGTGAAATTTATGGCAACAAAAAATAAGTTTTCATAAGTTTGAAATATAGGAAGCATTAAAAAAGTATCCATATGATTGGACGAGATAACCAACTAGTGGAGGAATGACTCAAGAAAAAGGTTACAGCTTCCCTAAATTCAAACTAAGTCCCATCCTAATGAAGAAAACACTCATTTTAAGTGAATTTTTAAAGGGCTACATGAATGACTCTTGTTGTCATCTAATGATGAAGAAGGTGTCTCGTTCCCACTCATTTTTTGGATTTTTTTCTTTTTTGTCTTTTTTGTATTTAAAGGCTGAAAAGGAATAAAATAATACCAATAGTACATTGGAGAGAACGAGTGTCAAGTGAAAGTGCACTAGGTCTCGGCACTGGAACATTCCTATGCTCAATGCAAGGTGGCGAATGTTAGTCATCGGCACTCAGGGGATGTTCCCTCCATAGAAAATGGTGTCAAGTTGCAAAGGCTAATAAATGCATGGTTTAAACTTGAAAAATGGTCATCGTCATACTAGTCCAAATGAATCCTGCTTAAAGCGAAAATGGGTGCAAGTGGTCCATATGCAATGTAATAGTATAACTCAACACATGGGAGCCTCTAGGGTATAAATACATAATAACAACAAAGAAGAAGAAAAATGAAGCTTCAATGCAAAGTCATGGAAATACTTATTATAACCCTATTTTCCACTCCATTATAGCGAGAGAAACCCAATATAAACTTACCTCAGTTGTTTGGCTAAAATGCATCCCTTTTAACCTTTTATTTTACTTATGTGAGATTTATCCCATGATAAAAGTGTGAAATTACATAATTGAGAAATTTCTCATAATTATTTTTCCAAAATATTATAATTATGAGATAATAATTATTTCATAATTGAGATAATTGAGAAAAATATCATAATTGTGAAAAAGGTTTATAGAGTTTCCTATTCCCAAGGAGATCATCTTGACCCACTTGTGTATGAGTTAGATAGGGATCCATTATTGTAGAAGTTTCCTAACTTCTCAATCCCCTAGGTGTCTAGATACATTATCCCAAATATTGGAATGAGCCTATATAATCTCACCATGAGGAAAGGGTGGAGAGGAGAGTATCCAAACTATAGGGCGAGAGTTCTACCATTTTTGGAGAGTGATACTTTTGATGTGCTCAAATATTGATCTTATGTTGCCACATTGATGCCATATAGAGATCTTGTGAGGTTTTAGTATTATGTGAGTGATCTTCATGCTCATTCATTGGATATAGTGGGGAAAATCTGCTAGATCATGGAGAGGAGATGCTAGAGCGAAGGGATAAAAGTGTTATATCATTTATTCTAAGATTAATGAAGATCTATGTTCTCTCCCATACATAATTGTGTTTCATATCTTGTGATTGGTTTATGTTATCATTTATCTAATGATCTTCTAAGGAATATCTCTTTTCATCCACGAGCATTTGTATTTCTATACATGTATTGAGTTCATAAATGGATCAGGTAGATCGCTTGTGTGGAGCACAATAATTCTTTTTCTAACTCAAGATCCATCCCCGATCTCTAAGGCGGAAAGGTACTCTTCTCTTCCTCATAGCGTAAATCCAATTGCATGATGTTTTTTGAATCATATGGGATTGGGATATTTTGTACCTTACTAATCGTGGCTTTGTATGTCTAGTGATCTATCATACACCTAGATCACAGATCAACAACTCCTTGTGATTTCCATTGAAATAGAACTTGTGATTTAAATGTTTTAACTGAACCATTCCATACACAATCGAAATAAAAAATGATTTATAAACCTTCTCGACCTCATCAAGAGGGTAACAAGGGGCCAACTTCCGAATCCCCTCACAATTCAACCATATTTATGTGCAAGGAAGATGTCAATGTGACCATGCAAACTAAGTCCTATGGCGTGCTTGAGTCAAGTTCTCCTTCCAAGGACTCACCAGCTCCATCTAGTTCCACTGGACCGATCACTCTTGATAAGCCTATGGAACTTGTTTGTCACCCCCAAGGGTGTTTTACATTAGAAAATGAACAACCATTCTTCCAGGGCTGCTCAAAATTATAGTGTTGTTGAAGATATTTCCCAAGCGCCTTGTGCCATGTCTGCCTTGGAGGTCTTGCAAATTTTTCCTTAGCAGCGCAAAGCCTTGTTTTCTTCCATCAGTGATGTTGACATGTCCAAATATGGTGTCATCACTTTCAATGCTGAGAAATATTCTCCTCGTATTTCCCATCAAATATCTTTCTTGATTATCGTGAGGTTTTCCTAGAAGAATATCCATCATACTCTAGTAGATGAGGGCTCTTCCACCTATGTCATGTCCATATCTTGTTGGAAAGTTATTAGTGCTATGACTCTCGAAACTTCTACTACCACTCTCCAAGAATTTGACGGTCACAATTTGATTCTCAAGGGGGTCCTCCCACATTTTTCCATCAAGTTAGGGGGGAAAACAGTACATGTTGATGTTGAATTCGTCGACAGTCCTTTGGAATATAACCTACTCCTTGGTCATAGTTGGTTTTATGTCATGTCTGTAGTGGTCTCATCTGTGTTTCGTTTATTTTGATATCCTCATGAAGGCAAGATTGTCACCATATACCAACTTGAATATTGCATCAAGTTGGTCCATCAACCCATATTTCCACTACTGGAAACATTGTACCACATGTCGGGGACCATCCTATTCAGTTTTAGAGTGTCGGAGAAGGAGTTTTCAAAATTTCCACAATTATGTGGGTTTTTCCTCAACTCACTTCATCCAACACTCCTTCATCTCCTATCATGACTCCTATTCATTTGATCTCTTCTAGCACCTACAGATCCCATAGACCTCATGATTCGTGGGTGGTGTCATTTGATTCTATGGAATTCGACCAAGCTAGTGAGCACCCTCCACCACCTATTGTGGAAGAAATTGCCTCTTCGACAGTCTCGTTAGTACGTCCTAATGCTGGTCAAAAAATCCAGCCCAATATGGAATATTATCAAGTTATTTTTCCCAAATGAGACACCTCGACGTTTGTTCCACATGAATCCCTTGATGATGAGCCTCCCCGGTTAGCCTAATTGGAAGTCATGAATCTATCCATTGATAATCACAGGGGGGTTATGCCTCTTTCTGCCTATAGTCTCCATGATTCGGAACAAGTAGAGCTTGGATACATAAATCTTGAATTGACCCCGAGGGAACCTCCTCGACCTTCCTTGGCATTTCCACCCATGGACTGAGTTGAGTCTTTTCTTTCGACTACTGAATTTTTCAACGAATTTCCTTTATGAAATTTCCACAAGTATCTAGTACCTAAATTATGTCTTGATCCTCCCTTATGTCATGGGGATAATTTCGAGAGTATAACTATGTTAGAATATACTTGGCATGGTCAACCTTTCCGTGTTGGGTAGCTTGAATCCATTTGGCATAGTTTTACATTGGTGAACCATATGGTCTCTTCCTCCAATAAGTTCGTGTATAGAAACCCTTGGCTTGTGCCTGACTATGGGCACACCTCAAGGTGACCTATTGGATTGTGTCATGCTTGTATATATTCTACATAAGAGTGTGATTCTTTATCTCCTTTTTTGGTTTAGTGTGGGATGTGAGTATTTATCATGCCTTATTTATGCCTAAAATACAAAAGAATTATAAAATTCGAAAAACCAAAATATATGGTCTTGTGTTTACCTTATCCATGCTTATTTCTTTCATTATGTGATTTAACAATGGGTCTAGTCTATCTAAATGGTTTTTACATGACAGTGTGGCATTTCTATTGTGGCATCCATTGGACCTTAGGTACATTTCCTTTACTGGCATATACAGGTAGGTCATTTTTTTCGTCCTCATTGAATTTTGACAGTCAACACTATTTTTATGCCTTAGGTCTGACCCCTTCAAGTTGTGACTTTAGCCTCCTTCCTTTATGCATGTCTTCACTTGGTGGTAGGTCTTACACGTTCATGGATACCCTAGTTAGCACTGTCTTGCTAAATTGGTGTCCATGTAGTCATTTTTTATAACTCTCAAAATTCCTCCTTCTGACCAGCCATGGCTTTGAATTTGAGCCTCATGTCCTCTTCTTCGTCTCTTTTTTTCCCATACCACAGGAGGATTTCAAATTTTATCCCTTATTATTTCCACTTTTATCAACCTATTCTTCTATCCCTACATCATTGACTTCATATATTAGGGGGCATTTTTTATCAACCTATTTTAGCAGATTGAGCTTTGGTTTCTTTTTCCCATTATCATCACATGCTTGGCCTACTATCCACATTTTACCCTTTCCTGGAGGAAGCGTTGAGATGGGTGGTCCTATTAGCCAGCCTCATGTCCACCTTATGTCAAGAGTAGTTCCAACATTATCGGAGCCAGTTTCTACCCTTTATACCACTTGTTCCTCCAGGAGGAGTTTTCTTTAAGCTATTTTCAGAATCCTTAACTTAGAAAATATTACCGAGTGAAATTTTCCACTTCATGCTCGTTAAAGTACCTGAAAAGTCATCCACCTTGTTATCACTCTAGTAATTCTAAAGTTGTGATATTTTAGTTTAAAGTCTAAGAAAACTAGAGGTAACTACAGACCAACTTTTAAACTCTAAGATCTAGCTTTCTTAGGGTTTAGAGAGGGATCCCTATATAAGATTTAACTTTGTTTTGATTTATAAAATATTAGGCTAGTTATGATTGTGAAATTTGGTTTTGGTTTGGTTGATTTGGTGGGAAAAATCACTTAAAGAGATGGATAGAGGGAAATATATTTGTCCATTGGGCTGAGGAGTCAAAAATAAAGCAGACAGAGCTAGGATCAAGGTTAAGAAGTCAAAATTTTTTAGGGAAAGATATATAATCCATGAAGATCTTGGAAGGTTGTTTAGTGAGGTGATATGATCGGGATAAATAGCGATGAAGGGGTCTTTGATATGGAAAAGATAAGTAGTAGCCAGAGGTTAAATGAAATATGGAGAAATTAAGGGTTCCCTACTCTGGAAATCAACAAAAAACATAGAAATGATAAATAGTAAAGACAAGGTGATTTTAACAAATCCTGAAGTAATACTCCTATTTATTCATTCAGATTTAGAACACATAATGGATTCATGTAACAAAGAAAGATAAACAATGACAAGGAGGAAATACTTCACTTCAATAGATCATCACATGAATCCTGAAATATGATGCTAATTGATCTGATCCAGTCTACTACTCGAGATTTGAAACACAAAATCCTTCAAGTGCAATAAAAAATGACTATAGAAATCTTCAGCAATTTATTCCACAATAATACTTCTAAAGATGAATTATTTATACATCATTGTTTACAAAATATCCTAGAATTATTCTAGGAATTATCTAAGGAAAATAGAATATATTTACAACAAAATAGAAGCAGTTGCTTAACAAATCAACAAGTTGTCCTATCTATCCAAATAAAGTAGAAACTAATTGTGGATAAGGTGCAGCTGGCCACCTTGGTGTCCTCTTTGTTGGCTCAGATATTTTCAAGTTTGTTTTGAAATCTAATATGATTTATCTTTTACTCTTTCACTTTGATTCTCTTTAATCTCTGATACTCTTTAAACTTGGATACTCTTTGACCATTGTAAAAATTGTTTACTTCTGTGATAAAAATCTGTTTTGACTGAAAATTAGAAAATTGTTTTTCTGCCTTTTACCTTTCACAGTAAATCTGTAAGTGACTGCCAAGCTTCCTCATTTGGAATTTAGATCTTCTTTAACTTCCTGAAATTTTCATCTGCTTTTATATACCTGGAAAAAGTTGGTTTTATGAGAAACAAGTGTCTTGTTTCATGTTGCAAATAAAATAAAGCCTCAAAACTTGTGAGTAAGTCTTTTCCTGTTTGAGTGCCTTGTCCACCTATCTTTTCAACTTGATCCTTTGCAAATTCTCTAATATTTTTGTTATAATATTCCTGAGGCATAAGCTTATCATTGATAACCAAAATGTTAGACAGGATTCTTTGCCTAACATTTTCAAATTTAACCATGAATTTGGTTGTGGTGATATTTATATTTTCAAACTTCTCCTCAAGCTGCTTCATCAGGTTCTTCTTGGTGATGACTTTCATTATCTCAAGGATAGTTTTAGTATTGTCGGTAATCTCAAGTTCTTCTAGCTCTTGCTTGTTTTTGTTGTTAAGAAACTTGATCAATTCTATTGCTTGATCTGTTCTATTATCAAGTTCCTCTTTCATCTTCTGAATTTTTGCTAATGCTTCTTTGAGTAAATCTCTCTGTTAAAAAATCACTTGAATTGAGGGCCACACATCATTGATGGCTTCAATGATCTTGTTCCATAGATGATTTTTTACATATGCAATTTGTTTCTTTAAAGTTAGTTCCTTTTCTAATTTCTTCACTTCTTCATTTAGTCTAATAGCCTTTTGCTAATGTGTTTTGGCATTTATTTGAGCTAACTTGTTTGTATTTTCAAGGTTATCAACCATCTTTTTCAATCTGTTAATCTAAATTTTTTAAAGTGACATTTCTTCCATGGCTTTCACTAGTTTGCTGGCCTCATCTGTAGGGTGAGATGCTATAGTGGATGACTCTATAGCTAATGTTGTAGATGATGTAATAGGAACTGCAGTAGCCAGTGGTTCTTTGGGTGACAACTCTTCTACTAGAGTTGATGGCACAACTATAGTGACCATAGGAATAATTGAAGGAATTTCTGGTGTTTTTGGTGTTTCTTTTTCATGGATAAGCTTATCCATTTGAATCTCCATCTCTTTGATTTGTGTTGTCAGCTGAAAGATCAAATTCATCATGTCATCCTTCTCATTTTTTCCTTGTATTATTTCCTTAGCTTGAGTATGTTCACTTGATGGAAATTTAAGTTGTTTTCTCAATGCTGCAATGTCCTCATTTTTCTTCTTCACTAATTGCTCTGTTACTTTGACATTTGCAGGGTCATATCCAACCTGCAAGACCAATTCTTCTAAAGATTTAATTCTAATATCTTTAGCATATAAGGATGCTTTTTCAAGTTTCATTTGATATTTCATGTTTGTGATAATGTTTTGAAGTTTTGGAATACTCATGGATTTGGTTGTAACAGTAGAATACAACATCTCTGAACTCTGTCTATGAAATTCTATTTGATCAAGAGCATGAATTTTTTCTGTTTGGACTTCTAAATAAATTTTATTGTAATCTTCAACTGTCTTTGGAATTTTCACTGTAGACTGCAATACTGACATCATTATATTTTTATTTAAGTAATCAAAGGCAGATAAAAGTCTATTTTGAACACTTGGTTTTTTGTGAAGATGATGCTTCCATGTTATCTTGTTTCTCTATCAACTGTGTATTTCCATTATCAACCTATTTTTCATTTATATTCTCTGTATCTTGCTCATTTTTTATAACAGTGGCAACATCTATCTTGGTATCTAGGATATCCGTATCTTCAACATCAATGGTTACCTTCTCTTTACCCATTGGATCTGCTTTGGGCCTTTTATTATATCTTATCTTGAACCTAGTTTCAGTAGTGATTTTAGCATGTTGGAACAAGGTCTCCTAACAAGCTGCGAAATTGGTCCATTTTGAATATTTTTGATTAGATTTAGTCTAGAGTAGGGGTTCTGGGATGGATCAAACCCCCGAATGCATTGTAATGGGTAAAAGGGTAAACCAGGGGTCCGAAAACCATGGTTTGTGGACCATAGGAAAGTCTAGGCTAGAATGTTATAAATAGAGAAGCATTTTGTATTGTAAAGGACAAAAAATGATGAGCTATTGATGCGATTTTTGGTTTAAGCTATTTGCTTGGGTTTTGGGGGAAAGGAATCCTGTTGGTTGTGTGCATGGAGATCCAAGTCTAGCTGTGTGCGGACTCTACTACTATGTGCGCAGGTTGGGAAGGGAATTGTACAGGAGAATTGATGAATGAATGAATACAAAAGATTGTTAGAGAGCTAAATATGTGAGTACTTTTGTGCGAATTGATGATAATTGTTGTATTGTGCATGTTCTATATTTAAACTGTGAAGATTTGTATAAATGTGTTCTTGGATCTAGATCTATTATGTTCTATTTATGTAATGTTGTGTTAATGTCATAAAATGCCTACAACTATAGATCTAGCGCACGTGGATGCGAACATAGACTTAATTAACCCTGTGCATAACAAGGTAATTTGGGAATTACAAGATCTAATGCAGCGTTGCTTGCCTTACCCATCCTTTCTCGGGGTGTGGAAACTTGATTCCAACACCCACCCATACTACTTCGAGTGAGACTTTGACCTGCGCAAGCAGGTCACTGCCAAAAGGGCCAGTAGTATAGGGGTTTGTTGGCAAACCTTGCACATCGAACCTGGGTCAGGACCCCTCAAGCCAAAAAATGGTTCCGTTGCTGGGACCTAAGGAGGTTGAGAAAGGGATCATGTACTGATGAGCGAATACTGGAGAAGGGCACCTATGATGGGCTCCGAGGAAACCATGACGGTACACTTGAAATTACCTACCTTCAAAGGCACGACCGATGAAGACATGGAGTAGTTTTGGTTTGTGGCAGATTCGGTATGGGTTGCGCAGTGCGTGGTGGGCGACACTATGAAAAAAGCAAAGATCTCCTTAGCCTTTGAGGGAAGAGCTTTGGAGTGGTATATGGGGTACGTATTGCAAAATAGGGGTGCAACCATCCAAAAAATCAAGGACACCCTGAAACAATAGTTTCAGAACCCTAAATCCTACACTCAGATCATAGAAGAACTAAAATATTTCAAGCAGGGGGAAACTGAGTCTGTATGGGAAGCAGATCAACGCCTAAAAAAAACTATCAAAGAAGGAGGATTTCGGTATGATGACAGACAATTTACGAAATGGTTCATTTCCATGCTACTCCCTCACATACGCGTACCTATGGGTCACTAGAATTTTGACTCACAAGATGAGGCCTTGGAAGCTTCTATGAAATTAGAAGCTACGCCTCTAAAGGATGTTGCGTTAGAGGTACAGCAAATCCAGGTGTAGCTTGAGGCTATGCACCAGGAAATTTAGAATCTACAACGGGAGAAAGAAAGAGGGGCTGGCACGGAACTAGGTCACGCAATAGCCCACTTGGGATCAAAAGAGCGTCGTCCGAAAAAATAGGGCTCAAGAGGACTTACGTTCTGGCACGGAGAGAGCTGTGTAGCCGATTTACGTAATATAAACCGATGGCCCTGTCCGAGCACCCTCATTTCCGAACCAAAATGACGTTGGTGCTAGTTTTTCTGGTCGGTTGGCCATGAGGAGCAAGACTACCAAATCCATAATGAAGTAATGGATAGGGGAGAAGACCCTACCTCACCAAAAACCCCCTCGGGTAGGGATGACTCCCCCCCTGGAAGAAGGGATGGGAGCCAAAGCAGAAGCGCAAGCCGAGGTCGAGGCTAGTCGATCTGCTATAACTGTGGGGGAAAGGAGAATTTTGCGAAGGATTTTCTAAACCCCTTACGATAGTTCTGCAGGTATTGTAGATAGTTGGGCCATACGCTGGAAGATTTTCCAGCCCTAAAAGTAAAGATAGAAGGAAAGAAATTCCCATCTGCACAGAAGGTGAGAAGGGTCCAGACCGAGCTGAGGGGTAAAAATACAAAGGTAAATGTGGTAACAAGTAGTGGATTGGTGAGTGGGGAGCTAAGGAGAAAGATGAAACTAATGCACTGATCCATAGGGCAGTTAGCAACCAAGAAGGACTGGACCTGGAAAAAGAAAGGGAAACGTTTATAGAAGCTCGGAAGGAATTCCTTGAGACTAAAGTTTCTCCATCTACACACCTGGGAGATGTGGAAGTAGCTGAGGATGTTAAACCTTTCTTACAAGCATGCATGAGGCTACTGCGCAACCCCTAGACAGTACGAAATATGTAGGCTTTACTAGAGAGCTATGCAACACGCACTACCCTGTCACCCAACATTAAGTATGTGCATAAGTTATACAAATATCAAAGACACACTGGCAGGGAAATGAAACTGACAGTCCAGATCGACAACTATGAGATGGATCGGGTTATCTTAGACCTCAAATCGGACGCCAATATACTACCTAAGCAGACTTGGCAATGCATGGGGGAACCCAAGCTGGAAAGACCCACCATCCAGCTTCAGATGGGAAATATAAAAAAAATCATCCCTCTAGGTAGGCTACCAAAATTCATGGTTGACATCACAGGGGTAAGGGTCCTGGCTTATTTTGAAATAATAGAAATTGTGGAAGATGTGGATCCCTAACCTGTGCTCCTCAGACTGGACAGGGCTATAGACATGGGGGGCGTCATCAATCTCAAAAATCGTAGCATGGTATTTGAAAATAAGGGCACACGAGTCGTTGTGCCACTAGACCCTGTAGAGGGAAAATGTTATGCAGAACCTATACCCAAGGGAGGAAATGGGGATTATATCTATAAGTTGATAACACGAAATATGGAAAACATAACCTAAGATGCCATACTACGCTACGAGGAAGATATTGAGGATCCCAGTAAGGAACTAGAAGCTTGGTAGATCCGGCTAGGTGAAGCCTCTATGCTGCGTTGTCTTTGTATCACAAAGGATTCCCTCTTTATGGTCCCAGAGGAAAGGACTGGAGTAGAGCTAGGCCTGAGAAACTGTGGCAAACCCACCCTGGGAGAGGGTCAAGTCGACCCACGAGTGAGCAAAAGGTTCCCTATGACACTTGTCGGTTGATCAGGTAGCAACCCCATGCATCGAGCCACCTCTACGATGGCGACATAGCTAGGGGTCAGGCGGTTGGTTCCGACAACACCCCCCCTTGGGGCCTTAGTAGAAAAAATGATAAAAATATCTTGGTCTTGGGCCAAGAGCTACTTAGGAAGCAAGCCTGTGTTGGGGGAAGATAGGCAGTTGTTAAAATTAGGTAACCTTAGCATGACAAGTATGACAAGATCACTGGGGATGCAACAACTAGCTGTTCAAACTGTACCTTCTGGTAAAAAGCAGAAGTTACTGTTGACAGAAACAGCTTCCGAGCCTCTGGCAGGTCGAGTTATGGGAATTTTTAATAGTTCCTTGAGAAACCCACCCCGAGTAAAATATCTCTCTCTATCATCTGATAGGAAGTACTTAAAAGGGGGCAGGACAGTCGGGTTAGAGGTATTGTCTCATTTGCATAACTGGCCTACCTTGAGCGTTTGGTGTAAGCACTTGAGCAATGAAATTTTTCATAACGGCAACATCCCTCTCATGTTTGGTCAAGCTCTTCCGTCAGATAGTAGTCACCCAGAGCCGGGATTCATTTTTCGAGCAAGGATGTCATCTACTGCGCCTGTCAAAACCTCCACCCTGACTAAGCCTGATGTTGAAGAAGTCTTGGAGGATGAGCCTGAGTTAGAAGAAGTCCCCCCCCGAGGGCCACAAGGAAAGGCAAGGAAAAGGCACAAAGCTCGGGGAAAACCCCACAAGCGGCAAGAAGGCCTCGAAGCTCCCCAAGACGTGCCAGGCCCCCACCCTCAGAAGAAGATGACCAGGAGGGTGCTCTGCCGACGAACCCGATCAATTGGTTACCTCCCTTTTTTCGACCATGAAGGTCGTCTACACGAACATCAAAAAGCTTGGATGGCTTGGTCACCTACCTGCAAACCCCACTGACCCCAGGTGTTACACCATTTTTTGGTCATCTAACCTACTATCATTAGATGGCCCCAAGTACACCATGTAAGACCAATTTTACCCTAAGTAAAATTGCTTTCACTATGTAAAGTAACTTAATAAAACACATTTATTAGGTTGTTTATGGTTTAAACAGGAAACCCCAAAAGGAAATATTAAACAAACCTATATTTGTTTTATTTTCCTCAAGGAATAATTAATTACACAATAATTTAATTATTATTCCTAGTCATGTTTAACCCAAAACAAAGAAATTAATTAGATAAATCTTTATTTATCTTATTATTTTCTATGAATAATTATTTAAATCTTATTTAAAAAATATTCCTTGTTAAATATGACTAAATCACCCATAAATAATTAAATAAATCATTATTTATTTGATTATATTTCAACCACTTCCTTAAAATGATAAATAAATCATTTATGTATTTATTATTCACAAATAAAGGGATTTGACCCAAGTCAAATACTTTTTCCCTCCAACAAATATAATAAAATATTCCATAAAAGGTGGATCTAGATTTGGTTAATGTTATTTTAATCATGCACCAAGTTCTAGAATGACCCAATATTTTGTTATAAATAGGAGGGTTTCTCCTACCATTCTTCACATTTTGTTCCCTATTAGATCACTCTGGATCTATACTCTTGGTCTGACTTTGAGCCATTATCATTGTCAAATTTTCTATTATTTGCTGTGTGAGCTCCCTTTGAGTTCTATCTTTGTCTAGGTGTTCTACACCAACAAGAGAGAGAAATAGTAGATATGAAGTGCCGAGGACTTCTAAGAACCCATCCCATTGAGGAGAATTGGAAACACCTTCTTGTTTTCCTCCCAGGTTCCCTTAATACAAAAATTATTTCAAAAATATTGTTCTTGTCTTTTCTATTGGATGTATGGAGTAAAACCTTATTTTTACTGCTTAATGTCTCTTTATGTATAGATCTAGATTTTTGCAGCATTTGTCTTGATCAATTAACTGCAGATCTGAAGATATTGGCAGCCATATTTGATGTTAGGGCTATAAGTTATGCGTAGCTAAAGTGGTGTTTTTTCGTACACTTCAACAAAAGATTCATACTAACAACTGGTGACTCCACACAGGTTTTCAATTACGACCGCTGTCGTTTTTCATATTCTTGCATATCCAACTACTTCAGACCCTAGGGTTTCTTTTCAGTTTTTTTTTTCCTATTTTTATGTTTTTTTTCACCTATAAAACCCTAAAACATTAAAATTTCTAACTTCCGCGTGTTTCTGGCCCTATTGCGCATGTGACAGACATCAGCCGCAACTGAGACAACAACTTTTTTGGAAATCTGCCGCCGGGACACCCGAAGCTTCAGGTTGCACTTTTCAGCCCAGAAACTGTGACCTGGACTATAGGTCGCACTTTTCAGCCCATTATCTGCGACCTGCACAGAAAACAGGTCAGAACCTGTGACTTGCCAATTTTTCTGCTATTTTTCTGCAACTTTTCTGGGTTTTTCTGAAGCTTCTGTCAGGGTTTTCTAGCCTCTGTCTTAGCTCGTCTAGACCTGTTTCTGATGTGTTTTTCTCATCTAAGTGGGAACATAGCCCCCTAGGGCTTCAATACCCTCCACTTTTAGTGGAAGAGTTTTAGCTGTTTCAGGTGTTTGATTTTTCAGAGTTTCAGCCTTCCCTTTTTTTAGATCTGATACCTCCTTTTCAGATCCCTTTTAATCAGCTCTTCTCCATTTCAAATAACCTCCTGAAGTTTTGTTTGGATCTACCTTCAGGGCCTCCTCCTTGTCCCTTCTGCTTTTTGCTGATTTCCTCCTTTTTTACAGCCACCTTGCCTCTGCCTCTTGGCATTCTTCTGCACTTCTTTTCAGTAGGTTTCTCCTTTAGATCCCTGTCCCTCCCGACCTTAGATCCATTGGCCTCTTTTTAGTGTGTTTTGACTAGATTTTTTCCCCCTTTTAGACCATTTTTGAGAGACCCGCCTTTTTGGGTTAGATCGATGCATTATTAAGCTATTAATTTTCTATTATTTCAGCATTATATACTGTTCTCTGCAGATTTATTTTTAGTTACGCAGCACACTTTTTCTTTTTCCCTCAAAACGTTTGGGTTTAAAAATTAAAATTAACGCACGCCACACACTCACCCTAAGAGAAGAAGAGCCTAGTTAACACCGCCAGGAAAATACTTTAAAACATTGTAAAATCAATTGACACTACACCTTTCTGCCCTTGTTTCGACATTGTAATCACTTGATTCTGCACCTCCCTGCCTTTGTTGGTCATTCTTCTTCCCCTTGTGTCGTGTTTGTGTTGTCACCATTGCACCCCCAAGGCGCACACCCTGAAGACTTCTTGGCCTTCACCCTCAGTTTTCGGTCGGTCGACCTACTCCTTCCCGCCGTCGTCGAGTTAGTCCTCCTCCAGGTCCGCACTCCGACTCCTCTTCTGATTCATTGGGTTCTCCTTTTACTTTTGTTTCTCCCCCTGTCACCTTCACTATGTCTGGTCCAGGGCCTAACGCTAGTGGTAATCCCGGCCCTAATGTCGGGACTACTACTAGCGAAACCGCCACAGGAACTACCTCGGCTGCACCTTTGCTCCCTTACATGGCAGGCCTCAGCTTCCCTGATCTCAATCAGTTGATCAATGACCCTATCCGCCATGATGTTGGTTGGCCTGCTATGCCAACCAAGCTCCCCTCCGACATCCCTAAGTTCGAAGGCCTTGTTGGAGAAGATCCAACCAACCATGTCCGATATTTCCACATGTGGTGTTCCTCCAATTCCATTACCAATGATTCCATCCATCTTCAGTTGTTCCAACGCACGCTTACGGGTGAAGCTTCTAAATGGTATGTTGACTAGGCCACCTCTTCCCATACCACCTTTGCAACCATTGCCCAAGAATTTTTATCTTATTTCTAGCTCCCTCTCCGATACGACACTGGTACAGAGCTTTTGACATCTTTCTGTCAATCCTCTTCGACCTGCCTTTCCACTCATGTCCAGGAATGGCGGAGAAGACGGAGCTTATGTCGAGCTCCCACCTTCAAATATCGGGTTTATATGGACTGGTTCCTTCACACTCTCTTACCTCCCATTGGCAAAGATGTCGCCTCCCATTTCCCTCAAACCGGAGAAGCGGCCCTCCAAATAGCCTTGAAATATGACCTGATCTACGCTCAGTCTGGTTATGTTTATACCGTCCTTCCTGACCTCCCCAGGCCCGATGGCGCTAACACCTCAGGGGCATCTCATTCCGCCGACGGTATCGTTGGAGCCCTTTCTAATTCATATGCTCAACCTCCTATGCGCTATGGTCTCCCTCCGGGAGGGGCCAGCACCTCTAGCACTTTTCCCGCTCCAGGTAGCATGTATCCAGGATATGGCATGCCTCATCATTTTTCCCAACCTCCTGCTTACCTCAATGTTGCCCAACCTAACCATTATCCTTATCCACAGCCTGGTGCTCCAGCTCCTTTCAGCATGATCGAGATCCGTACGCTTGATGGTTCAGTGATGCAGCAGTAGCTTTTGGTGATTCCCAGGCATGTGTGAGATGTCTCAGCCCTCATGAGGGGGTGGCCTTGCAAGTAGCCCCCCACATGCCCAAATGAACTCTTCATTGCAGCCTTCGATGCAGCTCCATATATTTGATGCTGTAGGCCTTAGCCGCTTACAACGCCTCTTTGATTTGCATGTATCAGTTAGATTTTGTGAGCCCTTCCCCACTTATAGGGGGCATTTGGGTTGTATTTGTTTCTCATGTACTCAGATATTATTGTATAAGTCCTGGCTATTATCCCAGGCACAACATGTATATGGGATCCCTCATTGTATTTTTATGTGGCTCATGTTTATGCCAGCTGTACTTTATGGTTCGGTCCCTTGTTTAATGAACACACTATTATTTTTTACTTTGTCTCGACGGGCATAGGTATGCCTCCCCTGCTGCCTTTAGCACAGGTACCCTCTCATAAAAAGAGACTTGTTGCACCTACAAGTCTCGTCTCCTCAGGGTCTAGTTCTTCAGCACATTATTCTACCTTACATTTCTCTCTCTGACTTCCCTTTTTTGATGTCTGGTGATTGAGTTCTTACAACGTACTTCACTCATACGATTTGCTCCTAACACTCGCACGTTGGGGGGCAATCTGTTACACCATTTTTTGGTCATCTAACCTACTATCATTAGATGGACCCAAGTACACCATGTAAGACCAATTTTACCCTAAGTAAAATTGCTTTCACTATATAAAATAACTTAATAAAACACATTTATTAGGTTGTTTATGGTCTAAATAGGAAACCCCAAAAGGAAATATTAAACAAACCTATATTTGTTTGATTTTCCTTAAGGAATAATTAATTAAACAATAATTTAATTATTATTCATGGTCATGTTTAACCCAAAACAAAGAAATTAATTAGATAAATCCTTATTTATCTTATTATTTTCTAGGAATAATTGTTTAAATCTTATTTAAATAATATTCCTTGTTAAATATGACTAAATCACCCATAAATAATTAAATAAATCATTATTTATTTGATTATCCTTCAACCACTTCCTTAAAATTATAAATAAATCATTTATTTATTTATTATTCACAAATAAAGGGATTTGACCCAAGTAAAATACTTTTTCCCTCCAACAAATATAATAAAATATTCCATAAAAGGTGGATCTAGATTTGGTTAATGTTATTTTAATCATGCACCAAGATCTAGAATGACCCAATATTTTGTTATAAATAGGAAGGTTTCTCCTACCATTCTTCACCTTTTGTTGCCTATTAGATCACTCTGGATCTATACTCTTGGTCTGACTTTGAGCCATTATCATTGTCATATTTTCCATTATTTGTTGTGTGAGCTCCCTTTGAGTTCTATCTTTGTCTGGGTTTTCTACACCAACAAGAGAGAGAAATGCTAGATCTGAAGTGCTGAGGACTTCCAAGAACCCATCCCATTGAGGAGAATTGGAAACACCTTCTTGTCTTCCTCCCAGGTGCCCTTAATACAAAAATTCTTTCAAAAATATTGTTCTTGTCTTGTCTATTGGATATATGGAGCAAAACCTTATTTTTACTGCTTAATGTCTCTTTATGCATAGATCTGGATTTTTGAAGCATTTGTCTTGATCAACTAACTGCAGATCTGAAGATATTGGTAGCCATATTTGATGTTAGGGCTATAATTTATGCATAGCTAAAGTGGTATTTTTTCGTACACTTCGATAAAAGATTCATACTAACACCAGGCGAGGTCCCCATCCTCAATGAACCCTGTCGATGCCTCCATGAGGTCAAGTTCGATGACCATGATCTAGTGGACCACGACACCCTCCCAGAATGGCCCCTGCATTATAATTTTTTACGATCTATAAGAAGGATGGAATCATGGTAGTACCTCAGCACTGGATATACGGCTTGACAAGCTCCGGACTCCTGAATCTACTCTGAATGCCCCACTTTGGCCATTACAACATCACCGATCAGTTGCCTCGCCAATTACTCACCCTTATTCATGATGGATGCTTATGGATTCGTGAGAGGGTCCCTATTGATGTTGTTTTGATCCACAAGATTACAGGCCTCCCGATGCAAGGACCGCACTCACTAGCACAGGTCGAAAAGAAGTACAAAGCCGCTACTGCTCTATTTTTCTGGGAGACCTATGTAGTACATCGAAATCAGTGGGGGTTTTTGATCCAAACCATCAATGACCCTGCTATGTAGATGGGCACTCAATTTTTAGCCTACAAACTGATGCGGAGGTGCCAGGTTGCGACTGTCCCTGCCTATGTAATCTAGCTAGCTAGATAGTGCACAAAGGGTGTGTTTTTCAATTGGGCTCAATAATTTTGCGATGAATTTCTCACTAATGTCCGCAAATCTCAGGAGCACAGGACATATTTCTTCTATTTGTGGCTATTATTCTTAATAGCATTAGTCACTTTGGACAAACGGGAGGAGTCGGTCATTCTTGAGCTTCCTGAAGGGATGTGCGAAGGCACTCGTTATGCTCACCTATGGGACTCTAAGGATAAGCAGCGCATCGAGGATAACAAGGTCTTTTGGATCCTCTTCTAGAGCAGTGTCACAGCTTCCATAAGATCTAGACCTCGGTTATCCCCCACTATATATGAAAAATACAATCATGTTGCCACATTCCAAATTACCATGCACCATGTCCAAATTTGTAGCCTCACCAATCAGAAATGGACAGAACTCCCTTATATGGTAACCGATGAAGAAATTGACCTAGTGATCTTGCTCTAGCCCCCTTCCTAGAAAAAATGCCTCATGAACACTCCTGGGGAGACCATAGCATTATTTAAAGCCAAGCCCAAGGGTAACCCGCCACATCATCCTAATACAGCTCCGACCCAGGTAGGTCCCCACACAGCTACCACCACCCCCTCGAAGGCACTAAGAGGAAAGGGGAAGCAGTGTCAGGACCAAGAAAGAAACAACACGCCCATCACACACACTACGATGCAAATGTCACATTAACGGACGGTTACTTGGAGTAGATCGTGGACATGGTCACCATGGCTATGGAGGATAAGTGGGCACTTATTTCAGCCTAGTGGAAGGCAGGGGTCAACTCTCTGTAGGCTGACCTCCGTGCTCTCGAGATCAAAATGGATCAACCCCCAACCAGCAGAGGCTAGGCACAACCCCTATCAGTCGACAGCAGCCCGAAACCACTTGGGGAGGCCAGTCATCTCTGGGGTATCCCTAACTGTGCCTTGGTCGGAACGCAGCTGTCGGAAGCCATTGGAATTCAGCTATACTTGGCGCAGCTACCCCACACAGCCTTAGAAAGCCTCAGTAATGCTATCTCCTAGGATATTAGTCACCGCACTCAATCCACAACCCAACAACTTAAAATGGCCCAACACACCAATCCACAACAGGCTGCTAACGTGATCCAAGTCATGTCATAATAGGCAAAGCTTCAGACTATGATCCACCAGCTTTGCATAGAAGTCATAAAGGAAATCCCGGCTAAGGATACATCTAGGGATAAGGTGGAAAAATTGGTTGTTGCTCTCAAAGCCTCTCGAATGGAAATACACACTATAAGGTCTCAGTTGGAACAATGGATTTTGGACTTACAGGCCAGAATACAGCCCGACACACCCCCGGAAATTGTACCCAGCATATCTCCCTAATCAAAAATGCCACAATGATAATTATGGGGTAAATTTCTTAAGGTTCCAAGCTACTGGAGTCAGCCATACAGGTCTAGACTTGGGGCCAGAACGATCTAGTCCTCCAACAGATCAATCAGGACATACAACAAAAAGAAGAAGTTGTTGAAAAGATTAATGCTACGTTGCCTACCTTGGTGTCGTCCTAACGTTTGGCATGATTAAAAACCATCAACAACCTCTAAGACAAGATTGAGAAACTCCAGCATAAATAGTACATCATGGCCGAACATCTAAAGCCCTGGACTACATCAGCCCTCCAATTAACACAAGACATTGACAACGCAACCAAGTGCCTTAATCAGCTTCTTGAAAACGTTACCATGACCGCTAAAGATTCGCCTTCTCAGAAGACGGTCGATCTTGCACAGAATGCTTTTGCCCAAATTCAGGATGTACTCCCTCAACTTAGCAGTTATCTTGATACCTTGCATGTGCAGATTAAAGCCGCACCACCACAGTGACTCAGGATGAGTCACAAGATTGTGTTGGGGGACTATTGGAATAGGGTCTCCTAACAAGTAACGAAACTAGTCCATTTTGAATATTTTTGATTAGATTTAGTCTATCATAGGGGTTTTGGGGTGGGTCAAAGCCATGAATGCATTGTAATGGGTAAAAGCATAAACTAGGGGTCTGAAAACCACAATTTACGGACCATAGGAAAGTCTAGGCTAGATTTTTATAAATAGAGAAGCATTTTGCATTGTAAAGGACAAGAAATGATGAGCTGTTGATGCGATTTGTGGTTTAAGATATTTTTTTGGGTTTTTGGGGAAAGGAATCCTACTGGCTGTGTGTGCGGACATCCAAGTCCAGCTGTGTGCGGACCCTGCTACTATGTGCGCAAATTGGGAAGGGAATTGTAAGGGAGAATTGATGAATGAATCATTAGGGAAATTTTGAGGTCCAAAATGGGCCTCCTAAGGAAATAATAAAATAATAGCTAAACCAATAAAATAATATTTATGAGTTTTCAATTCACTTTTTTCACCACAATCCATGTAACCATAGTTAAATTCAATTCAAAAGTTGTACCAAAATAAAATTAATAATTTTTTTTTATTGATGTGACTATAAATAAGAATGACCTTTTCAAGAAAAACTCATTATCATTGAACAACTAAAGCATTTGTCCTTTGTACTTAAATAACTTAAAATAAAATTTAAATTTAAATTTATAAATTCGTAATTATATTATATGTTATTAATTAAAAATTATATTATTTAAATTTTATAATAACATGTAATTAATATGCTATATAAAAATAATATAATATAATATAATAAATGTATAGGGATATGCATTGTTTCCTTCAAGAAATATGAAATGACAATAATATATTTTTATTCAGAAAGTATGAAATGACATTTATTATGAGTACTTTACTTTTACTTTAAAAGTACTTAGAGCACTACCATGGTTAACCATCATTTTTTATCCACCGTTGAGAATGTGACAAGTAAGTACCTTTAACTCAAGCAATGCCACCTCAACCATTAGGGATGATGTCATCTCTTAAAATGTGATTGGTTCTCATAAAGTGAATTTTGATTGTACATTTTCCTTAGGAGGCCCATTTTAGACCTCAAAATTCCCATAATGACAAAAGATTGTTCGAGAGCTGAATCTGTGAGTAATTTTGTGAGAATTGTTGATAATTGTTGTATTTTGCATGTTTTGTCTTTAAGCTATGAAGATCTGTATAAATGCATTCTTAGATCTAGATCTATTATGTTATGTTTATGTAATTTTGTGTTAATGTCATAAAAAGCCTATAACTATAGATCTAGCACACGTGGATGTGAACAAATACTTAACTAACCCTGCGTAGAACAAGGTAATTTGGGAATTACATGATCTAGTGCAGTGTTTCTTGCCTTACCCATCCTTTCTCAAGGTGCGGAAACTTGGTTCCAGCACCCACCCATATTACTTCAGATGAGACTTTGACCTGTGCAAGCAGGTCACTGCCCAAAGGGCCAGTAGTATAGGGGTTTGTTGGCAAACCTTGCACACCAAACCTGGGTCAGGTTCCCTCAAGCCATAAGTTTCTTCTTCTCTTACCCTCTTGGTGGATTTTTCTGTTTGATCTGCAGTTTGTAAAGTGTGACTAGTATCACTTTTCTTCACTGCATCCACTAAAGTATTTTCTATCCACTCAGTCTGATTGGCATACTTTTAAATCTCTCATTCTTTCTCATGAATGAAGGGTTTCAGTTTACACTTAACCCTCATTTTACTCAGTATCCCTTGTGGATCATAATTCCAAGAAAATCTCTCTTCAAATCTTTACTCTAATAATTGCTTCGCTGCTTCTGCCTCTACATCTCTGTGATTGAAAATGAATGGTCCCACTTGGTTCTTCAATTTAAACTAGGTTTTCTTCTTTGCTGCTAGGAAATTGATATAATCAGAGTTCAATATTTGCCTAATATACTCCAAGGAAAAAAATCCTCATTGGTAAATATTTGGGTAATTTGTATGGCAACAAAATGGATCCAAAAACTCTAATCTATGTGTATTTTTCATAAAAATACCAATCTCCAGTCTTGGCCTGCTCTGATAACTGTAAAATCTTCTTCATATCATCATCTATCCTTGGTTGTTCGGTATTTGTTAATACTTTTATCAATGGATGGATGAAGAAGTTTGAAAACTCTGCATAGGTAAACTTTGTGGACCCTTTTCTGATTAAAGAGGTCCAAAAAATGACATAAAGAGGATTTCCTTCTATGTCAAGCTTCTTTAAAGATACTGGAAAATTATTTGCTTGAAAGTACAAAAACATGTGGAAAAGGAAATATGTGTATCTAAACATTCCTTCAATTGGAAGTTCAACCAATTGGTCATGAATATTGTCAGCAATATACCCAACATATTCAAAGATAATAGATGGAGGTTGTCCTGGTGTGAAAGTGGATAGAAAACCCAAAATGGATTCATCTGTGTGTTCATCGGTGAAATACCCTAGGATGAAGGAAAACATGGAGATGACATGTCTAGAACCCTCTGGAAATCTTGAAGTGGAATGTGGAGGATTGATTTGAGGAATATATATATGTAAGGGCATGAATATTTGGAATATTTGGAATATTTAGGAAATTCAAGGCCAATATACAACTTGGTAAGTGCTTCAATAGACAAAGGAACTGCTTGAGGATCAGGTTTTTGATTAATGGATTCAACAGTAATGGTGAAAAGTATTTCTTTATTGGCATTTACTATTGCTCTTTGCTAAGGTATATAATGATGATAGCATAACCTAATGACCTCTGGGCATGAGTGGGTAACTGGAACCACATATTTGGGCAAGTGTGATTTCCAAATTTGCACTTCTTCAACTTTATCTAAATATTTTTCATAATTCCATTTATGAAGTTCCAACAAATTGAATTCTACAATAGGGTTTTCTATCTTATAGTCAACATCTGCTAATGGAGTGTGCTCAATGTCTACAACAGGGGATTGTAGAGGATTTATAACTATGACAGTCTTAGAAGATACAACTAGAGTATATTTAGGAATTTTGATGCTTTTTGGACTACCAAACTCTTGTTTTAGGCTTTTCTGGCTACTTTTGCAAGATTAAATAGTTTTCAGAAGTATGTTTTGACTTTGGCAGAGGTTCTTGGATTTAAAACAAGTAGAATATGATCTTCTTTTGGATTTTTCTTTTCAATTTTGGACTCTCAACATGATTTATAGACCTTTACTGGTTAGAAAACAAGAAACAGGGGTTTTTTGAATTTTTCAATGGATAACAGGGCTAAGAATCTTTTGAAATTAGGCATACATGGTTTGGCTATCTTCAGAGGATTTATGGTCTCAATTTAGAGTTTTAAATAGTCTATAAAAACTATGTAAACTCAATATTTTGATTCAAAATAGTGCACAACATATAACAGGGTCTTTTTAGAAATTTTGACAGGGTTTGGCCTATTTCTTGGATCTTTTAATAGGCTTATTTGGATAAATTTAAACTCTGAATGGAATTTTTCTTTATTAAGGTCTTTTTAAAACAAATAATAGCATAAATTCTAGAGGAATATTTGTTATGCGCAGGTACAGGGATTTGAGGATGTCTCTGAGGATTTTGAAAAAATTTTATGGTATCTTTTTGTTTTCTGGAGCAATTCAAAGCTCCTCAGCAATCTTTAATGGCTACAAGTGGAATTTTGCAGGTTCTGGGCATGAAAACAATGAAAAGTACTTTTTTTTAGAGTCTGAATAGAAAATACAGTGGATACGCGTAGAAGGAAGGGATAAACAATGCATTTAATGGTTTATTTGGAAAATTAGGTTTAAAATAACATGCAATAAATGGATGTGAAATTAGGCAGAAGGTAGTTTTGGGTTTCTAAAGGTGAAAAACCACTGGTGGTTATCGCGCGCATCATAGGTGGTAAATGGTATTGAATGGATCAGATGTGATCCAATAAAAATACACCACGTCAAGGAGGGAGGAAAGGCTAAAACAACCTATTTCGCATAGAAATGGAATGGTTAAAAGAGCGTGACTTTATTTTCGATGTTGGTTTTCAGTCGTTGGATCAAGTAGGACTCATGCAAATGATCGAGATCTCATCTGGAATATGCTTGGGATTTGGGAGTGGGGCCAGGGTTTATCAATGAGAAGGGGTTATTTGTTAACTTTATAAATAAAGCATTTATTAAAGTTGACACTTTAGGTTATACGATGGTAGGGGTAATGTCATAAAATTTTTAATTAAAAAGCATTACACAATGTTTCGACCGATATACGAGCATAGGTTTAATATTATATGGTATAATAAACCTTTTATTAATGTTTAATAATATTTTTTAAACTAATGGGGATAAAAGAGTGAGTTTTATTTATTCACGTGGGATATTTAAACATTGGTTAAAACTTAAATATTGGGTTTTGTGGATTATTTAAAATACAAAGGATTTAATACTATACGAGAGGGTGTAGTTTAGGGAATTAATAAATATAGTTAGAAGTTAATATGAAATAAAAGGGATAATGTATATAATGAATAAAAATAAATGATTTAACACTAATTAAAGTGTAAATAAAGAATATTTTGTACCTTTTGTATTTTTCACACTTTAACTTAGGATAAAATGCATTTTATGGGTTTTGAGTGATTTTGAAATGAAATGATGTTAGTTATTTAGGGTTTTTACTTTTACTAAGTAAAAATGGGTTTTTACTTAGGAAAAGGGATTATGATTTATGGATGAAGGGTAAATGTTGATGAATATTGGTTTTGTGTAGGAACTCAATATTTTTAACCAATCAGTTATCGAGCCTTGGGTCCGGTCCCAACAGAAATTAGAGAAATTCTCTGAGCCTTTTTAACTGATAGTTTAGAATACTGAATAATTTTAGGGGAGGGGAATTAGTATTTTTTTCCCAATGATGCTTTATTACATGCTTGCACAACTGCTTTCTACCTACCCCTCATTATTTCTAACATTTTTTACTTCATTTTCATGGGTGCATTTAGGCTTGCAACCCTAAATCAATTTTGTTTCAAAACAATAAAAACTATCTAAAGCTAACCTTATTTCATCCAAGGGCTAAGATTAAACTATTGAGCTCCTCATTTATTCTCTACTTTATCTACTGATTTTTCAAGTTTATACTGTTTCACATATCTTTATTCTCTATCTAAAACATGAAATTTAAATCATGAAAAGTTAAGATTAAATTGTTTAACTGATCATGGATTATGGCATTTATTGACAATCTGCACATAATCATTATTCTTACAATAAAAATAAATAGCAGTGGCATTTTGACTTGCTCACTTTCAGGTCTTATTATTTTATTTTTTCTTCTAGAGTCTATCTTTTTCTAAGTCCTTTGATATTTATTTTAGGACTTTTAACCTCTCTTTTTTTTATTACTTTTCATTTTCAAAATATGGGAAAACAACTTGTACAAAGCAAGGTATGTACATATTTACAAGACTATCAAAGTCAATTAAAAAATTATGAACCCTATTAATATAAGACCCTAACACACCGAGTATAAGTTTAACCCTTTTCTGGAATGGGATAGACTAGTTACAAAAAAGGAATACCCTAATATCCTATGGCTAGGAGGTTCCCCCTTGTATATTTCTATCTCTTTTTGGTGCTTGGGGGAAAAATTTATGAAAAAGTAACTTATAAAAAGGGAAGGGAGGGAACATATATCTTCATTTTTCATCCATTGGTAGCGTTCGTTGATTCACGCTTGAACAAGAGACATGTCTGTCTCATCATCTTACAAATGGCTTCTAGATTGCCTAGGTGTTGGACATGGTACCCTTAGATCGACGTTTTTGTAAATAATCCACTTTTTGAGGAATGGAGCGTGTTGCATGCAGATGTTTTAGAGTCTTAGGGGTGGGTCAAAGTCCCTTATTTTTTAAAAGGGAAGGTAATATGTTATACATGTTGCGCTCCTCCCATGGTTTTCGGACCATGGTATTGTAAAAAGAAAGAGTATATAAGGAATCTAGGAAATAGATCTAAGCATATAGAATGCATATGGATGTAATGCTAGATCTGAATTAATAGTTGTTATTATGTTGTTTTATGCGAAAGAGAAGGCTCCTCCAGTTGTGTGCATGAAGACCTTAGAAATTCTGCAACTCAGTGCGTAGACCCCTACAGCTGTGTGCATAAGGCGGAAAGTACTGTATTGTGAAGATCTAAACTAATAATAGAAGACTTTCAAGATGAACATGTGTTCTTTACTCATATGTGTGCCTTATCTATGTTTTAGGTTTTTCCTTGATAGATCATGGTTTTTACCTATATTTTCATCACGAAGACATGAACATGGATTAAGTTGATGGTTAATGCATGATAAAGTAGAATTGTGTAGTGCACAAGCTAGTTAAGTAGAATTGTTGGAAATCATCTGTATATTAAGAATATGGGTTTTGCGAAGCTCTAAATAAGTATTAATTAAACATAAGACCTAAAGCCACACTCCATATTCCCTATGGATATAGAAAATTGGTTTTAGAATCCCCTAATATTGCCTCGGGTGAGACTTCAGTCTGCGCAGCAGATCAGTTCTGAAAGAGCCAGTAATAGAGGGTTTTGTTTGTTTGCACAACCATCTCTGGACCTGGGTGTAGGCCCCATAAAGGAAACAAATGGTTCCATTTCCTCAACTTGGATCTGAAGACCGAGGGATATGTGGATGTGGCATCCGACCAAGAAATAAATTCAAGATGCGGTATCTCTGAAAGAGTGAAAAATTTCTATACAAGAAAACATAAATCAGAGCCTGTCAACTGAGAAGTGGTTGCAGACATATATTTTCACAAATCAAAATGAGATATTTTTCTCACCATTCACGAACGATCTACATGAGTGGCTATCAAGACTAGCTGATACTAAGACTTGTTTTAAGCACGATGAACGTATTGCGTGGAACCCAAAACTGATTAAAAAAATCGAGGAGATAGACAATAAGGTCTCAACGGTTGTTGAATATTTTATCGATAGTATTCTTGGAGGCTTTATTACTGAGTTCGTGATCGATAAATACATGTCCTAAAGTGAATTTGAGCACAAATGTTTCAATGGTCCCCGAGGTAAGTAGTTAAACTCTTTAAATTTTTGGATTAGGATGTTGTTATGTGAGAAGGGTGTACTATGTATGCAATCAGATTGACGTTTAGGGGACATATATTTAGATCTATGTGAAGTGGTAATATATTCAGAGTAGATTGTGATAACTATATTGAGACTGAGTATAGTACCTTGTTTCGATCTAAGAACAAATAAGAAGAAACCAACCTTTCAAAACCTAGAAGTGCATCACACTCAAACTTTGGAGATCATCAAGGCGCCTCTTGGATTGCCTAGCCTGCAGCTCCGGTCACACCTCATCCACATCTCCATAGTCTCCCTCCACCTCCCCCATTTAACATGGATAAAATAAAGAAGATGCATGCTTTTAAGGGTCAAGGATTAGAGGATCTCAAGAAATTTTGGTTTGTTTAAAAAGTAGTATGGATATCACAGAAAATCACTAATGAAGATATTAATAAATCTGATATTTTTACATCACTGTAAGAAACAGAACTGCCATGGTATATGAAGTACTCGGTGACACATAAAAATTCTACTTTGGATCAGACAAAGACAACAATGAATGTTGAGTTTAAAAATCCTAAATCACAGTCCCAATGTATTGCAGAGATAAAATAAATCAAGAAATTGGTAAATGAATTTGTGTGTAGGTAGATAAAATATTAAATATTCTGCTAAGCCAAATAAACTTCCAGATCTCCAATGAAAATCATAAAGAGTGATTTTTAGTTGCACTATTACCACATCCTAGACTGCCATTATCGCAACAAAACATCACAACCCAATCCAAAGCATCAAAGATTGTGATGAAACTAGAAGCTTTGCGGGTAGAAGATAGTAATATAGGGATTCAACAGATCCAAACACACTTTTCAAGCTTACATATGGAGCTGCAAGACTTAAAGAAGGGAAAATAAGTGTGGACTGGCATAAGATCAGAAGTTTGGTGTATCAAATGTAAAGAAAAATGCCACTATACACATCAGTGCCCTGTATTTAGAGATTACATCAACAACGGTGGACCTAACCCATAGAGCCCAACCACCAGTGTATGGTGTGACTTATGAAAAGTGTTAGGCCAAAAACCCAAAAAACGATGTCATATGGTGCAGAAGAATTTGCAAACACCAAAGTATTTTTTTGTAATTTCTGTAGCTCGGTGACACATGATGACAGGAACTATTGAAGCTATGATTTGATGATGAAACATACTCCTAGGGCATACAGAATTCAAGTTGAAGGTCATGAAGGTCATGGTTCACCCACATTGTGCAAAGGAGTACAAGGAAGAGGCTAAGGATGAGGAGGAGACGTTGGGCGAGGTCGAGGATAGATCATATGTTATAACTGTGGTCAACCTAGAAATTTTGTCAGAGATTGACATAATACAACTACAATCTCTTGTAAGTATTGTAGAGAATTCGATCATGAGATAGAATATTTTCCTGTGTTATTGGATAAAATGCAAGAAAATATAAATCAGGAGCCTACACAAAACCTATAGATGATGAGGGGTAAGCCGCATGAAGAAGATAGACATGTTAACATAGTAACAATGAGTGACACAACTACACGTGAAGACAAAGAAGAAGGAACAATGCATATGGAGGATACATGGGTCTGGAAGGATGGAGAAAAGAACCCTGGGTTCAATGTGCAATGAGAAAGGGAAAACCTCATGGAAGCAAAGAAGAGTTTTATGAGCCCTAGATATTAGACATTGATAGTGCAGACACATCTAATCCCACAAAATAATAGACCCCAGGAGGTTACTGGGATGAAGGGATTTGATCTGACCATTCTAAAATCATTTCTATAGACCTATAGGAAGCTGCTAAGGGATCAGAAAGTTGTATAAAGGTTGTAATAGTTTCTTGACAATTGCACTAGCAAAGTGGAGCTACAACCTGAACAACACGTAGTAAACAAAGTATACAAAAAAAGAAGAGAACCGGTAGGGAAATGTGGTTAACTAAGCATATAGGAGATTACAAGATCAATCAAGTAATTCTTGATTTAGGATCAGATGCAAATGTTTTTCCAAATGTGGGAATGAATGGGGCGACCAAAGATACAATGGTCACCAATTTAGCTGAGAATGGCCAATCAACATAAAAGTGTTCCTATGGGTTGATTGCAGGGCATTTTCATAGACACTGATGGAGTAAGTGTGTTCTGAGACTTTGAAGTCATTGAGATTGTGGATGAAAACAATACGCATCCTACTTTACTTGGATTTGGTTGGGCTTATGATATGGATTCCATAATCAATATAATTAGTAGAGAGATGGTATTTGAGAGGAATGGAACATGGGTCATTTTTCCTTTAGACCCCTCTGAAGGAGCACAATATACAGAACCAATCCATAATGAATATGGTGATGCAGACATTGAAAATATCTATAATTTAAATGTGCAAGAAGAAGATTGGATCAAACCCACTACAGCTGGGAGGATAATGTTGGAAATGGATAGCTCATGTGCTTCATAATTTGATGAAGAAATGGATAATTGGTAGAATAAATTGCATGAAGTATCTACCAAGAATTTTCATATAATTACCAGATCAATTTGTTACATTACATCAGAGGTACGTGACTTTCCCTATTATGATGGGACTGGAGATGTTAATTTTTTTCTTGATATATTTGACAAAGTACCTAAAAACCAATGGTTCCAAGCTCAAAATGTGGTACTAAGATCTACACTCGCTAAATGGTGTGGTACGCATAAGGGGAATATTAGAAGTTGGGGGGAATATAGCAGATCTATGTAGCTCAGATTTGGTTAAGAAAATACTAGACTTGAAGGGAAATATGATGGCAAGGATGATCCTAGAGGACATATCTATCAATGGAGTACCATGTGGGGTGAAGATTCGAGACCATAATGGGTACATACATTCGTTCACACGTTAGATATGGTACCTATGATGTGGTACCTTGAAACTGAACTACACCATGAAACAACAAAGCATGAGGACATGGTTGAAGGATTTTTGTTGACCTTTAGTTTTTAAGATGACTATCATTACATAGATGTAGATCTTCAAGTAGTTAGATCAAAGGTTTTCAGGAACACAACTATGATGACTTGGACACCACATGATTGGGACGCGTAGTTGGAGTAGGTAGTCTAATGTTATAATATAACCATGGAAGAGGTTGAGGAGGATTCACACAATGTTAATATTCCAAAAATAGAAGGAAAACGCGAGGTTTCCCAGCCATTAACTATAATTATTGACACAACGTAGTTGGTAAGAACACAGAAGGTAAATAAAGGGATAGAAGAGTAATTGTAGTTCACACTTATTGGATATTATTAGGATGTAGATACAATTATCAAGATTGTGGAACTGTTACATGAATATTAGTAGTTGTTTCCCAGAAAGTTCTCTTAACTGAAGGGGATAGTAGGGGACCTTGGAGTAATGAGGATCAACTTGAAGCCAGATGTGAAGCCTGTTAAATGACACCCATATTGATTGAATACCAAATATAAGGAAAATGTGAAGGAGGAATTGGACAAGATGCTTAAGGCTGGAATCGTTGAACATGTGGAAGAATTTTAATGGGTAAGTCCCATGGTTGTCCAAGAGAAGAAACAAAAAGGGGAAATCAATATTTGTGTTGATTTAAGGAAGCTAAGTGATGCATGTGTGCATGAACCATTCCCTACACCATTTACAGATGAATTTTTGGAGAATGTTGGAGGGTAGGAGGTCTAATATTTCACGGATGGTTTTTCAGGGTACCATCCAATTTGAATTACCCCTAAAGACATGATTAAGACTAAATTTTCCATAGAAAGGGGATATATTCAATATATAGTCATGCCTTTTGGCTTGAAGAATGTTCCAGCAATATTTTATAGAGTAGTAGTTTTTGCTTTTAAGGAGTATATACACAAGTTCCTGGAGGTGTATTTTGATGAATAAACAGTCTTTGGGATGCTGAAGAAACACAATGCGAACTTAAGGCCGATGTTGGACACATGCAGGTGGTATCAGATATCACTAAACTTGAATAAATGCATATTTTGTGTACCATTTAGTATACTCTCAGGGCATGTTGTTTGTAAACAGGGATTGATGGTAGACACCATGAAGATTTCCATGTGAACTGGGAAGCACCTAAGTCTGTAAAGCAGCTACACACAACGTTGTGACATATCCACTATTATAGGAAGTTTATAAAATCCAATGGGCAGATAACTGCAACAATGGAGAAATTGCTAAAGAAGGATGCTACATACTATTGGGATGATGAATGTCATAATATCTTCGATGTGTCGAAGGAGAAGATGGTAATTCCACCAATTCTAATTTTTGTAAATTGGAATAAGGAATACCATGTTCATGTGGATTCTTATTGCATTTCTTTGGGATTAGTCTTCACACAAACAGGAGAGGGGTATATTGATCACCCCATAGATTTTACGAGTAGAAAATTGTCTAAGGTAGAAAGGAATTTTTCATGACATATTTCGAAGGATTGGCTAGGGTATACGCGGTGCAGAAATTTAGAAACTACTTGTTAGGAGGTCACTTCAAGATGTTCACGGGTCATTTTGGGTTGAAATACTTGGTGAATAAGCCTGTATTTGGGGGGAAGTTATGTAGGTGGTTACTACTATTCTAGGAGTCTGATTTTCAAGTAATATTCAAGCCAAGATGTTTGAATGTAGGACTAGATCATTTGTCCAGGATTGAGACAATGGAAGAAACGAAGAACATTGAAGAGGGGCTGCTTGATGCACAACTTTTCACGATAAGGGTTGCAGATGATCACTTTGCAGACATTATCTTCTTTTTGTCTACTCGAGTAGCACTCGTGGAGTATACTACGTAGTAGAAGAAAGAGATGGTAGTTAAGGTAAAAAAAAATTCCTTCATTGCGGGACATTTATATAAGATGGGGCCCAATGAGATACTGCGTAGTTATGTTCCTCAGCATGAAAGACACAAAATTCTGGTAGAAGCGAATGGCGGAGTTGTTGGAGGAAACTACGTGGGGAATTATACTACAAAAAATATTTTGAGGGCTAGAATATGGTGGCCCATGGTGCGTAAAGTTTCAATGGAATATTTCAGCACTTTTTGGTGAGGCTCGGTATTGCAACAAGAATGCTGCAACTCCCAAGAGTACCAACTCTAATTATCAACCTAGGGTTAGTACAAAATTAAGAGGTATTGACACTATATATGCAGCAGAAAAATTGTCATTAATTTTTTGATATGATGTAATGGAGTGAATTTCATGAAAACAAATCCTAAACTAATTTCAGAAATGGAAGTGTTTCTTTAAAAAGAAATTAATCCTAGGCAAGAACAAAAATTTGTAATTGAAATTCCGAGAGAATGAATTCAAATAAATACTCCTAATATACTTTGTAAAAATTCATGTCATAAGTGGTGTTTATTCTTCCTCAATCATGTATTTAGATCCCAAGGGTCATGATTCAAGCCTAAGAGACAAAAACCAAGCTTTGGGAGTAAATATGCTAGAGTTTACACGCTCTACAAGAGTGCTATAGGAAGTTCTATTTTTTCTACAGGAATTTATCCTTTGGAGATAACTCATTGAATGACTAAATAAATCAAATGAAAATTGGATGGGACTAAGTTTTTTAGTAATAATCATGTCTTAGGTCTCCATTCAAACTGGAATCACTCCAAAATGCCCATTCTTACACGTGCTAAAAAATAACAGAATATTACTACTCTAAAATCTGGAAATTCAAGAATTAGTGAGATACTTAATCTAACAAATGCCTAACCTAATAAAGTGAAAATGAAATGGGGTATTTTTTTTATTGATTTTAACATTATTATGAAATAATCCAAGTGGAATCAAGTATAATGAATCTCATTAACCCATTCCAATAACTAGCAGAAATTTACTACTATTTCACTACAAGGCATTTCCAGAAATCTTATATTCATGGACTAGTAACCAAATCTAAGTAGCTTAATGATTAAGATGACCTTCAAAAGTTATTATAAGGATGAATAATGCTTTTAAATCTAGAAAAAAACTACAAAATAACTCAATTCAATCCTCTAACTCAATCCTACAACAAGAAAAGAAACAATACTAAATACAAACATATGCAAAACAGAAATGAGAGATGAATCTGAGTAAGAAGTGAAAAGAACATTAAAAAATTGTGCAAGAGGGATCTGAGACTCCTGGGATGGCCAAGCCCAAGGAGGATTCAAATTAATATGGAAGAAACCAAGCCTTAGAAGCTAAAAATAGCACCAAACTTCATTATTAAATCAGTCCAAGTACATCCCTGCAAGAAAAGAAATTGGAGTTGTTAAACAACAAGTTTTCTCCACAATAAGACTAAGAAATGCATGCCCCTAGATACCAATTCGAATTGGTACTTATATAAAATGATGAATAAGAATTATCCTTGAGTGGAGGAATATTTCAACTCCAAAATACCTCAAATAGTGGATCTCGTTCCAAACAGTAGGAATCTACATTAAATGATAGGGAACACATTCCTAGATTTTCTCAATCATCGGAGCTCCAAAATTACTCCAAAATTTCTCAATAATTTCCTGATATTTTTTTCATATATTATCCAATATTTATCCTCCAGTGGTAGGGAGAAATTCTGTAAATGATCTCCTTCTCCAAATCTTCATAACTTGCCCAAGATTCTAAGAATATCCTTCAAAAATAAATAATATTAGGCACAAATATGCAATTATATCAAAACGTTCCTAATGAACATATTAAAGCTTAAAAAATGTTATTAAGTGTATAAGGAAAGATTTAATATAGCCTTTATGTTATTAAGAAAGGTTAGATGGGTCTTAATTTATGTCTAATTTAGAGGCCCATCATAGCCCCCTACTGAAATTGCTGCTCATCCTCTGAGCCGCCTATTCATCCTCCTTGCCCTGTGGTTATTCATCTATGTTGGCCCAGTCATTATATATATGTTGAACCATATGTTGCTCTTCCCGCTGATCTTGCTACTCTTATTCAATTTTAATGGTTTCTATTTGTGAGGAAAACACATTTCTTTTGGTTTGTCTTCTTATTATTCCTATGGCACTTATCCTTATGAAAATAAGGATTTCTTGGCATCCATTACCTCATTACCAATGTCATTCTCATTGAAGTCAAAGACTCTTATTGTTGATAAAAATTCTTGGTCATGACACATCATATTATCCATAAAATTATTTTGAGCACCCTTAACTAACAATCTAGATTCTCTTCATTAAATTCTGGAAATGAAAACACTTCACAAAGAGCTCTTTCTTCTTATAGAGGAAGAAATAATGATCAATAAACTGAAGCAAAAGAAAGGAATGCTGTGATGATCAAAATGGTGACTTGAGTACCTTTCACCCTTGGATAATTTACCATGTTGGTAGCAAATACTTCGCAACTCTGTTGTGTTTATTTGTACCTTTTTTCTATTTATTAATCATTGTCCAACACCCTAGTAGTAAAATCTTCCTCTTGTTGTTCTCTGTTAGCGTCCTGTATAAAATTTGTCTTTCCTGTAGCAAATCTTTTCTTCCTGAAATAAATATGCTTTTCCTGTAGAAAATTTTGTGCCTGTAGAAACTCTATTTCAGCTATAGAAGTTAATATTTTCATGAAAAGATGTGGTCGGTCCATTTTTATTTTATATTTTTTTACTTCTTATTTTTTCTATTTTTTTTCCATTTTTTTGTTTACGTTGCATGCAAAATAAACCTAGAGTGGTTTTTTTCTGTTAACTGAGTTCACCCTCAACTACCCCTTGGCACTTATTTTATTCCATCACAACTAACTTCTTACTACCCAGTTTCTTAAGTCTTCTTCACTTTTTTCTTGTTCCTCTCACACAAGTGTCTGTGTCTTTGTGGAAAAGTGAAGCTAACTACTAGATAAGATCAAGGATTCTTTCCTACTGATTTTGGATATAAAAAAAATTTCTTCTCACACATTTAATGTTTTCTTAAGCTAGAATAGATTCGAAGAAATTTTTAGATGATTTCAGACTTGAGCATTACCCTTGATGTGTTTTTGTAGGTGATATTGATGCTGCTAATATGACTGTTGAAGTTGTCTTTGGTGATTTTGAAGCTGCTACTATATATCCTAAAGCTCTATGTGATAATCTATTGGAGGTCCTATTGTTGATAGCCTTTAAGCTGAAGGTATTCTAAGGTTTATTTTGTTTTTATTGTTTCTGCTTCACATCCCTCTACAAAATGATGTTGTTGATATCCTCATGATGTGAATGTTGTAGTTGATGATTTTTCTTTTATACAAGTCTTCATAGCATGATGATTCTTTGACTGATAAAGTTTATGTGTGTGCAGGTACCTTGTTGAGTCTTATTGTATATTTCTGATGGTGGAGGATCCTCCTTGTAGTGCCATTAATGTTTTTATATTCATCTCACAAGTCTTATTGGTCTCCATGATTGGTCAAAACCATCTTCGGGGATTTTCTAGTGCTTACATAGGGCTTACTACATGAATTTAATTTTTCCTGTAGTAGCCTATTTCTCTTTATGCTTTAGGCCTCTAGCTCTATATCAATTATTAGGGAGAACATGAGGTGGTATCATGGTGATGGTAGGATGATTATAGGTTGGTGAGGATGTGGTCTGGCCTTGGAAAAATGGAGTGAAGGAACTCTTTGTTTTTTTTCAGAAAAATTATTTTGTAGAGGTGACAAAAGGTAAGGTTAGAATGAAAAACCCTTGTTCTTGACATGGAGGACTGATGAGATGGTGGTAGGAAATGATGGGAAGAACCTCCTCATTTATTTTTTTACACCTCAAGGTCCTTTGTGATTTTTTTTGTCCTCGATCCACCTGCATGTCGCTTACTGTAACTTCCTGTAGAAATTAGAGAACTTCATGTAGAAGTTCATGACAACCACTTGTAGCATAATTATTTTATCCATAACTCTCAAATGGTATAGTGGATTGACCTGAAATTGTTTGAGCATGTTACCATCATCCTTATGCACTTCCCCCTAAAAAATCTTGGACATTGGATGCACGAATCGCAAGAAAAAATAAAAAATGGTTGTAGGTGATGGAGGTTGATTCATCAAAATGTGCACCAAATATTGTTGAAATTGCTTGAGAATGTTACCATCATCCATATGCATTTCCCCATGAAACAGGTCGGAAAATGGATGCACGGTTTTCAAGATATAATAAAAATATTTTTCTGCTAAAAAACAGGACTCCCTGTAGCAGTTTAGGATGAAAAGCAAAATGAATGATAAAATCTTGGAAATTGTAGGTGGATGTTGGAAATGGATGAGGGTGATGGATTGGAATGATCTTGGCCCTTTTGGAGCATCTGAGCAAAGGAGGAGAAAGTCCAAGTTTGGATTCCTTATACTATATTTTTGACCAACTTTGTTGTTGCCAACTTTTTTCTTTGTCGCTTGCAAACGTTGGAGAGCACCCGCATTCATTAGAGAGAGATACATGGAGAAAATAAATTTTATCTTTTCATTTTTTTTCATTTTTTTTCATTTTTTTCACTTTGATTATCCCTACTAGTTTCCTCAATGATGTTTTCAACTATTAGGTTTGCCTAGGCACCTCAAAGGAGGTTTTCTACTAGGATATTTTATTTTTCTCTTATTTTCTCTTTTTTCCAACCCATTGACCACCTCATGGAGGTTTTCAATCAATTAGTCAATCTTAGGAGCCTCAAAAGAGGATTTTACCTGAGATTTTATTCTTTTATTTTTTCTCTTTTTCCATATTTGTTTTTCTGTCCTACTCTACTTGAAAAAAAAAATCTCTTTCAAGTATAGGAATAATTCCAATGGAGTAATGTACACATCAAGATGACAGGTAAACTCATGTGTAGGCTTGAAATTTATGTTTGGACATGTACCTAGGTATGAGATACCAAATTCTTTTATTGAGATGAGATCAATAATTGTTGAAGAAGAGTGTGTTGATACAACTTAATGATTGTCTGGAAACATATTTCAATAAAGGTGTGATACCCCTAGTCCACTTGCTGATTTGGATCATATTGGATGTCCTCTTCTACCATGAAATTCAAATCTTCCTATTTTTTCTAATTTTTCTCTTAAACACATGGAAGATTTTATGGTAAACATGAGAGAATCCTATCAGTCTTTGATTATGATGTCTTTGATGGGTGTGTGTTATATTCTTTCCATGACTAGCCCCGCGCGTTATACGTTGCACCAAGCGCAGCAGGGGGGTCATAGGGAGGGCGACAGGCCCCCCTGTCAGGGTTCGGGGTAGCGGCCCGACGAAATTTTTTTTGGTATGCGGTCCCACTCATAGGCGGACCCACCCATGTTTTGTGCATGAGTTTGCACATGGTTTCGGGGTACGATGGTTTTCGGACCCTGGTATTTTGTAGATCCGGTCAAGGGAACTACGGTTATGTTCTAATCCAGGGTTTATGGATTGGGGTTTATGTATGCTTCGACATGTATATATATGTGTTGTAACACTAAAAGGAATATAATGAAAAATCAAGTTGGTCGTCTCGATTTGGGATCCAGGGGAAAATCTCTATGTTTATCTATTTTATGTTTTATGCTCTCGTTATTGTTTATTTTCTGTTATAAGATTCGTGTGTAGATAATTTCTATTGAGGGTTAAAACCTACGTTTGCTATCAGAGTTGTTTCGGTTTCAGGACGCTGGCACTGTGCTGAGGGTTTCTTTCTTGGGCACAGGGTAGACCCTGTTCAATGGGAGATCTGCGGGATCGATTCTTGCGGTGAAAGAAGATGGCAAGCGACGGAAAGATAGAGATCGATAAATTTAATGGTCAAATTTTTTAGTTGTGGAAGCTCAAGATGGAGGATCTACTAGTGGATAAATATCAGTGGATCGCGATAGATCCAAATACTAAACCAATGGAAATGTTAGATGAAGACTGGAAGAAACTGGATCGAAAGGCTAAGAGCACAATATGGTTGTGTCTCAGATTTAGTATTTTTGAATGTATCTGGGGAAGCTACGGCTAGGAATTTGTGGGAAAAACTTGGGACTCTGTACCAATCTAAGTCTCTGGTGAATAAGTTGTTCCTGCGAAAAAAGTTGTATAACTTGAGGATGAAGGATAGAGACTCGGTGATAGTAAATTTGAACACAGCTAATACGTAGTAAAAGTCTGGCTTTCATCTGATATTAAAATCTCGGATGAAGATAAAGTGCATCGGTTGTTGTGTTCTCACCAAACTTGTGGGACGATCTGGTTATTGCAATAGGTAGCAATACAACTACCTTGAATTTTGATGAAATTGTCTCGGCTGCTAACGTCGGAGGAAATGAGACGGAGGAGAAATATGGAGAGGTCAAAATGGAATGCCCTTGCTCGTAATGAGGAAGGTCCCAAAACAGAAACAGAACCAGGTTTCGTGGGAGATCTAAATCTCAAGGGAGATCTAAATGTACGGAAATTTTGCCTTAAAGAAGAGAATTATCTGCAAATGTAATGGAAGGGCACTACAAAAAGGAGTGCGGATCTAAAGCCTCTGAGAAAGGAAAGGGATCTGATGATGCTCCCTCTGCAGAGGTAAAAACCACCTCGGATGAAGGTGGGGATGTGTATTTGGCTTCTTCTTCAAATACACATGTAGATCATGATTCATGGTTGATTGACTCAGGTGCATCCTTTCACTTCACTCCCCATAGGGAGTGGTTCTGCGAGTATGAAAAATATGATTGTGATGTCTTCCTAGGGGATGATAGGAAGGCTAGAATCGTCGGACGTGGAAAGTTCAAGCTGAAGCTGCAAGGTGGAAGGATTAGAACACTTCCTGGTGTTCTGCATATTCCTGCATTGGCTAGAAATCTGATTTCTATAAGCAAGATGGACGATGCAGGTGTAAAAACAGTGTTCAAGAAAGATGCTTGTAAGATGGTTTGGGGAGCACTGGTATTAATGCGGGGAGTTCGGATTGGAACTCTGTACAAGCTAAAAGGTAGCACTGTTATTGATGGGTGTAATAGTTCTATGGTTCCTAAAAGTGGAGCAGAAAGCCTAGCTGTCTCTGGAGAAAAGACCATGCTATGGCATCAAAGGCTTGGACATATTGGAGAGAAGGGCCTTCGGATACTACATAGAAATTGTATGGTAGAAGGTATGTCTAATTTCTCTCTGGATTTTGATTTCTGTGAACATTGTGTATATGGGAAGCAGAATCAGGTGAGTTTTCCTTCTAGTGCTAAGAGGGCGAACAAGATATTAAAACTTGTCCACAGTGATGTGTTTGGACCTGTGTTAGTTCCATCACTGGGAAATTCTGTGTACTATGTTTCATTCATAGATGACTTCTCAAGGAATACCTGGATATATTTCTTGAGGAAGAAATCTGAAGTCTTTGAAAAATTTAAATAATTTAAGGCACTGGTGGAAAACCAGACAGAGAAGAAGATAAAGGCACTAAGGACATATAATGGTGGGGAGTTCTACAAGAAGGAATTTGAAGAGTTCTATAAGAAGTGTGGTATAGCACGGTAGAAGAATACTACATACACACCTCAGAAAAATGGAGTTGCAGAAAGAATGAACAGAACGCTGATGGAAAAGGCAAGAAGCATGCATAGTGGTACCGGGCTAGGACAAGAATTTTGGGCAGAGGCAGTGGAGACTGCATGTTACTTAGTTAACAGATCTCCTTCATCAGTGTTGGAGGATAAGACTCCACATGAGGTATGGACTGGTAAGAAACCATTTCTTTCACATATAATGGTATTTGGATGTGATGCATATGTACATGTTCCAAAGGAGGAAAGGACCAAGTTGGATAATAAATCTGAAAGGTGCATCTTTATTGCGTATAAGGATGGTTTAAAGGGTGATAAGCTTTGGAACCCAGAAACAAGGAAGGTTGTGTATAGCCGAGATGTGGTGTTTAGAGAGGTGAAATATGTTGTTACACATGAATTCCTACCAAAGGAACCTGAGAAGATAGAGTTTGAGCTAAAGGAGTATGAATTAGACTCTAAAACAGAAGAAGATTTAGAAGAGGAAGAGCCACAAACCCCAGCTTTGAGAAGATCAGTTTGGGAAAGAAGGCAACCAAAAAGGTATAGTCCATCTACTTTTTGTTCAGGTTTTTCCTTAAATATAACTGATGATGATCCCAGAATTTTCAAGGAGGCAGTAGATTCAGAGGATGGAAAACTCTGGAAGGAGGTCATGTTTGATGAAATGGCATCCTTGCATAAAAATGAGGCCTGGGATTTGGTGGAGTTGCCATTTGGAAGGAAGCCCATTGGGAGGAAATGGGTGTTTAAGAAAAAGTTGAATGTAGAAGGCAAGGTGGAGAAATAAAAATCTCGGTTGGTAGCCAAAGGTTATTCCCAGGTGCTGGGAATTGATTTTGGTGATATTTTTTCTCCTGTTGCCAAGGTTACTTCTATTAGATTAATTTTATCTGTTGCTGCTACATTTTATTTTGAGATAGAATAGATGGATGTGAAGACAACATTTCTTCATGGGGATATAGAAGCGGAGATCTACATGAAGCAACCTGAAGGCTTTATGGTGAAGGGTAAGAAAGAACTGGTGTGCAGGTTGAAGAAGTCTCTGTATGGGTTAAAACAGTCACCAAGGATGTGGTATTAGAAATTTGATACCTATATACGAGGACTTGGCTTCACCAGAAGCAAGGAGGATCCTCATCATTTATTTCGTGGTGGTGTGTGCATTATTTTTCTTGCATGGATGATATATTATTTGATTGGAAATGACAAAGAAGTGTCAAGATTTAAAGTTAAACGTTCTCCAAATTGACATGAAGGATCTTGGTAAAATATATTTTGGGCACCTTGAAATTAGAGTCGGGCAAAGAGAGCTCTGATTTAAACTGGAAGTATGTTGAGCCTATATTACTGAGAGTTCAATATGCGGGTGAGTAAACTTGGTCAGTATATTCCTATTAATGGGAACACTTTCTGTCTCTGTGGAAACAGTGTCCCAAGACACAAGAAGAAGAGGAGGATATGTCCCATGTTCCATATGCAAGTGCAGTGGGTAGCCTGATGTATGAAATGGTCTGTACTAGACCAGACATTGCACATGCAGTGGGAGTATTGAGCAGTTTTATGTCAAACCCAGGGAAGGAGCATTGGACAACAGTGAAGAAGGTTTTCAGATATTTACATGGCACTAGTGATTATGGCTTGTGCTACCAAGGAAGACCAGGATTAGAAAGAATGTTGGACATTCATGGTTTTGTTGATGCAGACCAGGCTGGAGATCTGGACTAAAGAAGATCTACAAGTGGGTATGTGTTTAGTCTATTTGGAGGTGCAGTTAGTTGGATGAGTAAAAGATAGTCTGTAGTGGTGCTTTCAACTATAGAGGTAGAATACATAGCAGCCACTCATGCAAGCAAGGAAGTAGTTTGGTTGTAGAGATTGTGTTCAATTATGGGGTTGGTACATCAAGCTATAAGGATAGAATTTGATAGCCAAACTGCAATTTTCTTGGCTAAGAACCCTGCTTATCATTCAAAGACAAAGCACATTGATGTTCAATATCACTTTGTTAGAGATATGGTTGAGGCTAAAAGGGTGTTGCTGGTAAAGGTGGACACTTTGAATAATGTTTCAGATGCATTGATGAAGTCCGTAAGCACTCAGAAGTTCTCTTGCTGTAGAGAAACAATGGGTGTTGAAGAATTGGCCAAATGACTAAGCTCTCCTGTGGCCCCCTGTGGAAATAAAACAACAAGTGGGAGAATGTTGGGTGTGTTTTATATTCTTTCCACGACTAGCCCCATGCATTGTACATTGCGCTGGGTGTAGCAAGGGGGCGGCACCGGCTCGACGAATTTTTTTTTGGTATGTGGTCCCACTCATAGGCGGACCCACCCATGTTTTTTGCATGAGTTTGCACATGGTTTTGGGGTACGATGGTTTTCGGCCCCCGGTATTTTGTAGATCCGGTCAAGGGAACTATGGTTATGTTCTAATCTAGGGTTAATGGATTGGGGTTTATGTATGCTTCGGCATGTATATATATGTGTTGTAACACTAAAAGGAATATAATGAAAAATCAAGCTGGTCGTCCCAATTTGGGATCCAGGGGAAAATCTCTGTGTTTATCTGTTTTATGTTTTATGCTCTCGCTATTGTTTATTTTCTGTTATAAGATTCGTGTGTAGATAATTTCTGTTCAGGGTTAAAACCTACAGTCTTCTCTCCATAAAGTGCAGAAAATGAATATTTGATCTCCTCATTTGAATCTTCTTCTTATCGATGTTGTCCTTCAATGACATCAAGATAATCTCTTTTTTGAAATACCGTTCTTGAAATAATATGAATACCATTTATATCAAGAGGATATGTTTGGAAGTGTTGTACTTGAGCATTGTAACTGGGTTTATTTACTTCTTTGTATGGGTTTGGAAATCATGGTAGAGGTACTTGAGTGGGATTGGATATATAACATGGATGTGGTTGAGGTTGTGGTTGTGGTGGATGGTAGGGATAGCATGTAGTTAGATATGGAGGATATTGATGAAAATATTGAGGGTATTATGGATTTATCCCATTAGGTCCTTGCCATCCTTGTTGCCAAGATCGGTTTAGGGGATGAGATGACCAAGGTTTCCAAGTAAAGGGTGTGTTCTAATTACTTTAAGATGGATGTGTTATCTAAGTGGATATTGGTGGCCACCCACCTATTCCACTTGGGGCCCCATAATTTTTTCTTTTAGTTTTTTAGTTTCCTTAATTGTAGCACAATTTACTATTTTTAGCATTTTGTTCAGGTCCTGAACTTCCAGAGCGGTCTTAAGGCCCTAAATGATGATTTTTGGGAAAATTGGGAGAAACATTAGTAATTGTCCAAATTTTTTCACATCAAAAGTTGTATTCCTCATATATGTCTTTCTAACGAGGTATTTTACATGTCAAACGAAGATGGGATGCCAAAGTTACATCCCCAGGAAGTTGATATAGTGATTTACCTGAACGGGGCCCATAGTTTTGGCACTTCATCTCCTAGGGTTAATTTTTTGGATGTTTATGGTTTTTAATTGTTTCTCAATAATAAATAGGCCTTTGAGCCTCATTGTAACATATTTTAGAGGCTTGTAGCCACTATATCTCTTCACAGATATAAGCTACCAGCACCCTAGCTATTTTATTTCCATTATGTCTGTAAGCATATTTCAATTATTTGATATTAATGAAATGAAGTGTTATTTCCACTACATAACTTTATTTATGTTTATTTATATATTTCATTGCCTTCCTGCATAAATCTGGATTAGTGGTATCAGAGCGGTCTACTCTTTCTTTGTTTTTCTTTATGTGTCCATAATGAGGTTAGGGTATAAGAATTTAGGGCTCAATCTGGTTGAACCCATGCAAGATTAGCCTCACAAACCCCGACAACCTCCCATGGCAGACTCAAATAAAGATGAGGGAGAAAGAGATCCTATCAAATTATTTCTCAAGGAGGCCCTCGAGAAAAAAAGGAATGAAATGATGGATAACTTTTCCTAGATCCTTCAACGACTGGCCATCAGCGACGCATCTGCATCCAACAACCACTCTAGAGGTGCCACTCCTTTCAAGGTACAGGTCAACTTTGACATTGCTATATTTGAAGTCCAGATAAATGCACACATTGTAGATAGATGGTTGAATTTTTGGAAAAGTTATTTCTTGGTAAATGATCTCTCCAACCAATAAAATATTACTTGTGCACTCCTAAAAGTCGCCCCCCATGTCAAATAATGGTGGGAAAACTACTATGAGCAAAAGGGTGAGAGGGACCCCTCTCTGTTCTCGGTCATACCCACTTAGAATTCATTCTGAGAAGGCATCAAGGAACAATATTATCCTGTGGGTAGCTATGAGGACAAGTACATCCAATGGACCATGTTGCGGCAACAAAGGGATCAAGATTTGCACAAGATGAAAAATTTGTTCCATAACCAGTGCACAATGTTGGATATTAAAAATTAGGAGAAACATTTGGTTCTTAAGTATCGCAATTTTTTTCACAGATACATTCAGGAGGAAATGGAGTTCCTTGAAATTACGTCGCTTAGCACGACATATCGATATGCCGCCAAGACCAAGAATAAATTTAAGCAGAAGAAGCGAGACTTTGTATCCACGAATCTGAAGCTAGGGAAAGGCAACCCCGGACTGCAGAACAATGGGAAAAGCCAAAGCGGGGTTACTTGGAACAACACTGCAAGGGAAAAGAAAGACATAGGGAAGTAGTGTGAATTTCATAATATCTCCACTCAAAACACAAGCAAGTGTCGGGCCAAACAGTCATTGGTGGCCAAACTAAAGGCATCTGAATCAGATGCATGTTCTGATTATAAGTCGGAACCAGATAAGGGAAATGATAAAGGTAAGAAAATAATTGATGTAGAACCCACTATCACTGTTTCCACCACCAAGATCCATAGGGAGGAGCTTAAGGATGCAGAGGAGGGGGAGCACCTCTTCCAATCCTAGAAATAGGTGAATATTTCTCCATTAAAATTCCTTGTCAATAACGAAAGCCAAAAGAACCTCATTTCAGAAGAGGTCGTGAATTAGCTTGGCATACCAACCAAAACACACCCGCAACCATATACCATTGGGTGGCTTCACCAAGGAAGAGATCTTCATGTCTTCTAGTAGTGTCACCTTCCATACAACATCAAGCCATTCACGGAAGAGGTATTGTTTGATGTTGCTCCTATTGACGTGTCTTATGTATTATTAGGCCAACCATACTTATGGAAGCAACATGTTGTGTATGAGTCTAGGCCTCGTTCTGTTATTATTACTTTGGGAAATAAGTTGTACATGATACTATAGGTAGTACCACCTCCTACCAGCTCTTTGATTACTGCAAAGCAATATAGTAAGATTATTTCCCAAACTAGGAAATTTTTTTTCATTACCATTCACCCACAGGGAAAGAAGAATATTATGGACACAACATCCAAACAGGGATCCCATGCATGACAACAACAGATGGAAAAAGTCATGGAGGAATACAACGAAATTTTCTCCTCACCCATAGAGGTTCCTTTACACTTTCAGGTCAAGCACTCCATTGATATAACTCCATGCATGTTGTTGTCTGATGTTTCCATACCTCATGCGATGACACAGACAAAATCCACACGTATAATGTCTGAGGCCGATAAAGCAACCATATGTATTGAAAGCATCGAGCACATCCACCAACGGGTCCACGACATCTTGGATAAATCCAATGCCAAGTACAAGCAGCATCATGATCAACATCAGGTGCCACACAAGTTCTAGATGGGTGACACAGTTTGCCTACATTTTGCAAAAGGAGGGCCTTTCTGGGCCCCTCTACAAGCTTCTCCCACTCCAATATGGGTAGTAAAACATCACCAAGGTGGTAGGGGAAAATTCCTTCATGCTCATCATTCCCCCATTCCTTGGTCTGCACCCAGTGTTTAATGTGGACCACCTTCTACCCTACTTTCCACCCCTATTGGACACCTTGGACATGGCAGAACAACTCACACCAACAAAGTTAAACCTAGAATGCATGGAATAGGTGACCATATATCGTATCATGGACATGAAAATTAAGAACACTTTCTATAGAAGATATAATAGTATCGAGTTGTCAAATATGACTAACTCCTACACCAAGGCAAGTGGCTCACCAGGGACCAAGTTTAGCAGAACTTTCCTCATATCATGGAGGAAATCAATGCAGTGGGGACCATTTCATCTTAAGGGGGGAGGAATGATCTAGGTGGATATTGGTGGCCACTCACCTATTCCACTTGTGGCCTCACCATTGTTTCTTTCAGTTTTTCAGTTTCCTTAATTATAGCACAGTTTACTATTTTTAGCAGTTTTTTCGGGTCCTAAACTTCTGGAGTCGTTTTGAGGCCCTAAATGATGCTTTATTGGGAAAACCAAGAGAAACATGGGTCTTTGATCAATTTTTCTCACATAAAAATTTTTATTCATTAAATAGATCTTTCTAACAAGGAATTGTGCATGTTAGATGGAGATCAGATACCAAAGTTACGTCCTCGGGACGTTAATGTACCAATTTACCCAAATGGGGCCCATAGTTTTGGCGCTTCATCTCCTAGGGTTATGTTTTTGGATGTTTATGGTTTTTACACTGTTTCTCAATAATAAATAGGCCTTCAAGCCTCATTGTAACACAATTCAAATGCACGTAGCTGCCACAACTCATGTCAGAGATAAGCTACCAACGCCCTAGCTAGCTTATTTCCATTATGTCTGTAAGCATATTTCAGTTATTTTTTATTAATGAAATGAATTTTTATTTCCACTGCATCTCAGTATTTACATTTATTTATGTATTTCATTGTGTTCCTACATAGATCTAGATCAATGTGAATAAGCTTGAAATTGTGAAGTAGGTCCTTGCATCATATCAAGTTGACTAGGCTTCCATGGTCTTCTTAGAGCTACATAACATATATTCTTTGGTGATTTACTTGCTCCATTTTCCTTCAACCTTGGAAATGATGGAAAATATTTAGTAGCATATGATTATGCATGGATAACACAAATATCAACATCTTTTTTTTTCTCATTTTTCATTCTTGGCATTTCTACTTGTTCACTTAGATTGCTAAGATTTTTTGTTTTAAATTTATCAAGAAAATTTCCAAGTTCATCTTGACTTACCAATGTTTATGTTGACTTACTTAGTCTTTCCCTTCCTCTTGATATGTTCTTGCATGTATCACAAATTTATTCAAATGGTAATTGGTATATGTATCCTTTACTCATGAGATCAAGGAGATCAATCCACTCATTCCTAACTATTCTAAGTAAGAGGGTTTTAGTGTGTCAAATCCTAAATGATGTAATTTTTCCCTCTTAACATTATACATAAACCCGTATATTAGATCTTCAAGGTTATTATCTTGTTTTTTATTCATTCTAAATATTTCTTATTTAAGATCAAGATCTTTATATTTTTTCTAGAAATATATTTTGCATATCATTCCATGATCTTATTGAATTAGTACCCAAAATCACGAACCATTTAAGAGCTCTATCCTTCAATGTTGCAGGAAACAATCTCAATTTTTTAGTGTGTGATAAGTAGCCATAAGGTATAAAAAGTAGTTAAAATTAAAAGAGAAAGGTTTTTGGATCCTCTGACCTCCTACCGTGGAAGTTGGGAGGGAAAGATGGAGGGATTCTCTTCATATGCACACTAATATCAATATCTTGAATGGGAAATCCATGAGGATATTCTTCATTGTCATCATCTCCATCCATTTCTTCTACCTTTTTCTGCCACCTCTTCTTCTTCTACCTACACAAGTGGATGTTGATGTGGTTCTTACTTCACCACATGATCAAATGGAGCTGTTGGTGTTGGAGAAGTATCTTTAAATATTTTTTTGAATAAGAATGCTAATGCAATGCAATTTTCTATTTTCAAAGGAAATATGCCTAACACATTTTTTTTTTTTTTTTACAGAAAGAAAAGAAATGAATCAACTAGGGAATAAAACAATGCATACTTTGACACGTCCCTGGAAACATCACCAAAATTAATGGGCCTCGGTATTGCAACAAGAATGCTACATCTCCCAAGGCCGCCAAATTTAATTATCAACCCGAGGTTCGTACAAAATTAAGAGGTGTCGACACTATATGTGCATCATACAATGTGTCCTTGTTTTATTGATATGTTGTAATGGAATGAATGAAATGAAATAAAATCCTAAACTAATTGCAGAAATGGAAGTTTTCCTTTGAAAATAAATTAATCCTAGGCAAGAGAAATAATTTATAATTCAAATCCTCATAGCATGAATTCGAATAAATAGTCCTAATCTAATTTGTAAAAATTCATATCGTAAGTGGTGTTTATTTTTCCTCTATTATTGATTTACATCGTAGGGTTCATTATTCAAGCCTAAGAAACATAAACCAAGATTTGGGAGAAAATCTGGTCGAGTTTACACGTTCTACAAGAGTGCTACAGGAAGTTCTATTTTTGCTACAGGAAGTCCTATTTTGGAGATAACTCATTGAATGACTAACTAAATCAAACGAAAATGGGATGGGAAAATATTTTCTAGTAATAAGGATGTCTTAGGTCTCCATTCCAGGTGTAATCACTCCTAAATACCCTTGTTCACATGTGCTAAAAAATAACATAAAAATTACTACTTTAAAATTTGGAAATTCAAGAACTAGTGAGCTAGTTAATCAATCAAATTCCTAACCTAATCAAGTGAAAAGGAAATAGGGTAATTTTTTTATTAACTTTAACATTATTATGACCTAATTCAAGTGGAATCAAGTCTAATGAAGTTCATTAACCCATTCCAAAAACTAGCATAAATTTACTACTATTTCTCTACGACGCATTTCCAGAAATCTTGTATTCGTAAACTAGTAACCAAATCCAAGTATATTAATGATTAATATGACCTTCCAAAGTTATTATAAAGATTAATAATTCTTTTGAATTGGTAAAAACCCTGAAAAATAACTCACTTCAATCATTTAAACTCAATCCTACAATAAGAAAATAAACCATACTAAATACAAAAATATGCAAAAGAGAAATGAGAGATGCATGTGAATCAGAAGTGAAAATAACATAAAGAAATTGTGGAAGAGGGATCTGATACTCTAGAGATGACCAAGCCAAAGGGGGAATTAGAGTCCTATGCAAGAAAAAAATCCTTAGAGGCTAAAAATGGCACCAAACTTCATTATTGAATCCATCCAAGTACATCCCTGCAAGAAAATAAAGTGGAATTGCTAAACAACAATTTTTCTCCACAATAAGACTAAGAAATACATGCCCCTAGAGGCCAGTTTGAATTGGTACAAAATGATGAGTAAGAATTCTCCTTGAAAGGGGGAATATTTCCCCTCCAAAATCCCTCAAATCATCGAAGCTCCAGAATTACACGAAAATTTGTCAATAATTTCATGATATTTTGTTCATTTATTCTCCAATATTAATCCTCCAGTAGTAGGGATCAAGTCCCTAAATTATATCCTTGTCCAAATCTTCATAATATGCCAATATTCTCACAATATCCATCAAAAATAAATAATATTAGGCACAAATATGCAATTATATCTAAATATTCCTAATGAACATATTAAAGCTTAAAAAACATTATTAAGTGAAGAAGGAGAGATTTAATATAGCCTTTATGTGACTAAGAAAGGTAAGATGGGCCTTAATTTATGTCTAATTTAGAGACCCGTCATACCTTTCATGAAACTGTTGCTCATCCTCTGAGAAACCTATTCATCTTCCTTGCCCTGTGCTTCTTCGTGTATGCTGGCCTGATCATTCTATGTTTGTTGGTCCCTATGTTGCTCCTCCTACTACTCTTCTTGCTACTCTTATTCAATTGTAATGGCTTCTATTTGTCAGGGAAACACCTTCCCTTTGGTTTATCTTCTTATTATTCCTATGGCACTTCTCCTTGTGAAAATAAGGATTTATTTGCATCCATTACCTCATTACTAATGTAATTCTCATGGAATTCCAAGATGCTTACTATTGATGCAAATTATTGGTCATGAAAGATCATATTATCCATAAAATTATTATGAACACCCTTAACTAATAATCTATATTATTTTCATTAAAATTTTTAATTGAATTAAACGCTTCACAAAGAGCTCTTTCTTCTTATAGAGGAAGAAATGATGGCCAATAAACTGAACCAAAAGAAAGGAATGATGTAATAATAAAACTAGTGACTTGAATACCTTTCACCCTTGGATAATCTACCATGTTGGTAGCAAACACTTTTTAGCTCTATTGTGTTTCTGTGTACCTTTTAGCTATTAATTAATAATTTTCCAACACCCTATTAGTATGTTTTTTCTCTTGTTCTCCTCTGTTAGATTCCTATAGCAAATTTGTCTTTCCTGTAGCAAATTTGTTCTTCCTATAGCAAATTTGTTTTTCCTATAGCAACTTTTGTGCCTATAGCAGATCTATTTCACCTGTACCAACTAATATTTGCATGCCAAGAAGTGGTGGGTCCACCCTTTTTTTTTCTCTTTTTTCAATTTTTTGTTTTTTTTTTTTTACATTTCATGCAAAATAAACATAAAGTTATTTTGTTTGTTAACTTAGTTCTCCCTCAATTACCCCTTGGCACTCCTTGTCTTCCATCACAACTAACTTCTTACTACCCAATTTCTCAAGTCTTCTTCACCTTTTTCTTGTTCCTCTCCCACATTTGTGTCTGTGTCTTAGTGAAAAAGTGAAGCTAACTATTAGATAAGGCCGAGGATGCTCTATTACTGATTTTGGCTATAAAAAAAATTTCCTTATCACAATTTTAATGTTTTCTTAAGCTAGAATAGATTCGATGAAAGGTTTAGATTATTTCATACCCGAGCCTTACCCTTGATTTGTTTTTCTAGGTGATATTGAGGTTATTGATATGACTGTTGAAGTTGCCTTTGGTGGTTCTAAAGCTACTACTAATGATCCTGAAGATGCATGTGATAATCTGCTGGATGTCCTATTGCTGATAGCCTTGAAGTTGGAGGTCTTCTAGGGTTTATTTTTTTGTTTTTATTTCTTCAGCACATCCCTATATAAAATTTGGCTACTGAGATCCTAATGATGTGAGTGTTGTAGTTGATAATGTTTCTTCTATACAAGTCTTCATATCATGATGATTCTTTGACTGATAATTTTTTTGTGTGTGCAGGTACCTTCCTGAGTCTTCTCATGTATGTATGTCGGTAGAGGATCCTCCTTATAGTGCCATTATTGTTTTCAGATTCAACTCAAAAGTATTATTGGTCTCCATGATTGGTGAAAACCATCTTTAGAGATTTTCTAGTGCTTACATAGGGCTTACTACATGAAGTTACTTTTTCTTGTAGCAACCTCTTTCTCTTTTCACTTTAGGCTTATAAATCTATATGAATCATGAGGGATAATATGAGGTGGTATTATGGTGATGGTCGTACGATTATAGGTCGGTGAGGAAGTGGCGTGGCCTTGGAAAAATGGAGTGAAGGAACTCTGTGTTTTTTCAAAAAAAAATATTTTACAGAGGTGACAAAAGGTAAGGTTAGAATGAAAAACCCTTGTGCTTGAGATGAAGGAGTGATGAGAATATGGTAGGAAATTATTGGAAGAATCTCCTCATTTATTTTTGTACACCTCAAGGCCATTTGTGATTGTTGTTTATCCTTGATCCACCTGCATGTCGCTTACTATAACTTCCTGTAGCAATTTAGGAGAACCCCTTGTAGCATAATCATTTTATCCATAACTATCAAACATTAGAGTGGATTGACCTGAAATTGTTTGAGCGTGTTACCATAATCCTTATGCACCTCCCCATAAAAATTCTCGACCATTGGATGCACGAATCTAGAGAAAATAAAAAATGGTTGTAGGTGATGGAGGTCGATTTCTCACAAATGGTACACCAGAAATTTTTGAAATTTCTTGAGCATGTTACCATAATCCATATGCATCTCCCCATGAGACAGGTTGGAATATGGATGCATGGTTTTCAAGATATAATAAAAACAAATTTCTTCTCAAAAAGAGGACTTCTTGTAGAAATTTAGGATAATGAGAAATATGAATGACAAAAGCTTGGAAATGTTGGGTGGATGTTAGAAAAGGATGAGGGTGATGGATTGGAATGACCTTCGACCTTTTGGACCATCTGAGCAAAGGAGGAGAATTTCCAAGTCTGACTTCCTTTGACTAGATTTTGACCAGCTTTTTCTTTTGTTTTCAACTTGTTTTCTTTTTTGCTTGCAAAGGCTGGAGAGAACCTGCATTCATTAGAGAGAGAGATACATGGAGCAAATAAATTATTCTTTTCATTTTTTTCATTTTTTTTTCTTTTCTTAGCCCTACTAGCTCCCACAATGAGGTTTTCAACTAGTAGGTCTTCCTAGGTGCCTCAAAGGAGGTTTTCACTTAGGATATTTTATTTTTTTCTCCTTTTCTTTTTCTTCCATCCCATTGACCGCATCATTGAGGTTTTCAATCAGTGAGCCAATCTCAAGCATCTCAAAAGATGTTTTCAACTAAGATTTTATTCTTTTATTTTTTTACCTTTTTTCCTTTTTTTTATGGAATGTATGCAACATCAACAATGATGACAGAGATTTTCATATTCCTGTAGTATTATGGGCATACAGGACTACTTGTAAGAATTTTCCGGGTGAAACTTCGTTCACATTGGTATATGGATAGGAAGCAGTGATACTAATGGAGTATATTGTGCCTAATATCAGAATCACAACAGTTACAGAGATGGTGGAAAACGATATTATGGAGAAAATATTGGGACAACTTATTTCACTGGAAGAAAATCAGTTCATCACTCGATTTCACCAACATGTGTAGAAGGAAAGGGAAAATGCCTAACATGATAGGCATATTAAGGAGAATACTTTAAAGAATGGATATTTAGTGCTCTTGTACTACATTAAGTTCGTGAAGTTTCCCGGAAAGTTAGAGATGCACTAGTTAGGACCATACATTGTCAGGAATATTTCAGATAGTGGCATAGTTCAACTCGCGAAGCTGAATGACAATTTTTTTCCTGGACGTGTGAATGGAAGCAAGCTAAAAAATACAGGGACAACTCCATCCATGGAGCTTTGTATTGACGATATGGTCGGAGTACAATCTTAGTGCTACACGTAGTTGAAAGAGAGCATAGGACTATAAACCACTTTGTCGAGGGGAGGATTTTTTGAAGATGTAGTGTTGCATGGTATGTACGAATATGGTGCAGCTAGAGGGAACCATGCCACAAGATGACAGACTGTGACATAAAGGAGGGTATGTTGAATTTCATCCAGAATATGACCGTTGGAGTAGGAAAAATTGATTTGACAAAGACTTTGATGTTAAAAGGATCAGGAGGGATTCATTTAATTAGAATATTTGGGAAAATATGCCACCAAATACACAATTATGAGGCGAATATAAAGGGGATTATGGAGTTTGAATTTAAAATTGGCTATAAATTTGGCACCCTGCTCCACATTCATACACTTGGCACTCTAAGACTTACACTTGTGATTTTTCGCCTGCAAGAGAGATGAGAATTTCATTGTATGTCAGATTATAGTTTTGAAGAGCTTAAAGAGGCTTTGATCAAGGTAGGGCTAGGTCTCCAAGGATTCAAAGAAATCGATGTGGAGGATGTGGAACCTATCTTCCTATTGCCACTGTATCTATTGCCAAGGAATCCATCTGTTGCAAAGCCCACGAAGGACCCTGACGTAGTAAAATTTAAGATATTTACACCCCTAATCCTTGAAGAAGTGTTGGTCAAGGGATATATGTTGGAAAAGGTGCCCTAGTTTTCCATGGAATACTAGTATTTCCATGATCATAGAAAATATCCTCAGTTCGAGCCAAACGATTAGCTACACTCGATTTATTATGAATATGTTGGATTGACAAGAGTAAAGCCACTTAGGTGGGCAATAGGTCTTCAGCACACAGGGCTGCTAAACATGCTTTATGTTCCACACTTTGGGCACGGTAACACAACACAATCTATGTGTGCTAGTTTTTGGCCCTTGTGCATGACAATTGTATTTGGTTGGTGGAGCCCATCCCCATTGATGACATGTTAATCTAGAGGATAATTGTGCTTCGATGTTAGGGATTGGACCCCTTTGATGCGTTTTTCAGAAAGGATCAATAGAAGAAGTTGGCTGACAATATGAAGTAAGACTTTGGACTTACAAAAGGATCCCACGGGCATGCTATTAATTCAATTAAGCATAAGAATATGTTATTTTCCGCACATATTCAGGCAGGGAAGATCACGAGGAAGTGTCGCATAGAGGAGGTATTGAAACCAGTATTATCCTTGGCTATTCAATGCAACAAAGGAGTCTAGTTTAACTGGGTTGGGCATGTATGCAAATGTATTCTAGATGATTGTAGAGAAGCTCAAGAGGAAGCCAAGAAATTCTACTACATGTGGATATTTCTCCTAATGAAGCTAATGACTTGGAAAGAACCATATAAGTCACATCTCCCCAGTGTGGACCTACATATCTAGGAGGCTACGCAGTACGCCTCACTTTGGCACTCAAAGGAACCAACATGCACAATGGAGAAAAAATACTTTTGGGTAGGTTTTGAGATGAGTATGCACACAGTGATTAGTTATAAGCCCATATTATCACCCATTATCATTGAATAATATCACGAGATAACTGATTTTAAATGGCCAAGGATGACATCTCCCGCATTTTCTGTCAGTGGCTAAGTGAATGGTTAACTCCATCCATGGAAGGGGTAGTGACAGAGCAGATAGACACTAATGGAATGAAGAAAGGTACCTCAGGTAAGTAGATTGGAAAGAAATATACTGAGAAGCCACCGAAGAAGGTCAATTTTGTGACTGATAAGGAAGGTCAGAAAGAGGTAGAACCTGCGACAGGGAAATATAATCTGTAGATAGAATGAGGTGATTACCAGTGTGGCGCTGACACATTTTTAGATCCAACATGCACTCTCTCCCCTTACATCCTCAAGCGAAGACATAAACTTGGTATAGGAGCTGCACGGAAAAAGATGAAATTAGAAAAGCCCGTCAGAGCAGAGTTGGTGGTCCTCATTGAGGGAGAATTCGACGAGATTAGTGATATTGTATAGCACGTGACTAAGAATGTTTGATGAAATAGTGAGTACCATTACAAGTGTGTATTGGAAGAGGTCCATAAGGGTTTCAAATAATTGCAGGTGTAGACGAGCAGAGTTCAAGAGAACGTGACTCAAGCAAGTGGAGAACCAAAATGTGTGGGTACAAAAAGTCTGGGGTTGACAATAACTACTAAATTTCATGATCCGAATGAAAAATGGCATCAACCCATGGTATTCATCTACCCATGTTATCCATCCACCCATGGAATTTACCCATGGTATTGTAAATGGCATCAACCCATGGTATTCATCCACCCATGATATTTATTCGCCCATGGTATTGTAAGTGACCCATGGTATGTATCCACCCATGGTATTCATCCACACATGGGATTTACCCATGGTATTGTAAGTGGTATCTACCCACGGTATTGGACTATGGTATCTACATATGGTATTGTAACTCAAAAAAGGCTACAAATAACAAGCCTTAGTTTGTAAAAGGAAAGATTGTCTGCGACAATGTAGCTTCTACAGTTATTCTTTGTTTTAATAAAACAAGGTCCTTTGTGGTTTTATTTGTTATGTGTCCTTTTTTTTTTTTTTGGCATTCTAATTTTTCAGATCTTGTCAGATCCATTTCAAATTTTTATATCTTGGGGGCCTCCCCCCAAGATCTGGATCACTGGTATCAGATTCAGGTTACCAATCCATGGGAATGAGGGTTTGAAGCATATTTTAGTTTTAATTTTTGGCAGCAATCTTCAACAAAACCCATGATTTTTTTTGGGCAGCAAGTTTTCAGATCATATCTGAAACTTTTGGTGAAATATTTATAAAAAAAAAAAGACCAGATCTAGATTCCTTGTGAAAAAATACTGAAATTCAAAAAAAAAATCGGCTAAATTGGAGTTTGGATGAGGCAGATATCGCTGATTCAAAATCAACAATGTTGAAGCAATTTTTTTGACGACAATTCATGGACGACGACTTTCCTGTCATTTTTCGAAATTTTCAGTGAAATATTTTAGAAGAATGGATATTGTTTTATTAAAACAAAGAATAATTGTAAAAGCTACGTTGTGGCCGACAATCTGTCCTTTTACAAACTGAGACTTGTTATTTATAGCCTTTTTTGAGTTACAATACCATGTGTAGATACCATAGGCCAATATCATGGGTAGATACCACTTACAATACCATGGGTAAATCCCATGTGTGCATGAATACCATGGGTGGATACATAGCATGGGTTACTTACAATACCATGGGAAAATAAATATCATGGGTGGATGAATACCATGGGTTGATGCCATTTACAATACCATGGGTAAATTCCATGGGTGGATGGATAACATGGGTAGATGAATACCATGGGTTGATGCGATTTTCCATTCAGATCACTTAGGGGATTTGGGGCAGGTCAACGTCCCTTATTTTGTAAAAGGGAGGAGAATATTTTGTATACGTTGAGCTCCGCCCATGGTTTTTAGACCATGGTATTGTAAAAATAAAGACTATATAAGGACTTAGGAGTCTAGGAAATCAATATAAGAATATATAATTGTTGGAACAGGGTCTCCTAAAATGCTGCAAAACCAGTCCATTTTGATTATTTTTTATTATATTTAGTCTAGCGCAGGGGTTTTGGGGCGGGTCAAAGCCCCGAACGCATTGTAATGGGTCAAAAGTGTAAACTAGGGGTCCGAAAACCATGGGTTGCAGACCATAGGAAAGTTGAGGCTAGATTGTTATAAATAGAGATGTATTTTGTATTGTAAAAGATAAGAAATGATAAGCTATTGATGCAATTTTTTGTTTAAGCTATCTGTTTGGGTTTTGGGGAACAGACTCATGCTGGCTGTGTGCGCGGATATCCTAGTCTAGTTGTGTGTGGAACCTACTGCTATGTGCACGGGTTGGGAAGGGGATTGTAAGGGAAGATTGATGAATGAATGCAAAGGATGATTAGAGATCTGAATCTGTGAGTATTGTTGTATGAATTGCTGATAATTGTTGTATTGTGTGTTTTATGTCTTTTCGCTATGAAGATATGTGTACTGAATGATTGGATCTATATCTATTCCACTCTATTTTACTATGTTTATGTTATAAAAAGCATATAACTATAGATCTCGTGCACATGGATACAAATAGATACATAATTAACCCTGCATAAAACAAGGTAATATGGGAATTACATAACAGAACGTAGCTCTAATTTCCTTACCCATCCTTTTTCAGGGTGCGGAAACATGGTTCCAACACCCACCCATACTACTTCGGGTGAGACTTTGACCAGCACAAGCAGATCACTGCCGAAAGGGCCAGTAGTATAGGGTGTTTTTGGCAAACCTTGCACACCGAACCTAGGTCAAGACCCCTCAGGGCAAAAAATGGTTCTATTGCCAGGACCAGAAGGAGTTTGAGAAAGGGATTGGGTATTGACAAGAAAATATTCAAGAAGGGCACCATGGTGGTGCACTTGAAGTTACCTACCTTCCAAGGCACGACCGATGAAGACATGGAGCGACTTTTTTTTTGGAAGAATCGGTATGGGTTACATAGGGCGTGGTGGGCGACACTATGAGAAAAGAGAAGTTATCCGTAACCCTTGAGGGAAGAGCTTTGGAATGGTATATGGGGTACGTATCACAAAATAAGGACATAACTATCCAGAACATCAAGGATGCCCTAAGACATCAGTTCTGGAAACCTAAATCCTACTTTCAAGTTGTAGCAGAACTAAAATATTTCAAGCAAGGGGCAACTGAGTCTGTATGGGAAGCAGACCAATGCCTAAAAAAAACTATAAGAGAAGGAGGATTTCAGTATGATGATAGCCAGCTTATGGAATTGTTTATCACCATGCTATTCCCTCACCTATGTGTACCTATGGGTCACAAAAATTTTGACTCACAAGACGAGGCCTTGGAAGTTGCTATGAAATTAGAAGCTATGCCTCTAAAGGATGCTACATTAGAAGTACAACAAATCTAGGTGCAGATTGAGGCTATGCACCAGGAAATTTAGAATCTACAACGAGAGAAAGGATGAGGGGATGGCATGGAACAAGGTCATGCAACAGGCCACTTGGGACCAAGAGCGTGTAGCCCGGAACAGTGGGGCTCAAGGGGACCTATGCTCTGGCACGGAGGAAGCTGTGCAGTTGGGTTGCGTAAGGTCAACCAATGGTCTTGTCAAGGCACCCCCATTTCTGCATCAGAGAAATGTTGGTGCCGACATTTCCGGTCAGTTTTCCATGAGGAGCAAGACTGTTGAGTTCATAAAGAAGCAAAAAATCGAAAAGAAGATCCTACTTCACCAAGAACCCCCTTGGGTAGGGATGACTCCCCCCCTGGGGGAAGGGACGGGAGCCAAAGTGGAAGCACAGGTTAGGATTGAGGCCAATCGATCTGCTATAACTGTGGAGGCACGGGGCATTTTGTGAAGGATTTCCTACACCCCTTACGACAATCCTACAAGTATTGTAGACAGTTGGGCCATATGTTGGAAGATTTCCCAGCCCTAAAAGCAAAGTTACAGGGAAATAAATTTCCATCTGTCCAGAAGGTGCGAAGGGTCCAAACCAAACTGAGGGGTCAGGATGCAAAGGTAAATGTAGTAACACGCAATGGATTGGTGACTTGGGGGGCTAAGGAGAAGGATGAAGCTGATACACTGATTTGTAGGGAAATTAGTGACCAAGAAGGACTAGACTTGCACAAAGCAAGGGAAACGTTTATGGATGCCCGAAAGGACTTCCTTGAGACTAACGCTTCACCATCCACATACCTGAGAGATGTGGAAGTAATTGAGGAAGTTAAACCCTTCTTACAACCATGCACGAGGCTAATACGCAACCCCCGGGAAATACAAAATCTGCAGGCTTTACTGGAAAGCTACGCAACACATGATACCAGGTCAATCGGCATCAAGGATGTGCATACGTTACATGAATATCAAAGACGCATTAGAAGGGAAATGCGACTGATAGTCCAGATCAACGACTACAAAATCGATCATGTTATCTTAGACTTCGAATCGGACGCCAATATCATACCTAAGAACACTTGGAAACACATGGGAGAACTGAAGCTGGAGCGATCCGCCATCTAGCTTCAAATGGAAAATCATCAAAAAATTATTCCTCTAGGTAGACTCCCCAGTGTCATGGTTGATATCACAGGAGAAAGGATCCTTACTGACTTTGAGGTGATATAAATTGTGGAAGATGTGGATCCCTACCCTGCGCTCCTTGTACTGGACTGGGCTATAAACATGAGGGGCATCATCAACCTCAAAAATCACAGCATGATATTTTAAAACAAGGGCAAACAGGTCATTGTAGCACTAGACTCGGTAGAAGGAAAATGTTATGTAGAACCTATACCTAAGGGAGGGACTGATATTTATAAATTGATAGTGCGACATAGGGACAACCTCACCTAGGACAATGTACCATGATACGAGGAAGATATTGAGGATCCCAGTAAGGATCTAGAAGCTTGGCAGACCCGGCTAGGAGAAGCCTCTACGTTGTATTGTCTTCATATCACTAAGAAATATTTATTTATGGCCCCAGAGGAAAGTATGGGAGTAGAGCTAGGACCCACCCTGAGAGAGGAACAGGTCGACCCCCAAGTGAACAACAGGTTCCCTATCACACCTGTAGGTTCTACAAATAGCGGCCCCATGCCTCAAGCCACTTTTATGACGGTGACGCAACCAGGGGTCAGGCAGTTGATGCCGATGTCAGCCCCCCTTAAAACCTTAGTAGAATAGATGATAAAAGTGTCTTGGTCTTGGGCCAATAGCTAAGGAAGCAAGCTTGTGTTGGGGGAAGTCAGGCAACTGTCACAAATCGGCAACCTTAGCATGACAAGTATGCCTAAGTCATTGGGGATGCAAAAAATAACAGTTGGAACTGTACCCTCTGGTAAAAAGCAGAAGTTACCCATTGAAGGGATTTTTACCCTTCCTTAGGAAACTCGCGCTTCCAAAAATATCTCTCTCTTTCCTCCGATGGAAAGTGTTTAAAGGGAGGTAGGTTGATCGGGATAGCAGTATTGTCTCATGTAAACAAGCGGCCTAATTTAAGTGTCTCATAGAAGAAATTGCGCAATGGACTTTGTATAGTTGCAACATCCATCCCATGAATAGTAAACCTCCCCCGTCGAATAGCAGTCACCCAGAGCTGGGATTCATTTTTTGTGCAAGGATGCCGACTACTACCCCTGCCAAACCCTCCACCCCAACTAAACCCAAGGTTGAAGAATTTCTAGAATATGAGCCTGAGTTGGAGGAAGTCCCTCCCCCATGTGCCATAACGAAAGGCAAGGAGAAAGCTCAAAGCTCGAGGGCTACTCCACAGGTATTGAAAAGACCCCAAAGTTCCCCAAGACATCCCAGGCCTCCGCCCTTAGAACAAGATGACCAGGTGGGGGCTCTTTCGACTAACCTGATCAATTGGTTACCCCCCTATGTTCTACCATGAAGACCATCTACACAAATATAGGAAAACTTGGATGGTTTGATCACATACCTACAAACCCCGCTCACACCCGGAGAAGTCCCCATCCTCGGTGACCCCTGCGGATGCCTCCATGAGGTCAAGTTCAATGATCATGATTTGGTGGACCATGAAACTTTCCCAAAACTAACCTCTACATTATAATTTGATACAATCGATGAGGATGATGGAATCACGGTAGTACCTCAACGCTGGGTATGTGGCTTGGTGAGATCCAGACTCCTGAATCTACTCTGTATGCCCCACTTTGGCCGATAAAACATCACATATTGGTTGGCATCCAAATTACTCTCCCTCATTCACAATGGCTACTTATGGATTCGCGACAGGGTCCCTATCGATGCTTAGTTAATCGTCAATATTGCAGGCCTCCCAATGTAGGGGCTGCACCCGCTCGAGAAAGTCAGAAAGAAGTATGAAGCCGCTACTGCTCTGTTTTTCCAGGAGACCTATGCAGTACAGCGCAATCAGCGAGGGTTTGTGATCCAAACCATCAACCACCCTGATACACAGATGGGCAATCAAATGTTAGCCTGCAAATTAATGAGGAGGTGCCAGGTTGCAACTGTCCCCGCTTATGTAATCTAGCTAGCTGGCCAGTGCGCGAAGGGTGTGTTTTTTAATTGGGCTCAACACCTGTGTGATGAATTTCTTGCTAATATATGTGAGTCTCATGAGAATGGGACATCTTTCTTCTATTCTTGGCTGTTATTACTCATAGCACTAGTCGCCTGGGACAAACTAGAGGATTCAATTGCTCCAGAGCTCCCTGTTGGGATGTGAGAAGGCGCTCGGTATGCTCACTTGTGGGACTCTAAGGATAAGCAGCACATCGAGGATAACAAGGTCTTTTGGGTCCTCTTCCAGAGCAGTGTCACCACTACCATAAACTCCTGACCCTGATTATCCCCTACCATATATGACAAATACAAGCATATTTATACATTTCAAATCACCATGCACCAAGTCCAGATTCGTAGCCTTGCTAGTCAGTCATGGACGAAATTCCTTTATATGGTGCTCAATGAATAAATCGATCTACTAATCTCACTATGGCCACCCGCGTGGAAAAAAGGTCTCCCCACCACTCCAGCATCGATTCCAGCTGAGCCCAGAGGTAATCCGCCATGGAGAACCGATACAGCTCTGCCCCGGGTAGATACGGCCACCACCCCTCCTCTTGGCACTAAGCGAACGGGGGCATCGGCATCAGGACCAAGGAAAAAATAGCACGCCCATCATTAGCACTATGACGTGATAGTCACATTAACGGATGCAGACCTAGAGCAGATTGCAGACACGGTCACCATGGTTACGGAGCATAAGTGGGCACTTGTCACAACCCAGTGGAAGGCCAGGGTTGACTCTCTTCAGGCAGACCTCCGCCCTCTCCAGATCAAGATGGATCACCCCCCACCTGGTGAATTCCAAGCACCTCCCCTATCAGTCGAAAGCAGCTCAGCACAAGTTAAGGAAGTTGGTCGAATCTGGAGTATCCCTGTCAGTGCCTTAGTTAGAACGCAGCCCTCAGAGGGCACCGAAATTCATATGGACTTATCTCAGTTGCCCTATGCAAGCTTAGACAGTCTCCTTCACACTATCTCATGAGAGATTAGTGACCACGCTCAATCCACAACCAAATAGCTTGCGGCCAACTAATGCACCATCATGCAGAAAACTGATGAAGTGATCCAGGCTAAGTCATAACAGGCGGAAATTGAGACTGTGATCCACCAGCTCTGCACGGAAGTGAAGAAGAAAATCATGGCTGAAGATACATCTAAGAGAAAAGTGGAAAAATTTGTTGATTCTTTTAAAGCCTCCCGCCTAGATATTTTAGACTTACAGGCTAGATATAGCCCGGCACACCCCCAGAAGTCTGTGCCCAGCGTACCGCCCTTATCACAGAAGCAACATTGAAAATCACGAAGAAAATTTCTCAAGGTACCACACTGATGGAGTCATCCATACAGCTCTGGACTTGGGTCTAGTGTGATCCAGTCCTCCAACAAATCAATGAGGACTTATGAGAGTGAGAAAAAACCGTTGAAGAGATCAATGCTACGCTGCCTACTTTGGTGCCTGCCCAGCGCTTGGCACGATTGAAAACCAGCAATGACCTCTATGACGAGATTACGAAATTCCAGTAGGAACAGCACGTCATGAATTAACATCTGAAGCCCTGGACTACCTCATCCCTCTAGTTAACACATGACATTGATGGTGCAACCAAGCACCTTAATCAGTTTTTGGCAAGCGTTACCATGGCTACTGATGATCCACCTTCCCAGAAGCTGGTCGCTCTTGCACAGGATGTTGTCACCCAAATTCAGGTGGTACTCCCTCTACTTTTCCACACTCTAGATACTTTGCACACGTAGATCGAAGACGCACCAGTGCAGTGACTCGGAACGAGTCGCAAGATTGTGTTGGGGGACTATTGGAACGGGGTCTCCTAACAAGCTACGAAACTGGTCCATTTTGATTATTTTTTATTATATTTAGTCTAACGCAGGGGTTTTTGGGTGGTTCAAAGCCCCGAATGCATTGTAATGGGTCAAAAGGGTAAACTAGGGGTTCGAAAACCATGGGTTGCGGACCATAGGAAAGTCGAGGCTAGATTTTTATAAATAGAGATGTATTTTGAATTGTAAAAGATAAGAAATGATAAGATATTGATGTGGTCTGTTGTTTAAGCTATCTACTTGGGTTTTGGGGAACAAACTCCTGCTGGCTGTGTGTGCAAAGATCCTAGTCCAGCTGTGTGTGGACCCTGCTACTGTGTGCGTAGGTTGGGAAGGGGATTGTAATGGAAGATTGATGAATGAATGCAAAGGATGATTAGAGATCTGACTATGTGAGTATTGTTGTATGAATTGCTGATAATTTTTTTATTGTGTGTTTTATTTCTTTTCGCTGCGAAGATATTTGTATTGAATGATTGGATCTAGATCTATTCTCCTCTGTTTTACTGTGTTGATGTTATAAAAATCATATAACTATAGATCTAGTGCACGTGGATTTAAATAGATACATAATTAACCCTGCACAGAACAAAGTAATCTGGGAATTACAGAACAAAACGCAGCTCTTCTTGCCTTACCCATCCTTTCTCAGGGTGCGGAAACCTGGTTCTAGCACCCACCCATACTACTTCTGGTGAGACTTTGACCTGCGCAAGCATGTCATTGCCAAAAGGGCCAGTAGTATAGGGGTTTGTTGGCAAACCTTGCACACCGAACCTAGGTCAGGACCCCTCAAGCCAACAATAATGCATGTGGATGTAATGCTAAATTTTAATTAAGAGTATGTATTTTTTTTGTTTTGTGCGAAAGGGAAGGCTCCTGCAGTTGTGTGCATGAATAACTTAGAAATTATGTAGCTGAGTGCACAGACCCCTAGAGCTGTGGGCATAGGGCGAAAAGTAATGTATTGTAAATATCTAAACTAATAATGGAGTACTTTAAAGATAGATCCATGTCATTTTCTCATATGTTTTCTTTATCTATGTTTTATGTTTATCTAAGCTAGATGAGGTTTTTTACCTATATTTGCATTAAGAAGTCATGAATATGGTTTAAGTTGATGGTTAATGCTAGATAAATTATAATCATGCAGTGCATAAGTTAGTTAAGTAGAATTGTCAGACAACGTTTGTATATTAAGCATATCGGTTCTGTGAAGCCCTGCATAATCATTAAGTGAAGATAATCCCTAAAGCAACATTTCATAGTCCCTTTGGATGAAAAAACCTAGTTCTAGAATCCCCTAATATTACCTCAGGTGAGACTTCAGTATGCGCAGCAGATCATTACCAAAAGGGTCGATAATATAGGGTTTTTTTGGTTCGTGCAACCATCTCTGAATCTAGGTCTAGGCCCCATCAAGCCAACATTAGGAGCCATACCATCCATATGAGTCCCTTTACTCTTCTGTTTGGTTACTCTTCCAGTCATATCGAACATGCATCAATGCCTCTTGCATCGTTGTATGATATCACATGGTGCTCATTAGTCATGCTACTAATTCACTCTTTTGGCATTCCACTATGTGTTCAAGGGAAGTCTTAGCCTGTGTGGGCCATATACAATAGCCTATTGACCTTTTTGAGCTGGCCATTCCTATGTCAGTTGTACTTCATCAATTCATGACTTCATCCATACATCACATTATCCTGGTCTGTTATGTGTCGATTGATGGGGGATACATTAAGGCCCTCCTTCAACGAATCTTCTCTGTCAACTTCAGCTCATTTTCTGGGAGCTTGATCTAGGAACTGATATTACCTTGGAGCTTACAGACCTCAATGGCAGGATTCCTCACATTTGGCAATGGGTTTACATGATTGGATCCTAATTGCTTGGGTTCATTGGTATTCGACATAAGCTCATCTATTCACACTTAGTGGACTTTACTAGGTATCTTAGGGTCCATTTTCCTCATTGGTGGATTCCCTCATGTCTGTTATTGGTTTACCTCATTGGATGATAATCAGGAGGCTTCTATCATTTCTCAAATTCAACTCATCTATTCACATATTTAGATTCATACCATTGGTGTTATGTTGAAGACCCTGGGTTAGGGACATCTCACTCGTATATGGAATCCTTCCTAGACTACATTGGAGTTATGTAGAATTTATGTAATTTGAGGGCTATCTAGGACACTTCTGTGTCTATCATGTGTCCATAGTCCTACTGATGTATATTATGAAATAGATCCATGATGTTATTTCTTAGTGTCTATGCTCTTTTGATTGACTTGCATGGATCCATTGTGTGTCTACCATGAACATGTTCTATTCCATTATATCATGGATCCACAGTGTATGTTTGGCAGCCATGTTCAGTATTTTCTTGTGATTGAGTATGGATATCCCCGCCTAGGGGATGTTCTCAGCACATTTGATACTTCAGCTTCAGTGTTTTTTGATCCGTTTTCTTAGCTTTGTTTCTCCACTGCCATTTTGACCTCTTATTTTGATCATAATGTATTTCAGCCACTAGCTTCTCATTATGACCTCGTACATTAGGGGACATCTGTTATAATCCAAATTTCCACTCCATTATAGTGAGAAACACCCAATATGAAATTACGTTAGTTGTTTGGCTAAAATGCATCCTTTTCACCTTTTATTTTACTTATGTGTGATTTATCCCATGATAAAAGGGTGAAATTACATAATTGTGAAATTTCTCATAATTATTTTTCCAAAATATTAGAAATAAGAGATAATAAGTATTTCATAATTGAGATAATTGAGAAATATCTCATAATTGTGAAAAAGGTTTCTATAGTTTCCCATTACTGAGGAAATCAAATTGAGCCACTTATGTATGAGTTGGCTAGGGGTCCATTATTATAGAATTTTCCTAACTTCTCAAGCCCCTAGGTGTCTAGATACATTCTCCCAAAGGATGGAATGAGCCTATATAATATCACCAAGAGGAAAGGTTGGAGATGTGAGTATCGAAACTATAGGGTGAGAGCTCTGCCATTTTGGGAGAGCTAGTTTTAGAGAGCCATACTTTTGATGTTATGAGATCTTGATCTTATGTTGGCACTTTGTTTCCATATAGAGAGCTTGTAAGGACTTAGTCTTATGTGTGTGCTCTTCATGCCCCTTCATTGGATCTAGTGGGGAAACTATACCATATTGTGGAGAGGAGATGCTAGAGCGAAGGTATAGAAGTAATGTATCATTTATTATGAGATTAATGAAGATCTATGTTATCTCCCTTACATAATTATGTTTTAGATCTTGTGATCGGTTTATGTTATCATTTATCTAATGATATTCTAAGGAATATATCTTGTCATCCATGAGTGTTTTTTTTTGTGTTCAAGTATTGATATCAGAAGCGGATCGAGTAGATCGCTCATGTGGAGCGTAAGAATTATACTTGGAACTCAAGATCCATCCCGAATCTGTGAGGGGGTAAGGTACTCTTCTCTTCCTCATAGACCAAATCCACTTGCATTCATCTTGTTGAATCATATGGGATCGAGATATTTTGTATCTTCTTAGTCATGCTTTTTTATGTCTAGTGATATATCAGACACTAGATCACAAAGAAAAAAATCCTTGCAATTTCCATTGCAACATGACTAAAGAGGGCTCTCGAGCCTACACAATACTTGCAGTATGGGAAACATATGCTATTGAGGTTCTAACTAGGAATCCCATGGAATGAAAGGCTCTACCACTATGTTATGAGTTTATGAAACAATGAGTGAGATAGGCTAAAAAATCGCAACATAGTGGGGTCAACCTTATGGCTAAATATCGTAGTATGAGGTAAATATGCATAATGCAACAGAAAAGTGATATATCTCAACCTCTATTCCAGTGAGAATACAATAACTACCATGATAGGTCAACGATAATGGAATCGAAGAAACATGAAAAAATATAACTAAGTGATAAAAAAGTCTTCGTTACCCTGAAAAGGACCTTTCTCAACCTTTCAAGAAAAGTTCAAAAGTTCATAAAAACATAAATATAAAGTTAAAAATGAACTTTAGGAAAGTGGGTTTTAAAGTTTGAGTATAAAATAGAGATTTGGACTCAGCAAATTTCATTTTTACCATCCAAGTGGTTAGGAGAGAGGTTTTGGAGCGAATTCGAGAAATCCAATCCGACCAATTCCACCAAATAATTTGGAAACTTTGAACTCCTGGTAATTCATGACCTTAAAACCATCCATCTGATGAAATATTTAATATATTAGATCAATTTTTTGAGCGGATGTTTAAATTTCAAAACCAGCTCGACGTATACGCTGGTATGGATTTATTAGGTTGCATATAGAAATCCATATATGTGAGTTATTAAAGGGAGAGATGCATATATACACCATTGCCTCAAAAATAAACATACACCCAGAGAAAATTTTGTAAATCAATTTCTAATTGATGAAATCTCTCAATTTTTTCATAATGTTGGTTGTTTTGAGAGAGAGAGAACATAGGGATGTGGATAAAGAAGTTTCATGATTTGAAATATTATTGGATGGATTGAGAGATTGTGGTTTGCTCAAATTATTCATGATTCCCAATATGAGAGCATAAACTCTCTTAGTGGAAATTTTGATCAATTATTGGGTCCCAGAGAAATAGAAAGTCATCATAGAATTAATACCTTTGTAGATTGAAGTGGAATATATCTAATTCATTATAGGAGTCTCCTAAAGAGGAGAAATGGTCAATTTGAAAGGAAATGCCATTGGGGACCTTCATATTGATGATTATATTTATGTGTATTATGCACCGGACACTAAAAAAGTTGGTTCACAAGTTTTTGCAATGGAAATCACAAGGATTTGCTGCTCTATGATCTAGTGTCTAATAGATCACAAAACAGACAAAGGAATGACTAGTAAGATATAAAATATCCCAATCGCATATGACTCAACAAGCAACATGTAATTGTATTTACACTATGAGGAAGAGAATAGTACCTTGCCTCCTCATAGTTTTAGGATGAATCTTGAGTTCGTAGTAGAATTCGTGTGCTCCACATGAGCGATCTACTCGATCTACTTCTGATCTCAACACCTGCACAAAAAAAAAAAAAAAAAAATCAAGGACAACAAGAGATATTCCTTAGAAGATAGTTAGATAAATGATAACATAAACCAATCATAATACAAAAAATATATCTTCATTAATCTCAAAAACACGATACAATGCTTCTATACCTTCAATCCAACGTCTCCTCTCCACAATTTGGCATAGTTTCACCACTAGATGTGATAGATGAGTAAGAAGAGAACTCACATAAAAAATAAGAACTCACAAGCTCTCAAGGTGATAACAATATAGTAGAAAAGGATCAAGATCTTAGAATGAAAGCAATATAGCTCTCCAGTATAAATAGGTAGATGATAGGTCCCAGGAGGAAAAATATGGATGCTCAGGATGGCAAGAAGCTAGAGAAATTTGTAAAGTATGAGTCCTGGCCACCTCGAATCAATGAGTAATTGAGGTGATCTCCTAGGGACATGGTAATTTAGGAAGATTCCCTTCACCGTGGGCTCAAAAGGAGAGGATGAGGGCCTTTATTGTGGGCACAAGAGGCACAGGTCACAGATAAAGGCCCTTGGATGTGATCACACACCTTCCATCCCACGGTTAAGGGTCAAATAGGAAAAAATGGGCCCCCTAATTCAAGAAAATGACATCTAACTATGAGGGCTAGTGGTCAGTGATGTAGGGGTAGGAAAATAGGGTGATAACACCTAGGAAATCCTTTTGGGAGAAAACCCAACTAGAAGGTGAGGCTAGTCTTTTCTCACTTTATTTGAATGGAAATGGATGCAAGTATAAATAATTGAGACCTATTACCCATAGGATTTTATATTGCATAAACCCTTTCTATTTTCCTTCTCTTTAACTACTCTTCTCTGGTTTTCTCTTCAATGGGAAAAAAAAAATGGTAAATAGAATGACACCCCTTCTCCTCCTAGTGGCCTGATTATAACACAACCTTATAGATTTTTAGCAGTTAATTTTTTCTCTCTGAATTATTAACTATAGTTACAATACTAAATTTTCTATTATTATTCATCATGATAATGAGGCTAGCCCCTTTTCTATGAATAATTGGGGGTGACATGGTATCCTCTTCAATCGCGGTAGTCAAAACATGAAGGTCAATGTCCAAGTGGAATAAATTTTTCATACAAAATCTAATTAAGGAAATTATTGCACCATTGGAAAGTTATATATGTGAATAATAATGCTAGTGAGTGTAATTCTTATATGGAAAATTTATACCCCCATGTTTTATGCATCAATTTTCTTCTAGAATTGTTTAGACCCTAATTCACCAAATTGGGAATGACAGGTAAAAATGGTATTTTGAGTTTATTCCTCCTTTTTTTCAACTCTAAAAGAATAAGGGTTGATAAAAATTAACATAATAATCCATTATATATCATACATACCCATTTTGGGAGGCTTTTGGTCCCCAAAATCTTCTACTAAATGAGGTGAGGCAATGTTTTCCCCACCTTAACTCTAGTGTACTATTTAGGCATTTTTGGAAGCTATCATTTCAATTCAATTTGCAAGAGATCATGCTACACTTTTATTTTAGTTATAGAGATATTATGAAAAAAACTAGGAACTATCAACTCTGCATGAGAATTTGGTGCTAAATTTTCTACAGAAGGTAGGAACTATTCATCTTCCTAATCTAGCTTGAAAATCTTATAATTTTTTATACTCTATATTAACCATTTAGTAAATGTGAAAGTATATTATTAGGTTAAGTCGATAGGTTTTATAAATCACCTTCTATAGTATCTCAAAGTGATCATATCATAGATCCTTGAATTTACTATTAGGACCCCACAACCTTTACCTGTTCAAATGTAACCATACTCTCTCTCCCACCTTGAATCACCTCATTGTTTTATGTTGACCATGCCTAACCTTATATTTTCCCTAATATTTATAGAGTACTTGTAGATGGACTTTCCCGATATTTTGAACAATGTTTTTTTCCCTTATGACATCTCCTTTAAGATAATCCAATCCTCTATGTTTTCCATGTGCAATATCGAAATATGAAGGTGGAAAATATCCAAAGAACGTTTCAAATGGGGATTTACCAATAGAAGTGTGGATTTATCTATTATAAGAGTGTTTTATATATACTATATTTTCATCCCAAATGTTCAAATGCTTCTTATTCTAACTCCTCAAAAGTTGCACCAAATTCTTCTTGAGTTCTTATTTTTTCCTATTGGTCTATTAATGGAATGTTGTAGACCGCCTCAAATTAGTTTCCATATTTTCCCATATTTAGTCCAAGAAGGACTAATAAATCTAGTGTCCCTATCTAAAATGATGCTCCTTGGTACCCCAAAGTGCACCTATACCTATCCAAAGAAAAGATTCATTACTTATTCTCATTTATGGTCATTTTAAGGGGAATTGGAACACATTTTTGGTTGATACTATTAACTAACATAAAACTTATTTATATACCTTCTTGTTGTTTGTAAACCTCCCACAAATTTCATTTAAATGTTTTCCGAGGGTTTAATGTTTATTTGTAAGGGATGGTATAAACCCTATTTCATATTACCATCTTGATGATATAAAAATTTATGCATCCTGTTATGAACTTAGATAACTCTTCTTACATCTTGGGATTGTAAACATACCTTTGAAATTTGGCCACTGTCTTCCTGTTTTCACTACTACAATACCCTTCAAAATGTTTCTACAATTGAAATTTGGAGTCTACCTACTGTCATATCAAGTGTCGCTTTTCCTCACCAAGTGTCGTTTCATGTTATTTTATGTCTTTCAAGTGTCCTTGTTCTCTCCTAAGTATTTTCACATCATCAGGAACATCCATAATACACTTCTTGTTTAGGTAAAATTTCTGGTCACAAACTGACACTTTTGGTTGCGACTGCACATACTTTTTCTATTGTACTTGGAGAGTGTTTTTAAACTAGCCTTTTCATGTATACTTCTCAACATTGGGTTTTGTCTAAGTTTTAATCATGAGTTGGTATGTGTCATGTTGAACCTCAAAATTGTTATTTCTCTAACATCCTTTTTCATCACTTCTCCCTACCTTTTCATAAATTCATAACTCGAATCAACGATAAATGACATATTTGATCTTAGAGAATGCATTTGAATGGTCTCTATTTTATATTTTGATGTTTCTTTTTATTTGAATGATTTTTTGTAACTCAGCTACAGAATGCATGTTATTTTGTAGCTAATTGTTCTTTTTGCAACTACTTTAATGGTTTGACAGGTTCTGAGGAGTGAATTAAGGAATGAGTCACATGGGCATCTTTGGAACGATCCACAAATGGATCCCATACTATCCACCTGTTTGAATTCAACATAAAAAGGTACCTATGTTGGTGGTAAAATTCCAGTCAAAAGAAGTGATCCAATAATGAAAGACTCAATTTTCTCTTACATAGAAAATCAAGAGTTAGCTACTTAGATTTTTGTTCTATGTTTCATTTATAATTTCCATTTTTGGGTGGAAATACTTTAAGATAGTTACAATGAAATTTTTTACCAATCATTTTTTAACCGGAAGACAATCTTAATTTTGTGAATGTTGTGTATGCTCTGAAACTCTGTTTTGATAATACAAAGAACATGTTCATTTGTTCCAGATCCTTCTTGGTGCATGCATAGTCTATTAGAATTTCAACTCATTCTATTGTAGAGGGCCCCTACAGAGAAAGGAGGTTTCATTAGTTATTTTTTAGTTTAATTTTATTAGCTCTATTTTGTCAATTCGTAGTTAAATTTACATTTCTTTGCAGTTGATTCTTAGATTAAATTGTTTATTGTTTCATGGATTAAACTTATGAATGATTTCTTAGAATTATTTTTAGAATAACTGTGTAATATTATTCTTACCAAAATTGGATTGTGTTTGAAGCATTAGAGCATACAATTATCTTAGTTTTCCTTTACATGTTTTTATGTCGCTTTCCTAGATTAAATCATCAATTAAATGTATAATCAAATGCTTGCTAAAACATCTGAAGAGGATGGATCTGTCATTTTTTGAAATTGAATGATATTTGAGTACTTATTCATACAGTAGTTGAGTTTCCTTTACATGCTTTTTAATTTCTTTCCTAGATTAAGTTTAAATGTTAAAATCATATGCTTGTTAAATCATATCAGGAATATGACTTTGTCATTCTTCCAAAATTGAATGGTATTTGAGTATTTGGTCATACAGTAGTTTAGTTTCCTTTTACATTCTTTTTCATTATTTTCTTAGATCAAATCTTTAATTAAATGTATAATCAATTTCTTATTAAATCATATCAAGAATATGAATTTGTCATTCTTCCAAAATTGAATGATATTTGAGTATCTCGTCATACAGTAGTTGTCTTTCAATTGGTTTGGATTTTATTTCCATTTAGATTAGCATTTCCATTTAAATTCTTAAATAATATGATTATAATTTCAATCCATGGAGTAGAATTAGATTAAGATAGAATAGAATTTAGCTTTAATTAAATAATATCAAATTCATTAGAATAAATTCTCTATTTTTACATCAGATTCTAACCATTTAAAGTTTGATTCATTTTTATGAAATTTAGAATAGTTAAAGAAAATTTCCTTTTCCTCCTTCTTCCAAAACTAGTTTTCAACATTAAACTTCATTAGATTTAGTTGATCAATTTCATAGTTTTCATTTCTTAAGATTAACTCCTTTAGAAATAAACAAAAAAACCCCCCCAAAACAATATAAAAACATACACAAGGAAGTAAGAAGAAAGTTAACGAAGCATATATAGTGCACCGCACTTCATCAGATTACTAACTTTGGTTGATAATTTATTATAGCAATTTAAGTCACTAAATTGACTGAACATCTTGGCGTCATTGCCAAGGAAGTGTAATTAGGTAGCCTTATTTCGTACATCTAAAAAAAATGATATGCATAGAGAAAGAGGTTCTATGGGGTAGATTCATAGCTATAGGCAAGAGTTTGATTCCAACAACACCACTTACCCCACCTAGAACATGTAGTGCTACAGCATCATCTCAAACTCATATTTCATATTTCACTAGACATAGACTCCCTAAAGTCTTAAGGTCATAAATCCAACCAGGAGGATCTCCTACTTCATCCACTGAGGCAGTATTAGAGGAATAAGATCCTACATCTCCAACAGAAGGAGTAACCTTTTTCACGTCTACAAGAGAACATATTGTAGCTGAAGAGTAAGAAATTCCTAGTGAGGAAGAAGAAGAAGAAAATTTCTTCAATATCCCATTGATAGAAGAACCATAGGAGGAGCTATTAAATTTATAATTAGAACCTTATATTAGCTCTGAGGAATCTACAATGGCAGGAGAAGGAGAAGGAGAAACTTTAGATGGAGAAAATGTAAGAATTTGAGGAGGAAGAGGTGGAGGACAAGGTAGAGGGAATAGAGGAGGAGGTGAAGAAAATAGAAGAAATAGAGAAGATGATAATTCTTTTGGATTTCCTATAATTGATGAGGATACAAATGTCGCAATGTAAAATATTTCACCTTCCATTCTTCCAACTTTCCATGGATTAAAGAATGAGGATCCTGAAACCTTTTTGTTTGAATTTGAAGTTTTGTGTAGATCTTATGAATACTTACAAGACTCTCAAAAACTAAAGCTATTTCCTACAACACGAAAGGAGCATCTTTAAAATGGTTCATGGGTTTAATCACACAATCTATTAGGACATGGAATGATATGAAAAGTGCATTTTTACAAAGATATTTGGATTATTGCATACCCATTAATCGAAAGGATGAAGTATTCAATATGATGCAAAAATAAGATGAGAACTTGGAAGATCTAATTGAAAAATTCAATTACAAAATAAAAAGAGCTAGAATGGAAAACTTAGATCAAGATACTTTAAAAGCTATCTTGTTAAAATCCATTAGAGATGAATGGATAGACATTCTCAACATGATGGGGAGGGGAGACATCTCTCAACTCACATTACCTTAAATTGGAGAATTATGGATTCATCTCCCAAGAGGAAAATCTAGAACTGGGAAAAATGCAAGAGATCCTTCTATCTCTAGAGTGAATCTGCAACTAGAACAGTAAGTAGGACATAAATTGGAAATATTCTTGATGAATTTAAAACACATACCTTAGGGAGTCTTAGTGAAAATATAGACACCCTTAAATTAAAAAACAAGTAGAAAGTTGAAATTGATGTCGTAGCTTTTTTCTGTCCTAAATGCAGAAAGAAGCATCCTTAAGAGAACTTCATCTTGATTTAAAAGGCATAGAGACCTGTGTTATATTTTTCTCATAAAATAATGAAACTAAGAGTTCCCCTTCTATTCCAGGCCTTAAGGTTGTTGTTGTAATGTTCCAAATCTGAAACTCTGCAATGAATAAGCTGTATAATGGTTCTGTTATAATGAATAACCTTAAAATATATATAATAAACACATATACATCATTTTTAGTTACATCAGAAACTTGTATTTCATTTCATGATCCGGAAAGTGGGGAAAAAGGGGATTTTATGCCCTAAAAATATTATTCAGAAATAAGCGTAAAAATAAGCAGGGGAAATGGTTGGATATAATATCTTAGGTCAAGAGGGACCTATGCTCAAAATTTCATCTCAAACTAATGCTTATAGCTATATTAAAAAGCTCCTCCTTTCCCGACTAGGCTAGAAAACACTGATTTCCCATGAATTTACTAAACAGAAATTTTTGAATACAGTGAGAGCGTAATTCCCATGATGGTTTCTATATAAAATGAATAAATAGGTATGATATAAAACTTATATTAATCACAAATCAAATAAATGGAGGTTTAATCAATTATACAGTAGAAACAAGGCTCCCAACAAGATTTCCTACAAAATGCATGTACAATGTAGGACTGCAGAAAATAATGAATTCTATAGAAAATATGCATTAAAAATGACTGAATATAACATATTAGAGCTGAGTAATATATAAATATGGCTAAAGGCCTCTGTAACAAACTTCAGGAGGGAAATAAGCACCTCCTCCTCAAATACTAGCACAAAATCAAAGGGTGCAGTTTTGATGTTGCTGCCCTTGCATTAAGGATACAGTTTTCTAAAGATGACTTCGTTGTAGCTAAATGTAGATGAATGGAATCAATCCAAATACAAAAATGAAGCTCAAATCACTCCCATTTGATCCCTTAATCAAGTTGATCTAAAGAGAGGATGGAATTCCCACACTGGAATTCTTTGCACTAAGGAGTGCGACAACTCCGGCTAAATAGCTGAAGTATGAAAATGGTCTCTAGACCAAAACATATGAATACATGAATGATATACCTTTGATTTTATGCCTTCATTTTATATTTGGTGAGCCTCCTCAGCCCAGATCCCACACAATTTTGAGGTGCCTTCTTCATGAAGCTTCCTCTTTCAAAACTGCGTTGCCCTAGCTTGCTTCCCTCCTTTTGTGGCTGCGTTGTTGACTTGGTCAACTAGTCCACCTCCAATGCCTCTTTTCACACTATGGATCTTCAATCTAGTTTATATATGTGTCTTAGGTTGATCCTTGTTCACATTGAACTCGTTTTCTTATCTTCCTCCTCAAGAATGCATGTTGACTTAGTCAAACTTGACTATGTCCTCATCTATTTTTCCCATGTTCACACTTGTAAGTGTAAATTTCAGCTCCGGAAGTGATCCCCTTCATTATTAAGGTGGAAATTATTCATATTTTATTATTCATGGGCCTCCTTACCCATTTATTCATCTTCTAAGTGAAAGTGGAAATATCTAATGTTCCAAATTTCTATGTGCAAATTTGGGAACATTACAGTCCTCCCAACCGAAATGTTGCTTGTCCTCAAGCAACTGCAAGGATAGGACTGAAGAGCACCATATTCTCTCCTAAAAAAACCTCATAAGATGAAATCCTCCAAGGATCAAGGTGATGTATTATCAATATATCTCCAAGTTTCCCCTCCAAAGTGTGCAAGCCATCTTTTGGGAAGCATGCCAAATAGCTAACACTGTGTGATATTGAAACATCCATGGAAGCAAGAATGGGTTGTTTGAAGGTCCTATTGGGGCATGAAGGCTGATATATATTGGGATTTATCATCCCCATTTGAATTTCTCCTCCCCGAGCTATCAACCAAGAAAAATGAGTCACCCTCCAAAATGGTAACTCATGTAAATCATTCTCCACCTAAAGCTCTGGCAAAGTAGGTGGGCTGAAATTTTTTTCATGCTAGACATAGTATCCTACCCCACATTTTATTCCTCTCAACTTAAGAAAATTTTAAAGGATTTGTTGATCTTGGGCTGAAATAAGGTTTCCCTCAAATGGCAAGAAGGAAACTAGACCTCCAAATGTCCCTCTCCCAGCACTGTGAGTCAAGCTGGCCCAAACCATCTTATACATGATGGACAAGAAATCATCATCATATGGATCCCCATCCATCCCATGGCCCTCCCCCTTAAGAAAAAAATATTTTACTATAAATTCCATGTCTCTTCCCATGCTCCCCTTAGAGCATACAATGCAGAAAGTGTGGGGATGCTCCTCCCCCAAGAACACGCCCACTCCATGTGTTTCTCCTCCAATCATGCTCCTCATAGAGGCAAGAACAATGTCATCAAATAGGATCATGATCAGCATCATAATGAGAGAAATACTGAAGGTTTTATGTGGTGTTGGAAGGTACCAACAGTCTCCCAAGTAGTCACAGTGTAGTCTACCCCACTACAGTTGTAGAAAATGGTATGGCAAGTTGTATCTTGACAAATGGTTTGCTATATAAGTCATCACACCCACTAATAAATAGTAGATGGCTGAATATGTAAATTGAGCACACAATAAGCAACCAAACACTTGCCCCATATCATGCAGTAGATGGTTGTCTCCATCATGATAGTTGGCCAATAATAGACAATGGAGTCTAAAGAAAAACTTGCCCCTCTGTAGAGCAATGCACTGCAAGGAAAAGGTAAGAGCATGAAAATACTGTATTGAACAACCAATAAGTGTATCAATAGAATTCTTACCATGTACCGAAGACAAGATGGTGACAAGATCCAGAGATGAATCCTCCATAGACATATGACATACCCATATGAAGAGGAATGAACCACATGCTACCTGAAAATCCTCCTTCGCATGCTTCAGAATCAAAGTCAAGGAGATCATACCATAATAGCCAATGATTCCATCCACCGCTCTAGTAATCTCACCTCCTTTATGCTCATCAAGTGCATAAAATATGAAGTGATCCTGGGAACACCCCATCAACAAGCTCATGCTCCAAAGTGATAGCACTATTGGCCTATGAAAATACACTCCTGCCAACTCATAAATCCATTCTCTGACATGCCCCATGTCAAAGACTCCTCCCATAATGTTTCCATATCCTCCCATTGCACATTATTCAAAATGTGTGAGAAACTCTTCTCTTTCTCTTCCCCAATCCTCCAAAGCAACAAATGAATTTTTTGCCTCATCATACCTCCATCATACAACTGATGTAGTGAAAAATAAATTACCATATCATCATAATGCATCCACACTCCTTGCTGCCCCATGATGAAAGTATCCTGCCAATCTTCCTTCCTCTTCTTACCCCATGGAAAAGGACATGTCATAGGTTGACCAAACTCTCTCAAGAGTATCCAATGTAGCATTGCCTCTTGCTACCTAGTGTCATAGACTTGCGAGTGGTTTACAAGCCTCTTGCCTCCCATCCACATCCACTCAACTCCTTGTGGATGCTTCTCATCATTCTACATATTGGTACTTCTCCAATGAGATCTACCATCCTCCCATATCAAACCTTTCTCTTTGCATTTCATAAGAGGTTGAAATGCAACTCCTTGGAGACCCCCAAGAAAATTTCTCTCATTAATGATCATCTTGGACCCATAAGGATCCAAAGGGGCTGAAAGCAAAGCCTCCTTGCTTCTACCTCTTGACAGCGTTGTAACCCTCCTCCAGGGTAAAGTTGCTGCCTCATACTCCATCTTAATGTTCATGACTCCCTCCAAAAGATCACACCTCAAAATCAAGGGTTTTGTGCAACTCATTAGGGTTCCATGAGAATTATGGTCCATTTTTTTCTTGAACCATTCAAGTCTGCCCAGCGCAGTGCAATATTTCTACTCTACCCCAGCAACAATGTTTGATCCTGGGCCATATGAAAACATATTTCCACAATTCTTAGAAATATTTCCTGCAATAAGTAAAAGTGTAAATCTTCCCATACCTTGGTGAGATGTGGGCATCTCTTGTAGAGCTGCAAAGGCTTATCCCTCTAATGTAATGGCTGCCCTAACTGTTGATGTAGAAAGCTGCTCTTCCAAGGCTATGACAACGCTGGTACTTGTCTCTCCCCATGGTGGTGTGGACCCTCTCTCCTCTGATATCTCTTCATCAAAATTTCTGATAAGCTCTTGAGTGAACTCAAAAAAAGAATTCACTCTTGTGTGGCTTAAGTGACTACACCACCAAGCATTGGCTTCACCCTCCAGGTGCAGCGCTGCAACTTCTGCTGCCTCCCTCTCTTCCACTGGATGAAGTAGGAAGAATGCCTCAAGCTTTCTTTTCCAAGTTTTTGCTGTAGTTGACCCATCAAATTTGGACAATAGGAATATATTTCATTTAATCTCCCTTTGGCTGCAGGGTCTTTTCTCTTCTCTCAGTTGAATAAACTGAGGAAAATCTAGGGTATTTTTGAAAGCCCTAGGTTGGCACTTGTATTATGCCAAATATCCACTTAGGATTTCATGCTCTAAGTGGTCTCCTTGATCTTCACCTCCTCTATGAGAACAGGAATTGCATGCATCTTTTTCTGCCTCTTGAAACCTAGAGGTTTCACTACAGCTCTCTCTTCCTTGAAACCCTTTTGGAGTTTCAATGCATTTCTCTACTTCTTTCTTCTTGGATCTGAAAATGGATGAGAGTAAGATCATCTTCTCCATAAATTTTATCTCTTATTTTCCTCTTTTCTCCTCTGATAGCTTGATCTAATAGAGTTCTCGTTTCAAGAATATCAAAATTCTATTATAGAGATTGACTGCAGGGGCATTTACTGCATATGTCACCTTTAAAAAAAATATTAGATCCAAAGGCTACCTGGCCATATACAGAATATGTATATATAGTTTTAAATATCCCTCCTCTAGGGATTCAAAACTTTGGCTTGAAGCCACAGGCTGAGCCAAAGATCATGCCCTGATACCACTGTAATGTTCCAAATCTGAAACTCTGCAATGAATAAGTTATATAATAGTTCTGTTATGATGAATAAGCTTAAAATATACACAATAAACACATATAAATAATTTTTAGTTACAGCAGCAACTTTTATTTCATTTCATGATCCAGAAAGTGGGGAAAAAGGATATTTTATGCCCTAAAAAGGTTATTTTAAAAAATGAGCGTAAACATAAGCAGGGGAAATGGTTTTATATGATATCTTGGGTCAAGAGGGACCTAGTCTCTGAATTTCAGCTCAAAATAATGCTTCTAGCTATATTAAACAACTCCTCCTTTCTCGACTAGGCTAGAAAACACTGATTTCCCATGACTTTACTAAACAGAAATTTCTGAATACAGTGAGAGCGTAATTCCCATGAGGGTTTCTACAGAAAATGAAGAAATAGGTATGACATAAAACTTATATTAATCACACAATAAATAAATGGAGTTCTAATCACTTATACAATAGAAACAAGGCTCATGGCAAGATTTTCGATAAAATGCATGTACAACATAGGACTGCAGAAAATAACACAGTCTACAGAAAATATGCATTAAATATGATTGAATATAACATATCATAGCTGAATAATACATAAATATCGCCAAAGTCCTCTCTAACAAACTTCCAGAGGGAAATAAGCACCTCCTCCTCAAAGACTAGCACAAAATCAAAGGGTGCAGTTTTGTTGTTGTTGCCCCTGCATCAAGGACGCAGTTTTCTGAAGATGAATATGTTGTAGCTGAATTTATATGAATGGACTCAAGGAAAATACAGAAATAAAGCTCAAATCACTCTCCTTTGATCTCTTAAGCAAGCTGATCTAAAGAGAGGATGGAATTCCCGCATGGGAATTCTTTGCACTAAGCAGTGCAGCAACTCCGACTAAACAGCTGAAGTATGCAAATGGTCTCTACACAAAAATATATGAATACATGAATGATCACCCTTTGATGCTATGCCTTCATTTTATCTTTGGTGAGCCTCCTCACCTCAAACTCCACACAATGTTGAGGTGACTTCTTCATGAAGCTTCCTCTTTCAAAACTGTGCTGCCCTAGCTTGCTTCCCTCCTTTTGTGGCTGCGTTGTTGACTTGGTCAACTAATCCACCTCCAATGCCTCTTTTCACACTATGGATCTTCAATCTAGTTTATATATGTGTCTTAGGCTGATCCTTGTTCACATTGAACCGGTTTTCTTAGGTGATCTCTTCCTCCTCAAGAATGCATGTTGACTTAGTCAAACTTGACTATGTCCTCATCTATTTTTCCCATGTTCACACTTGTAAGTGTAAATTTCAGCTCATGAAGTTATCCCCTTCCTTATTAAGGTGTACATTATTCATATTTTATTATTCATGGGCCTCCTTACCCATTTATTCCTCTTATAAGTGGAAGTGGAAAAATCTAATGTTCCAAATTGCTATGTGAAAATTTGGGAACATTCTAGTTGTTCAAGAAGAAATAAATTCAAAATTTAATAGAACCTCTTTTATTTGTCTCTAGAAGACCATGGTAGGGGCCAGAAACTCAAGGTTTTAACAACCAAATGTATACTCAGCCCCCACCAAATAATTGAAATTCTTGGTAGCAACCTTGGTCCAAACCTCAACCTTGGACACAAGGAATGAAAAATCCCTATGGTATACATTCTCAATACTACCAATATCCTCCATATTATCCAAACTATCCTCCCCAAAAATTTCCACAACAAAATCAACAACCCCAACTCCAAAACCAAAACGCACAACTTTCATTACCATTTCCACAAATACCAAACCAACTACCTACCTAGCCATTTCCAAACCCAAATAATAATTTTTTTTAAAATGCTTACATCATATAAGGAAAACAATTTCCAACTTACATGATTACTCCACTAGATCTTAATGATGTTCAACTTAGATCTGGTAGAATACTAGAAAGGAAAAAGCCTTATGTTGTTATTCAAGAACAAGATAATTTTCATGAAGAAATTTCTCTACAGCAAAATAAAATTTCTGAAGAAGGGACATCTGTTAAACAGAACCAGAATTCTGAAAATGAAAAACAAGAAAAACCATTAAACTCAACTCCTATCTTAGAGCAACCATTAGTATCTATTTCTAACCCTCCTTTTCCTAAAATATTACAAGTTGATAGAGGGGTAGAAAAAAAATAATGTTGCCCAAATATGATATTTTAGATGAATTGAAAATGTTTGTATCAAAATTCCTTTGTTACGAGCCATTAAAGAGATTCCAATTCTAGCCAAAACAATAATAGAGATGAGCATGAAGAAACCAAGGAGAAAAAAAAAAGAAATAAAAATAATTCAGTTAGTAGGGAAAATTGCAGACATTATGATGGGAAAAATTTCTATAAAAAAACATTTAGATACAGAAAATCCAATTGTAAAAAAAAACATCAATGGTATTGAAATTCCAAATACATTGATTGATTTAGGAGAAGCCATAAACATCATGAGAAAACAAACCATGGAAAAACACAAGCTTCCAAATCTTCAGTATACACCTACATTACTGCAATTAGTAGACATATTAGTAATGAAGCCAGATGGTGTATTATAGGACATTTCAGCATCCTTATACTCTTGGGAGTATTCGTTTTATTTTATGATTTTAACCCCCAAGAACAACCTAGGAGGACATCCACTAATATTAGGAATATCTTGGTTGGCTACAACTGATGCTTTCATTAGTTGTAGATCTAGTGACATGTACATTTCTGATGGAAATTCAACAAATAAATTCACCTTATATCCTCCAGCAAGAACAATCACAGAAATATAAGATCAAGAATTGATTGATGATGGAAATGATATACAACCTCTCTTTAATATTTCTTGTATTAATGAAGATAGCCAAATCTTAAATTCAATAGAAAACTTTGAATCATCTTCTGAATATGAACATGATCATTTTCAAGAACAATGAAATATTGAATACTTTTCATCTAGGAAGATGTCTCTATATTCTATGGAAGAATTTGGTAACTCTATGATTGAAATATTTCCAGGAAAATCTTTGAACATAAACAAAAACTTGGGAAAATTACAACAAGAAAAGTTAATCAAAACTTTACAACAACATTCTTCTGCATATGCATGGGAATACACTGACATGAAAGGAATTAGTCATAATACTTATGTACATCTTATATACATTGAGGAAAATTGCAAACTTATCAGATAACCTCAAAGAAGGATGAATCCAAATCTTAGGGAAATTGTGAAAGATGAAATGCAAAAATTGTTGAACGTAAACTTCATCTATCCAATTTTCGATAGTTAGTGGGTTTCTCCCTTCATGCTTGTACCTAAAAATAATGATAAGTGGAGGGTATTCATTGACTATCGAGATTTGAATAAAGCTACTCTAAAAGATAATTTTCCATTACCTTTCATAGATCAAGTATTGGATACATTAGCAGGAAAAAAAGTATTTCTCATTATCGGATGGTTTTAGTGGTTACAACCAAATTCAGGTAGCACCTAAAGATCAAGATAAAACCACATTCACCTTTCCATGGGGAACCTATGCCTACCGAGTACTTCCTTTTGGTTTTTTCAATGAACCTGCAATATTCCAAAGGGAAGTATTAAGAATTTTTTTCTTATCTAATACATGATTGTGTGGAAGTATATATGGCTGATTTTACAGTTTATGGGAATTCATTTGAAGAAGCTCTAGAAAACTTGGAAAAGGTTCTTAAAATATATGTAAAGAAGAAAATCTTTCATTAATTCATGAAAAATGTTTCATGATGTTTATTGAAGGAATTTTTTTAGGACATCATATCTCGGGAGATGGAATTAAGGTTGACTCATCTAAGGTTAAAGTTATCTCCAAATTATCAGTTCCAAGTTGTCAATAGGATGTTATAAGTTTTCTAGGATTCACAGGGTATTATTGAATATTTATAGAAAACTTCACTAAGATAGCATCCCCACTCTTCAAATTTCTTACCAAAGATTGTGAATTCAGTTGGAATCCTAATTTCCAATTGGCATTTGAAACTTTAAAAAAAAAAAATTCTGAAGCACCCATCTTAAGAGGTCCAAATTAGAAATTAATTTTTCACATTTCAACAGATGCTTTAGATACATCTCTGGGAGTTTTATTAGGACAAAAATATTTAATCCCCTATGCCATCTATTACACAAGAAAAAAATTGACTCTTGCTGAGTTAAATTACACTCTAAATGAAAAATAATTTCTAGTTTTTTTCCATGCTATTAAAAAATTTAGACATTACATTACCGACTATGAAACATTTATTTATACAAATAATTATGAAATTATATATTTAATGAATAAATATATTACTAATGGTAGAATAATAAGATGGTTATTACTCCTGCAAGAATTCAATATCACCATTCTAGACCGACCTGGAAAACAAAACACAGTAGTTAATTTCTTGTCTAGAATTCAAAATGTTAAAAATGATACTACAGTAGAAGATAATTTTCTTGATGAATATATTTTTTCAATATCTACTAAATCTCCTTGGTTTTCATATATTTCTAATTACTTAGCTACAGGAAAGTTACCTGCATACTTGTTTCCTAGAGAGAAAAGAAAAATTATTCAAACAAGTGCATTGTACTCATGGGTAAATGATGAATTGTATAAAACAAGTCTGTATCTCATAATTAGAAGGTTTGTTCAAGAAGATTAAATTCCTGATATTCTCAATCATGTCACGATGAACCCTGTGGTGGACACTTTACTGATAAGAGGATTGCCTATAAAATCCTTCATTTAGGATATTAGTATCCATCCATCTTTAAAGATACTAGGGAGTATGTCAAAAGGTGTGACAGTTGTTAAAGAATGGGAAAACATGTTCCTATAGATGAGATGCTATTAAAAACTCAAGTACTCATCAAACCATTTCAAAACCGGGTCCTCGATTTTGTTGGACCAATCAATCCACCATCTAATCAAAAGAAATATATTCTGGTATGTACTGATTATGTCACTAAATGGGTAGATGCTAAATCACTTTATTTAGCTAATGAAAATTCTATAGTTAATTTTCTATTTGAAGATATTTTCACTCATTTTGATGTCTAAGAGAAATTTTGACAGATCAGGGAACCCAATTTATATCTAAGTTGGTGCAGAGGCTTGTGGAGGATTACAAGATACAATATAGAAAATCCACTCCATATCATTCACAAGAAAATTGTCAAGTGGATTCTACCAATAAGGTGATCGAATGAATTCTCACCAAGACTGTACGCCTACATAGGAAGGATTGGGCAGATAAGCTTCCTGAAGCCTTATGGGCCTACCAGACTACATGGAGGAATAAAACAGGACATAATCCATATGAAATTTTTTATGGGAAGAAAGTCCTATTTCCTATAGAATATCACATTAAAACCTTCAAGATGGAATTCCAATTGGGGCTTGAATTATCAGAAGCACATAATGGAGAAACTTAATGAGCTTGTTGAGATCAGGAAAGATGCAGTTTAGAGAACCAGCCTAATCGAGAAGCAAAGGTCCAAATGGCATGATAAGTATATAAAGGAATGAAAGTTTCAAGCAGGAGATTGGGAACTTTTGTTCGATTCAAAGTTCAAATACTTTCAAGGAAGGTTTCCAACTCATTGGCTTGGGGCTTATGAGATTGAAAAAGTCTTTGACAATGGAGAAGTCGAGATAAGGATAGTTGATGAAGAAAAGGTACCTCTTCTTTTGAATGAACATCTATTAAAATTCTACCATAAGTCAATTACAAAGGAGGATTTTATCAAAATTTTCCAAGATAATAATGATATGAAGTTGGTGAAGAAGAATCCTTCTTCTTCCCCAACTTAGTCTTCTTTTTATTTTTCATATCTAAAAAAAAAGATATATATATAATTGTATAAGTATGAAAACCAATCAATGATTGACATCCTTATACAAAAAATATAGGATGAAAATTAGAGTTCTAACATCTTATATTTTCTATTCCATTCTAAAAATCCCAAAATCTTTGTTCCATTTCTTTTTCTGAAGCAATAAAGAAGTAGCTACAAAAATACTTCCATTCTGTAGTTTTCATTCTATTTTGTAGTTGATACCACATTCTGTAGCTTTGTTACATTTTCTTACAGCCTCCTAAAGCAAGAGTATTGAGCACAAGAAATTGAGAACTCCATTTGAAGGTCATCATGCCGAAGGATACCTGAAGAAACAACATCAAGAAAATAGCAACAAAAGGTAGTTCTGAACGTATGTTACATAAATTTGTTTAAATAACAAGATGAAAAAATTAGCATATATAATGTAGATGATCACATAATTCCTCAATGTGTCATCATTTGATTTGGTTTGGACTCACATCATGTCATAAATCGACCACATCATCTGCATCATATCTCATAACAATCCATAATGGATTTTCCCATTTATGATTAAACGGTCATATCCTACTTCCATAAACCATTCAACCATGTTTCATAAAACCCCATCAAGTATTCATTTCACTTTTATTTCCCTACAAACCCTCGACGTCCTTACCCAGATTCGTAACCCAATTCATTTCACACAAAGAAGAACAATTTTGAAGGGAAGACTCATCAAGACAAAAGACATGGGTTTGATAGTTAGGACTGAACCAGTGTGAGATAAATTCATGCAAGGTTATCCTTAGATGAAAGAGATGCTTCAGAAGGTTAAGTGGCTCAAATTCATAGAAATTTTTGACTGATTCCATATGGGGATTACTAAGTCTTTTGCAAGGTATTTCGATGGAACAGAGGTCGAAATAGGAGACATAAAATTTTCAATGATCAAGGCCTTCATAGCTAAAGCTACAAATCTCCCAAGAGTTGGTGAGAGATGGTTTAAAAAAAAAAAAATCATAGTGAAGTAGGGAGAGTTTTCCTCAAGAATCCAAGTATGGATACTTCTGTTTACAAGAAAGGTATTCCTAGCTCAGCACTGAAGAAAAAATGGAGAAATGTGCTTTTAATTTTACAGAAGTTTATCACTTGTGAAGGCAGATTTGGTTGCATGTATGTTTATCATATTCGGTTGTTGATGAAATTTTTGGAGGATGGAGAAATAAACCTCCCTTTCTTTCTACTAAATAGTTTAAAAATAATGTCCACAAATGTACATAAAAGAATTCAGTTTATAGAAAACACTATGCACCATCATGGGTTGATAAAAATACTTCTTGAATTTCATTTGAAAAGTATAGGAGACTCATGGGATATTTTCCTAACTAGAAACCATTTCCAGGATGAGCCAGAGAAGCCTAAGGAAGACAAGACTAGAAAAAGTAGAAGAAGGAAGGCTGATACAAGTATCGAGGACATACCTTCACCTCCACTCCAGCAAGATGAAGAGGAACTCACCATTGTGGTGTTGATGAAAAATAAAAAATAGGGTGGAGTCAAGACAAGAGGTGAAACCGATAAGAAGAGCAAGGTGACAAGTGAAGAAAACTTAAACCCTCCACAGCCAAGGAGAAGCTCTAGACTTCGAAAATCCATGAAGAAGACACCATCACAAGGAACAGAGTTTGTAAATTTAGATGAGGAACCTCAAGTTTCATCACCCATTAATGTCTTTCCTCCACATAGTCCTACATATTCTCCTGTACATAATTTTGAAGGTAGTCCAAGCAGAAGATCTCCAGGCATTGACCCAGTGCAACAAGAGATATATGACTATATTGAGTCATTGGAGAAAAGAAATTAAACACTGAATCTAGGCATGCAAGAACATCCTATCAGTCCACAAGAACCTCTAGTTAACACCCTTAAGCAAGAAGTATATGAGCTAGATTTACTGAATAGGCACATTAAACAAGAAAATGAAGCTTTAAAACAACATAACCAATTTGAGAAAGTCATCAATGATAACACCATCCTACTTTTGGGATTGTGGTAAAAAAATAATAGAAAGCTAAAAATAAAGAACAAATCTTTGAAGAAGACAGTCATCAATCTCAAGTATAAACTCCTTATGAGGAAACCCAGGATGGAAGCCACGTCAAGGAAAATCAAGAAGAGAAAACTATATGTGTTAGCATAGGTATCTAAACAAATTCAATAGGAGAAGAAGTTCACATTTTTGGCAATTGGATGAGGACATGCAATGGATTCTTAGTCGGGGTATGTTGAACCTCAAAAATTTTCTTTCTTTGACATCATTTTTCATCACTTCTCCATATCTTTTCATAAATCCATAACTCCAATCAATGATAAATGACATATTTCATCTCAGAGAATCCACTTGAATAGTCCGTATTTTATATTTTGATGTTTCTTGTTATTTGAATGAATTTTTGTAACTCTGCTAGAGAACGCATGCTATTTTGAAGCTAATTTTTGTTTCCGCGGCTACTTGAATGGTTTGACAGGTTTTGAGGAGAAAATGAAGGAATGATTCACATGGGCATCTTTGGAACAATCCATACATGGATCCCATCCTATCCACCAATTTGAATTCGACAAAAAAAGGTGCCTATGCTCATGGTCAAAGTCTAGTCAAAAGACATGATCCGAGAACGAAAGGCTCTCGATTTGCTCTAACGTAGAAAATCAAGAGTTAGCTACTTAGATTTTGATTCTATGTTTTAGTTATAATTATCATCTGTAGGCGGAAATACTTCAAGACAATTACATTGAAATTTGTTTAAATACTGGTTGTCTTTTAACCGGAAGACAAACTTAATTTTGTGAACATTGTGTATGCTTTGAAACTCTGTTTTGATAATCTGAAGACCATGTTCATTTGTTCCAGATCCTTCTTGATGTGCGCATAGTTTGCTAGGATTTCAACTCGTTCTATTGCAGAGGGCCCCTGCATAGAAAGGAGGTTTCATTAGTTGGTTTTAGTTTAATTTATTAGCTCTGCTTTGTCAATTCGTAGTTAAATCTACATTTCTTTGCTCTGATTCTTAGATTAAATTGTTTATTGTTTCATAGTTTAAATTTATGAATGCTTTCTTAGAATTAGTTTTAGAATAAATATGTAATCTTATGCTTACCAAAGCATCTCAATAAATTAGTTCTTATATTTTCCAAAATTGGATTGTGTTTGAAGCATTAGAGCATACATTTATCTTAGTTTTCCTTTACATTTTTTTATGCCACTTTCCTAGATTAAACCCTCAATTAAATGTATAATCAAATGATTGTTAAATCATCTCAAGAGGATGACTCTGTAATTTTCTGAAATTGAATGATATTTGAGTACTTGGTCATACAATAGTTGAATTTCCTTTACATGCTTTTGAGTTGCTTTCCAACATTAAGTTTAAATGTGTAATCAGATGCTTGTTAAATCATATCAAGAATATGACTTTGTCATTCTCCCAATTTATTGAATGGTATTTGAGTATTTGGTCATACTGTAGTTTAGTTTCATTTTACATGATTTTTAATTGTTTTCTTAGATTAAATCTTTATTTAAATGTATAGCCAATTGCCTATTAAATCATATCAAGAATATGACTTTGTGATTCTTCCAAAATTGAATGATATTTGAGTATTTAGTCATACAATCGCCGTCTTTAAATTTCTTTGTATTTTCTTTCTATTTATATTAGCATTGTCATTTCAATTCTTAAATCATAGGATTTATTCTTTCAATCCATGGAGTATAATTAGATTAATATAGAATAGAATTTAGCTTTAATTCCATAAGGTTAAATTAATTATAATAAATTCTCTCTTTTTACATCAGATTATAACCATTTAAAGTTTGATTCATTTTTATGCGATTTAGAATAGTTAAAGAACATTTCATTTTATTCCTTCTTCCAAAACTAGTTTTCAACATTAAAATTCATTAGATTTAGTTGATCAATTTCATAGTTTTCATTTCTTAAGATTAACTCCTTTAGACACAAATAAACAAAACCCCCCAAAACAATATAAAAAAATACACAACAAAGTAGAAGAAGATTAACTAAGCATATATAGTGCACCAAACTTCATCAAATTACTAACCTCGGTTGATAATTTATGATAGCAATTTAAGACATTAAATTGATTAAACATGTCATCATTTGTTTTACTCCAAAATAATTGTGTTTTCCCATGCCTTACCTTCAAGACTTAAACAAATTTAAGTTTTCACAAGCTTGCCCACTAGCTCTGAGAGAGCACACTATGCACTATTGAAGCTTAGTTGGACCCTCCTTGTTTGTTGTGACTATGACCTATGTCCAAGCCCAGCTATGCCTCCCTTTTATGAAAATAACACACTCTCAAGCATCAATACCACCTTTTTCTTTCTAACTATGCCATCCTTGTTCCCTCTCTCCTATTTGAGTGCACAACAAACTGATAGTGATTTTTCTAGTCTTCCTTGAGCCTTGAAAGTATGCCCTGCACCTTACTTGTGCCCAAACCTTACCATTTGAGCACGCAATGCATCAAAAATCAATAGTCAATGCCCTTCCCTCTTGTGCCTATACCCTATGTCTCCATCAAGCCACTTCTTCTCATCAAAGTGCACATCACATCCTCATTGGCCAACACACATCCCCTTGTCCCTTGTAAATGCAACCCTGCACCCAGAAACATCCTCTTCCCTTTCTAATCACACTATTGATTCATAGTCAGAAATTTTGCATGAAATTTGATACAATAAAATATTTTTGGGATGATGCTTTTGTTGGATATCTAATCCTCTAAGGGTTGGTGTGGAAGGCGAAGAGTCAAAAGGAGTCCTTCACTAACTGTAAGGCTTCAACCACTTCCTCAAGAGGGTCCTTTTTCACAGAGGAAATTTATTTCTTCTAGTTATTTTATACATTATCTAAATAATCAAGTGGCCTATTGACAATAAGAATCTCTACAAGAGCAACCAGCTTTTGGGCCCACCTCGGATTTATTCCTACTCTCCTATGCAATTTTTTTGGTTTTCGTTGATATGAATCTTCAAAGAGCTATGAAGTAGGTGCTTGATTCTCCACAAAAGGCTTCTACAAGTGACTAGAAGTAGGTCTATTCTTATCGCTACATGTTAGAGGACTAGCTGATGAAAAATTTACATGCATATTTCTGTACTTTTGGTCTTGAACCTGAAAACACATAGAGAAACACCCCGTTTTCATGGCCTCTCACTCCCCCCTCTGCGCGATCCGTCACCCTCACCTCCTTGTTGTGGCCTCTCCTCCCTCCTCCACCCTCCCCACCTCCCTCCACTTCTACCTCTGTCGGCCTATGGGCTCCCTCCCTCCACAGTGCCTACGGGCTCCATCCTCCACCCTTAGTTTCACTCCTCCTCCCACTGTCGACATCCCTCCATACCATCAACACATCTACACTGGCTCCAACACCACTGTTCAACACTAGTCATACACATTAAGACAATAAAAGTTTGATTTGTGCATCCATAATATTGAAAGCTACTCTTGAGTTTTTTTAATTCAATGATCAGAATGTCATTTTCATCTCTAGCTCATTTATAACCATGACAACGTTTCCATTCTCTATATTTTTCATCATATAATTTTTTTCTTTTTCTTTTTTTTCTAATGCCTTTTTATTTCGAAAATATTTCCCATTTTGTTGGAGGCTTGGCTTTTAGAAGATGCTTTTCACGAGGAATTGGGGTCGTTAAGGTTGGCGATTGAACAAGTGGACCCTCCTTATCCGGATTTGAGGGTAAGCTAAAACATTTATATGCAAGAACCTGCACAACTCTAGTGCCTTTCTCTATGCATTATTTCAGAATTTAGGTGATGTTTTTATTTTTTTGACTGTATTGAGCCCTATTTTTGGCCGAGAGATGGTGGCCCAGAAAGATATATACAATGCTTTGGATGTGAAGGTTGCTGTGAGAGTTTCTGTGAGAACCAAAGAGTTATGAGGAAGTGTTTTGGACCGTAAGAAACTGAAGTAAAATAAAATCGGTGCTAGCTATTTTCCATGTGGGTCAAACTAGTTAACAAATACGTGTGGTATTCTCACTACTTGCAAAGCGATACCAGTGTTGACACATACATATGATTGACTGTTGAGTTTCATTGAGAATTTTGTGGCACTTTCCATGTGCTCCTTTAGTTCCATGTTGGTGTCAGAGAAATTTGCAAGCTCTAAGAGGAGCATATTTAGGTGAAGAGATTTGTTGGACAAGAAAACTGTTTCACAAAAGGCAAAAAGATTTTACTAAAGATTTTTTTGAAAAGCCTATAAATTATGTTCTTCAGTTAGTTAAATTATATGGGTAAAATTTGAGCTATATGGTTACACCAGTGTTTTTGTCTTTATAAAATAGAGTTTTTTTGGTATAAATAGTTCTTTGTGAAGAAAAAAATTCATTTGTATTGTTTACCTTAAGGGATATTTCACACTATTTGCTTGTAGCTCATATTTTTTAGTGACATTATATTGCAAGTGAGTGTTGTTTCTTCCTCTTTGGTTCAAAGTTGTTTGGAAAATGGCCAAAGTTTATGAAATATTAGAGTTATTGAGAAATATAATTGTGTATAGTACTAAAGGCATTGTGATAGTCAACAAAAAAACTCTCTATGATATTAAAAAATATCTGCAGTATACACAGAAGAAGATTGATTTTTTGCATCTCAAATCTCAGCTACAACAACAGGAGTTACAACAAAAGAGTTTTCATTATGTACTTGTTTTGTTTCATAACACTAATAAAAACTTCCATCAGCAACAAGATATTGGTTAGATAATTGAGGCCAGTACAAGAGTATATTTGTATATATATGTACAATCTCACACTTCACCTCCTAAGCCCATCATTAGACCTTTGGAAGATCTTTTCCATAACAAGCACAAAAATGGTCTTGGATATGAAAAGGAGTTTTCCTTTCATATTCCAGACTACTCCAAGCCCATCAAATTTAAGAGTGCCATATTTCTTCATGATAGCTCACCCTTAGCTGTTATATATTATGCTCCTCTTCCACATCAGCAACAACAGATTGTAAAATTCCAACACTGTGATTGAGCTATCCATATGAAATATCATTGTTTTGATCTTCACCCATGCAAGCACTGTGGTTAGCACACTCATTCTTCACACAGATGCTTCATAAACAAGCCTCCTGCAAGAAAAAAGATTCATCTTGGATGGATAGCTTCTTGGAAATGGGCATCAACAGCCAATACTATGTTTTAGTCGTATGAAAGAATTTATTCTAGAATATTAAAAGTTCTTGTAGTTGATCTGTCTCCATCATATCACCTTGTATATGACAAGGGGGAGACTGGTGGTCATCTACAAGCTTCAAAACAACATCAAGTGAGCTCAAGCCAGAACCTATCATTCCAGATTCAGAGTTGTAGCCAAAGACACACAAATGCAAACAAGCCTGAGCCACAACCTACCATTCTAGATTCAGAGTTGTAGCCAATGACACAAATGCCCATGAGCATACCTTTGGTTGGTGGTCAGCCTTAAACCATCTATGCAAGGTTGATATTCTTTCTCTTTAAATAATTCAAGACACTTCCTCTAGTAGAAGACTTCAGCTTCTTGACATTTTTGGTAGAGTTCCAAGAAATGCATCAATCATTCCAGAGTTGGTGGTAATCCTTAAACCATCACAATTTGTAGACGTCCCTTCTTCTAGGTTGAAGGTCTCCCTCTTCAAAATATAATGAGAACTTCCTCTAGCAGAATACCTCAGCTTCTTGCCATATTTGGAAGAGTTCCATGAACAACACTAAGTGTTCTAGTGTTGGTGGCCATCCTTAAAACACCTTTTTATGCCAACATTTCATAGAGCTCATTCAACCTAGTGCTACCATGCATACTTTGCAGATTTGTATTACATCTCTCTTCTTGGACTCACACATACCCCTTCAGATTAAAGGGGGGGAATTTTGGACACCTAGTGCTCTAAGGGTTGGTGCGGAAAGCGAAGAGTCAAAAGGAGTCCAAGAGACCTTGGAATATGGAATCCAAGGGTCACTCCATTGTATGATAAATGTGTATCATTGTAAGTAATATTGCATCTAATGTTTTATCTTTCTCATGTATTATGTGTTTATCGTGTTCACCATGCATGTGTTTAACAATTTTCTTTCCATGAGTGATATTACTTCCAAGTGTCATTAGAAAACCATGACAAGGATGCATGAGGATATCTATAAAAGGACGCATCCCAACAAATAATTCAAAGACAAAAGAACACATGATTGCGATGAGTGAAAGAACATCATATTTCAGTGATCAAAGTGATCCATAAAAACTCCATATCATCTCAAGACCATTTTTAGGGTAGATGTAAACAACAACGAGAATATACACTAATTATTGAAGACATAGGTGGTAGCATTGTAGCCTCTCAATAAAATCCATGTCGCAAGTCACTATGGGCCCAAGTCATAAATATCGATGGCTTGTCATCTCTCGCCATGATGATGTGAAAATAATGTTGTTATTGAGTAATTTTTGTAAATCCAAATATATGGAAGTCCAAGAGCCATATAAGGATAAAAGAGCCACGTGGGGAAGTAATAAGGTCACATATAGAAGTCCAAAAGACACAAAGAATTACAAATGTCATGTTGAAGTTCAAAAGTCTTTTGGAAGTTCAAATATTATATAGAAGTATAAAGATCATTAGAAGTTGAAAAGCCATATGGGAAGTTGAAGAGTCATGAGGGTATGATAAGTCATGCCTCTAGTTATAAAAGAAGCCTCATTACTCAAAGGAAGGATTTTTCACCTTGGCTTGTCCCACAAGGCATTAGAGATATAGAGATAGTTATTTTGGATAGAAATTAGTAGCTATGACACTCCACTATTGGAGCTAGTGGTGTTCATTGTATGCATGTATCTTGGAATTTTTTCTTAATAATTGAAGCCTATTGCACCAACACATTTTCATGGATATATTTTGGATGTTTTAAGACTATTATTTTAATTCTTACAATTTATGTTTTTTTTTTATGCATTAGAGAAATTGAAATATTTCGGTGGCTTTGGTGCTTATCATATTGAATGTGTGTTGTGATGGTTATAAAGATCATTGTTTTAATAGGATTTTTTTCTCATTTTAGATGAAAAAAAAATCCTCTTAGGTATTCCTGGAAACCCAAGGTATACTAAATAAGGGAAAGGTTTTTCCATGGTTTGATTCTTTCAGTGTTGCAAGAAGTAATGAAGAGATTGATAAGAGAAGTGAAAGCGAAGATTTTGAGTCCTCGCATGTAGGCCTGTTGGAGTTTTCAGTGTAGCTTGTAAGTGATCCTAGCTATATCCAAATCTATCATCCTACATATAGTAAAGAACAAAGAAACTATTCACAACATAATAATATTATCTATCAAAATAATTAGAAACAACTAAACATTATTGAAAAAATAAAGATAAACCAAAATTCCATTTATTTGATAATTATACATAAGAAATGAACAATTAAGAATAGTGTATAGAAGGAATAACAATTGACCTATATTATTAAAAGAGTTTAAGGAAATTTACAACCATCAGATGCAGTTTCAACAACACCTCCTCTAGCTCCTAGCTCCAAATATCTCCCTCTCAAGTAAGATCTTAGTAACGTGACAATACAATACAAGAATTCCCATCCATTTCTCAATTCTTAAGCCTCCAATATATAAGAAATTCAAGGCTACAGAGATTTCCAAAATCCTCCTTAGTTAAATTTTGGTAAAGGATTTTGGGTGAATAATGTTTCCTCATCTAAAAATGGAGTTTTTCACTTTTTAGATGCTTTTATACTTAGGAAAAGGATTCTCTGTGATTTATGGCTCTTCCCTACTTTTGCATGTTTTTCTTGTTTATGAAAAAACTAAATATGAGTATAAAGAGATTACATTCCACCATATGTGTTTTCGAAAGTGAACAGGAGTGTAAAAGTCTAGTTAATTCAAGCTTTTTGCCTCCTGACTGAGTGAGAATTTTGGTAACACAAGTTAGATGAAGGGGACAACTTGTTATAGACTAGGATAATGTGGTCCTCATGGTACATAACTTGTATTTTAGTCTTAGATAGCCTAGGAGAAAGGAGTACTTCAACCAACAACATATTATTCTACTTTGAGCTGATGAGTAGGTATTTTCATGTATAACAAATGCCCCATAAAATGTGAGGTCAGAGAAGAAGATTATGGCTAAAATACTTTATAAAATAACCAAGGAGAGAGATTTTTAGAGCATCAGAATGGAAGGAGGCCTGTAAAAAAAATCAAACATATGTCACATATAAATTATGACATGATTCCGGCATTCTCATGCTCAGTAGGTATAGCAATACATTATGGATTCATGTAGAAGATGAGAGATCAAGTCCACTAGTAAATTGCGGAACTTTGTCACAGTGTAGTAAGATTGATATAAGTTGTCACCAGAAAAAAAAAAATACTCAACTTGAGAGGAAACAAGGTTGAGTGATGTAATCCTATTTCCAACTTATTCGTCACCATCACAGAATAACATAATTATACGCATGTGAATAAATGAGTTGTTATCGCACATGAAAGAATTCTTATATTTACCAGTCAATAATGAAAATCATTAATGCACACAATGATGGCCACCGATAAGGATGATGGTCTCCAAGATGCTCAATATAATATAGTGAGTGTGATTAAAGGAGTTGAAGTCGAACAATAGTAGAATTGTTCAAGTGCGAGTCAATAATGAAAACCCCCAATCAAATACACGGAAACTTGTCACTGAGGATTGCAAGCTCCAGGGAACTATGGTGTTTCACAATCCACTTCCTATATAGTTTATAGGAAGGGAATTTTCGAAGGTGAGAAATAGGTAGTCCCACATCAATCAACACAAATCGTTAAAAAAGTGATTGATTTTGTAGTGATATGGAACAACAAGGTGAACTGAATTAGGTCGAATGGACACATGATATCATGATTGATATGGTGTTGGATAGAGTAGCCCTGGATGAGAAATTTTGAGAAAGACTCCGCAGATCGAGGAGTGGAGTGCGCAACGTGGATTTCAGTTAGAGTCTTAAGGACTTTTGGGTGGGTCAAAACCCCTTATTTTGTAAAAAATGATAATATTTTGTATGCGTTGAGCTTCATTCATGGCTTTTGGACCATGATATTGTAAATTTAAAAACTATATAAGGATTCTAGGATAGTATTGATGATATATCACATGAGATGATAAAATTCACTTGGATGTGAGATTATTTTGAGTCTGTGCTTTGTGGTTTGGGTTAAATAAAAAGCTGTTGTAGCTGAATGTGTGGATACCTTAGGAAGTGTGCAGCTGAGTGCACAAACCCCTGCAACTTAGTGCGTAGGGTGGAACAGATTGTATTGGGACGATCTGACCAGTAATGAAAGAATCTTGAAGAGAAATCTGTATTTTTATTTTGCATGTTTATTTTATTGTATTTTATGTTATCTATGATTAGTAAGGATTATAATCTATAATTTATTTGCAAAGTCCTATTTATGGTTATCTATGTTGTTTTATGCTTGCTAAAGTAAGATTGTGCAATCTAAACATTGGTTCAATAGAGTGTTTAACTGCAGCTGTAGAATTAACTAATTTGATCTGCAAAGCTTTGAAAAGTATTGAAAGGAAGATAAGACCTAACGACATATTCCATTGTCCCTTTGGATGAAAAAGCCTTGTTTTAGCATCCCCCTATATTCCCTTGGGTGAGACTTCATTCCACGTAACAGATCGTTGCCGAAAGGGTCAATAATAGTGGGTTTTGTTGGTTCATGCGGCCATATCTGAACTTAGGTCTAGGCCCCATCAAGCAAAAAAATGGTTCTATTTCCAGGACTAGAATTTGACTAAGGGATATGTGGATGTGGCATCCGTCTAAGAAAGATATTCAATAAGGGGTAGATCTAAAATAACATGAGTTTTTTGCGTAAGAAAACAAAAATCCGCACCTATCTACTGAAAAGTGGTAACATATGTGTATCTTTATAGATTAGAATGGGATATTTTTCCCATTGTTTTTCAGCAATTTGTACGAGTGATTATAAATATTAGCTGAGAAAAATACCTATTTCAGGAATGATAAACCTACTACATGGACTCCAGAGTTGATAAAAAAACTAAGGAAAACGGATAACAAGATCACTAGGGTCGTTGATTATTGGATCGATAGTATCCTTGGGGGCTTTATTAATGAGTTCATGATCGATACATCCGTATCTTATAGTGAAGGCCCATGAGGTAAGTACTTGAACTCATTGAATATTTGGATTAAGATGTTACTATGTGAAAATGGTGTACTACATATGCAATCAGATTGATGTTCGGAGGAAAGAAAACTGGAACTATACGAGGAGGTAAGATATTTAGGGTAGATCATAATAATTACGTTGATTCTAAGTACATTCCATTTTTTTGGTCTAGAAGCAAAGAAGAAGAAAGCCACCCTACTACCCCTAGAATTTCATCGGTAAAATTTGAACATCATCAGGGAGCCTCTTGAATTCCCCAACCTTCCACTCCCATCACAACCCATCCCTATTATGTTCCTCCACCTCCACCTCCCCCATTCACCATTGCTCACTCACCTAAGATGCTTTTTTTCAAAGGATCAGATGATCCTGAGTTGTTCTCTTTTGTTACAGAAGAGATGTGGAGATCGCAGAACATCACTGATGATAATATGAAGAAAGTGTTGCAAGTCACAACACTTCAAGAGAAATTATTATCCTGGTATATGAAATACTCATCAACGAACCAAAATTCTACATTTTCCCAAACTAAGGCTATGTTAAATGCTGAATTTAAGAAGTCGAAGTCACAGTCCCAGTGTATTATGAAGATCAAAGAGATTAAGTAATTGTTCACTAAAATGGTCTGGGAAGTTGATCAAAGGTTTAGGACACTGCTAATTAAATTTAGCTTCGAGATCCCCAACCAGCAGCACAAGGAATGGTTTATAGATGCGTTATTTCCACATCTTAGGTTTCCATTGTCTCAACACAACATCACAACCCAAGCGGAAGCCTTGGAGATTGCAATGAAGCTAGAAGCTTCACTAGTAGCAGATACTAACAGAGGGGTTAAGTAGATTAGAACCCTGTTGGAAAGATTACACATGGAACTCCAAGATTTGAAGAAGGGAAAAGAAGTTTGGTCTGACATGTGCACAAAATTTTAGTGCATAAAGTGCAAAGCAAAAGGTTTCCATAAGGATTAGTGCCCTGTTTATAGATTTTACTTGGGCACCGGGATGCCAAGTCTGTTGAGGCTTGGGCTAAGTACTAGACCAAATCTGGTATCGAATTTCTGGTGTAGCTTATGCGAAGTTGTATGCCAACACTCCACCGATTACTCTCATCTACTGCAGAAGTACATCTAGTCGTCGAAGCAATTAATCTGTAATTTCTGTAGTTCAGTGTGAAATGATGAAAAGCACTCTCGAAGCTATGATATAATGATGCAAATTATTGGATAATATTTAGTGCAATCTTAAGGTCATGAATATCCAGGATCACCAACAACTCGGGGAGGTTTCCATGTTCAAGGAGGAGGCACTCGACAAGGTCACAGACAAATCATATGCTAATATTATGGCCATCCTAGACATTTTAGCCATGGATTGTCCAAGTAATGTTGATGTATATTGTAGGTATTTTTATACATTTCATCATGAAATCAAGGAATATCCTACATTATTGGCTCAAATGTAGGAAAAGCGCAATCAATAGCATACCCAGAACATACAAATGATGAGATTTGAACTGCACAAAGAGGATCTAAGTGTCAACATAGAAGTGGTATAAATACGGGAGAAGATAAAGTGGAAGGAAATATGCATATGAAGGATACATGGGTCTGGAAATCACATGACAAGTATAATGGGTTTGATTTACAACACGAAAGAGAAACCTTCATAGATGCGAAGAAGAATTTTATGAGCCCTAGAGTTTTGACATCAACAACACAGAGACAAATTACTCCATTGAATAATAAACCCAAGGAGATTATTGAATCCCAGGAATTTTATCCATCCATTCTAAAATATTTCTTGCACACATGTATCAAGTTGCATTGGGATCATAAAGTTGTGTAGTGATTGTAGGAGCTGATTGACAAATGCACTGATAAATAAGACAAAAAATCGGAACAATGAGCAGAGCATAAGATCTACAAACATAAGAAAATAACTGGAAGATAAATTTGGATAATTATGTAGATCGACGACTATGAAATCAACCAAGGAATCCTTGATCTTGGATCATATGCCAATGTTTTACCAAAAAATACATGGGAATAGATTGGGAGACCAAAGCTGCAATCGTCATTGATTCAGCTTAGAATGGAAAATCAACACAAAATCATTCCTATGGGTCGATTGCATGGCATTAGCATAGATATTAATGGTGCAATCATATTTTCAGACTTCCAAGTCATTGAAATTGTTGATGATAGAAATATGTATCGTACTTTGTTGAGATTTTATTGGGCTTATGATATGGATGCCATAATCAGCTTAGAAAATAAATAGTTGGTGTTCAAAAAAAATGGTACAAGGGTTGCCATGTATTTGGACCCCTCTAAAGGAGCACGATACATTGAACTGATCCAACATGAATATAGTGATCTTGATATTGATCAGATCTATAATATCACTTCACGGGATGAATATTAGATTAATCCTACCGATGATGACATAATAAGTTGGAAGTGTGATAGTTCATGTGTTCCCAACTCTGACAAGGAATTGGAACATTGGTAGAACCACTTGCATGAAGTATCTAGTAAGCAGTGTAATAGAGTTACCATAACACTTCACTATGTCACATTAGAGGTATGTGAATTTCCCTTTTATGATGGAACTAGGAATGTTGTCTTATTTCTAGAAGAGTTTGAGAAAAAGGTGCCTGAATAACAACAATATGAAGCCTTGGACTTCGCCTTGACGTCCACTCCAGCCCAATGGTGGGGCATGCACAGAAAAATCTTATGAGGATGGAATGAATTTTGTAGGCTGATAAGTCTCAGGTTTGGTATGTATACACTAAGATTACAAATAAGTAAAATGGTAAATATGATCCTTGTGAGCATTTATCTCGCTAAACTGTAGTTTGGGACGAAGAACCTCAACCTAAATGGGTGCATATATTCTTTCATACATTGGATATGATAACTCAGCAGTGGTATCTTGAAACGGAGTTGTGCCATGGAACCATGGATTGGTATGAGATGATGGAAAGTTTCTTATTAAAGTATAACTTTGTCGATGGTTAGGCTTGTATTAATGATGCTCCTCAAGAAGGAAAAGCAGGAGTATTCTGAATTACCACTGAGCCAAGGGATTTTCTACAAACTGATTGGGCTATGTAGTTGGAACAAACCCAATAATGTTACAATCTAACTGGAGAAGAAGGTGAGGAAGATTCAAGTAATTTTAATATTCCTTAGTGAGAGGGGAAGCGCGAGGTTACAAGTCCTGAATTAGATATTCCAGAAATATCACAACCTATCAAGACTCATAAAGTCAACATAGGCTCATAGGTGGAGCTGAAGTACACGAATATTGCAGATCATTGTAACGATGAGACAGTGAGCAAGGTCATTGAATTGTTTCATGAGTACCGGGATCTATTCCCGACAAATCTCTCTGAGATGAAAGGCATCATAGGATATTTGGGAGTTATGCACATCACTTTGAAGCCTGATGAAAAGCTGGCCAAGAAAAACCCATATCGGTTGAACGCAAAATATAAAGAAAAAGTGCGGGAAGAACTCGACAAAATGCTCGCTGCTAGTATTATTGAACCTATAGAGGAATACGAGTGGGTTAGCTCTATGGGGGTCCAAGAAAAGAAAACTAAGGAAGAAATAATGATTTGCATTGACATTATAAAGTTGAAGCATGCATGTGTCCATGATCCCTTTTTTAATCCATTCACTAACAAATTTTTGGGGAATGTTGGAGGGCAAGAACCCTACTCATTTACTCATGGATTTTGAGGATACCATCAGATCAAAATTGTGTAGGAAGATACAAGCAAGACCACCTTCATTAAGGGACGCTCCAGCCATATTTTCCAAATTCATCATCGCAACATTTAAATAATATATCCACAAGTTTTTGTAGGTTTACTTTGATGACTTGACAGTCTTCGAACTGTTAAAGAAGAATTTTTCTAGTCTACGCTTGATGCTGAATACCTGCAAGAAATATCAAATATCCTTAAACCTAAATAAGCATATTTTCTGCGTGCCATATGGTATATTATTAGGGTATGTTGTTTGCAAGTAGGGGTTGATGGTAGACCCTGATAATATTTTTGTGATTATCAACTTGGAGCCACCGAAAAATGTGAATAAAATACACATGATGCCTGGGCATACAAGTTATTATAGGAAGTTTATAAAGGTCTACGCAAAGATCACTGCGCTGATGGAAAAAATATTGAAGAAATATTTCAAGTTCTATTGGGATGATGCTTGTCAGAAGAGCCTTGATGTGCTGGAGGAAAAGATGGTAACTGCACCTATTCTACTCTTTCCAGATTGGAAGAAGGAATTTCATGTACACGTTGATGTGTGTTCAATATATTTTGGAGCTATCTTAGCACAACCAGGAGAAACTGATTTAGATCACCATATTTCTTTTGCAAGAAGGAATTTGTTTAAGGCAGAGCGTAACTACTTCACCACAAAGTGCAAAGAACTAGAAATGGTATATGCGTTGCAAAAATTTAGACACTATCTATTAGGTGCACACTTCAAATTGTTCATGGATCACTCTTATTTGAAATACCTAGAAAACAAGCCTGTGTTGGGGGGAAAATATTGTCGATGGCTATTTTTTTTCCAAGAGTATGATTTTGAAGTAATTTTCAAGCCCAGACGTTTGAATGTCAAACCCAAACACTTTTCTAGGGTTGAGACAAGCGAAGAGATGGCGAATATTGAGGGAGGATGATCGGATGTGTATTTGTTTGTTGTTCGGGTTGCAGATGAGAATTTTTTTGATATAATTAAATTTTTGAATATGGGAGTGGCCCTTGAGGAATACAATACGCAACAAAAGAAAGACTTGTTCATGACTGGAAGTAGATTAAAGTTGTACCAGGATGACTCTATCCCTAGAGGTTCGCAATGAATATATGGTTGATGAATATTATTATGCTCCATGCGGTTGAAAGAGAGTGTGGGACTATAAGAAATTTTGTCGAATGGTAGATTCATCGCAAATAGTACACTACATAGTATGTGGGAAGATGACAAAGATGGAGGAAACTTCTCTGAGGGAGGTAGGACTATGGCAAAGGGATGAGTGTGACGAATTTTTTCCATAAAGTGACCGTGGGAATATGAACAATTTACTTGACAAGGACTGGGTTGTTAAAAGGAGCTGGAGGGATGCAATTAATGAGCATATTTGGATGGATCTACTGCCAAATATTAATTTATGAGGCATATATCAAGGATATCATGGAGTTTTAATTTGATAATTTCTATAAATTAGGCATCCCACTCCAAATTTGGAAACTTTTCACTCTAAGTACTAGAATTGAGATTTTATGTCTACAAGAGCGTTGAGAGATCCATTGTATTTCAGAATACAACTTTAAAGTGTTTAAATAGGAATTTATTAGAGTAGGTCTAGGGTACACAATCCAGCCAAGCCTAGCACATAACATGAAGGCTAAGCCACCAACAAATGTCATAGGGCTGACGTCACCCAAGAATTAGACCACTACGAGCACAACTCCATAAACAAATACGAAGAAAAGTCGGTGCTGAGAATGTCGTTGAGGAATACGATTCCAAAGGAGCAAAGGACTAAGGCGAAAGCGGGTTGTTAAGGTAGAATATTCAGACGATGAAGAAATCATGCCTGGACGGATAGTGGAAATTGATGAGAAGGAGGTGGCACCTATCTCTAGGTTACCACCATATATTACGTCATGAAAGCTGAAAACTGAAAAGCTTACAAAGGATCTAGGTACAATAAAATATAATATTTTTACATCATTTCTGCCAGATGAAGTACTAGTTGAGGGGGATTTTTTGGTAAAAGTGCCCCAAATGTGCATGCAGGACTGGGATTTTAACGAGCATAGAAAATACCCACAGTTAGAGACAATCTAATATCTATGCTCCATCTACTATGAAGCTACTCGAGTAATAATATTAAAACCAATGAAGTGGTTTGTTGGTATCCAAAATGCAGGGCTACTGAACATGTTGTATTTTCCACACTTTGGGTGAAGCATCATCAATACAATTTATGTGTGCCAAAAGCTGGCCCTGGTGCATGATGGTTTCTTATGGTTTGGGAAGAGGATCCCTATTGATGCGATGTTGATAAGGAAGATCACGACACTTCCTTGTCTTGGCTTGGACCCCACAATAGCATTTGTGGGAAAGAATTGGGACAAGAAGTTGACAAACCATATGAATTAATATTATAGTCTAACAAAGAGAAGCATGGGATACTCGGTTAAATCCATCATTGATAGGTCAATTCACTTTTCTGCACATATATTGTTAGGAAAAGAAATGAAAAAGTGCAGTGCAGAGGAGGTTTTTGCGTTGGTGGTGTATTTGACTATGGAGTTTAGCAAGGTTTTCGTATATAATTGGGTGTGATACATATGCAACTATTTCTCAGTTGACTACTGCGAGCTTAAGAGGAGGGCAAGAAATTCCACTATGTGTGGTTCTTTCTATTAATATCATTTATGGCCTAGAGGGAGCTCGAAGAGTTGCAGTGCTCCTCTATAGACCCAGATATTTGTGAGCTTGCACGGTATCCCTTGTTGTGGCATTCAAAATATCCAATCTAGGTGATGGCGAACAAAGTATTTTGGGTTGGGTTCAAGATGAGTTTGTACATGGTGATCAGCCAAAAGCCCCGACTATCGCCAAGTATTTTGGAAGAATATCATAAGGTCACAGACTTCAAAGCATATTTCCACCATGTACATATCTAGGCAAAGTAGGACCTTACCAGGGTCTGGTATGAGTTGTCGTACCTGGTGACCGAGGAATATTATGAAACCATAGTTAGTGAATGGCCAAGTGATTGGCTAAATCCGCCCACTACAGTCAGAAAGAAGGAGTAGGCAGGGATGAGTGGCACAAAGTCCATTATGGAGACAGGAAAGAAGGACACCAAGAAGCTACCAAAAAAAGTCACATTCATGACCGATACAAAGACTGAAGCAGAGGTTTAGAAAGAGATGGAGATTCCAGAAACAGGAGGAGAAAATGATCACGACGATGATACAATTATGGATCTGCTTGATCCCCCCTCCCCTTTAATTACTAAAAGACGAAAACCACAAAGAGGCGACACACAAAATAAAATGATGTCCAGTAGGTCTACCGACCCGAAAGTAATGTTCCTCACTAAGGGGGACATCCATAATATAGGAGACATTGTTTGGCACATCACCGAGAATTGATGGGGTAGCTTTGAGGACCAGTATAGGAAGGTACTGGCGAAGGTCCATCAGGGCCTCAAGGATTTGCAGGTTCAAATAAGAAAAGTACAAGCCAGCGTGAGTTAAGCGAATGGGCTTCAAGTGAGCATGGCTCACACAAGCGGGGCACCCATAGGTGCAAGAATGTCATAGCTCGAGCTGGCCATTACAACTGATTCATGTGCGATGTCGATCCTTGTAGGCACATTATGTTTTGATACCACAGAGAATCTGAAGTGGGTGTTGCATTGGTATAACACAAGGCTTAACCTTGTTGCACTACCTCTACATAAATTGCACGAGTTACACTAGGGTGTTAATGAAGAATTGGGGATTAGAGAGAAATGTGTCCTATTGGGTATACATGATGTTAAGCAAGAAAGAAAAAGGATGGCCAAGGAAAAAAAATGGGTTGTCCAAGAGTGAGATGTTGAGACTATGGAAAGATAGAAGTTGGAGGAAGCCATCTCCAAGGCTTGCAATGAACTCCCTTAGCTAAAGATTCAGGCTGCAACCACACCAAAGGAAAAAGTGGAAAATTGGCCATGGAAGTAAAGGATTCTAAGGCAAAAGTGGACAAGGTGGGACTTGAAATACAAATGAAGATAATCGTGCTACAGATGCAATTAAAACGCACCAATCAACCATGGGTATGGGAGCAGTGTGCAATAGAGCTCAAGGCTTCCACTGAATATATTGAATCCATCGTTGAGGAGCACACACAAGTATTTAAAGAAGTCATGGATGTATGTGCCTCATTGTAGGAGGAACCTTAGGTGCATAATATTGACGAGGAATTTCAATAAGTTAGAACATATCGACCACATTACGGTCACCGTGAAGACTCTGGCATTAGTACAATGATATGCCCATCTCCAAGAAGGTAATTTTTTGTAGGAACAGATCAATGATTTGTGTAGAAAAAAGCATCTTATCATAGCTAGAACGAATTTGAAGCAAGTCAACTCTCATAAAATTTTGATAAATAGCTGAAGGGACTATGCCAAACATAGAAGGATATTGCCACTAAAATTACAAGTCTAGCTACTGAGACATTGCTAGGCGAAGTACGAGAATTTGAAAAGAAGTGTGACGAAGAAGTTCCACTCATGAAGGATGCATTGAGGGGTATTAAAGCATCTAGGGCACACCAGCAGAGTGACTCAGGATGATTCATAGTTTTGTGTTGGGGGGCTGCTAGAAAAAGTACCCCTCGATGAAATATTTTGAGAAAGACTCCACATATCGAGGATCAGAGCACGCAACACAAAGTTAAGTTATAGTCTTAGGGGCTTTAGTGTGGGTAAAAGCCCCTTATTTTAAAAATGAATGAGAACATTTTGTATACATTGAGCTCCACCCATGGTTTTCGGACCATGGTATTGTAAATGTAGAGACTAGATAAGGAGTATAGGATAGTCTTGATGATATATCATATGAGGTGATAGAATGCACTTGGATGTAATATTATTTTGAGTTTGTGTTATTTGGTTTGGGTTAGAGAAAAAAATCCTATAGCTGAGTGCGCAATGACATTCGGAAGTCTGAAGATAAGTGCGTAGACCCCTGCAACTAAGTGAGCAGGGTGGAACTGATTGTATTGGTAAGATCTAAGCATTAATGAAAGATTCTTGAAGACATATATTTATTTTGAGTTTATGTGTTTTAGTTACTTGTATTTTATGTTATATGTGCTAAGTAAGTATTTTAATCTATAATTGCTTCGTGAAGTCCTGTTTATGGTTATTTATGTTGTTTTATGCTTGTTAAAGTAAGATAGCGCAGTTTGCAACTCAGTTCAATAGAGTGTTAAAATATGACTACAGAATTAACTCATGTATTCTATAAAGCTCTGGAAAGTATTGAAATGAATATAAGCCCTAAACCCACATTTCATTATCCTTATGGATGCAGAAACATGGTTCTAGCATCCCCCATATTGCTCAGGTGAGACTTCGGTCTACATAGCAGATCGTTGCCGAAAGGGATAGTAATAGTGGGTTTTGTAGGTTCATGCAACCATATATGAACCTGGGTCTAGGCCCCATTAAGCCAACATAAGGTCGACAGATAGTAGACAATCCCTTAAAAAATAGAAGGAAAGATACCAAAAAGACTAGGAACTTAGACACAAGAACATCAAAGAGTGTTAGGATACAAGGAGGCAAGGACATAATGGTATCAATGTTAATCTCATAAGATGGTAGGGTTCAAAGAGAAGCTAACAAAATATGAATACGTTGGATAAGTTCCATGTTCAAGGGATGGACAGTAGACTATTGCCATAAAACTTTCGACAAATACAGATAGTAATCATTGTTCTTCCTTGAAATTTTTCCCCATTCTAATTAATTTTAATGAGTCCAAAGAGGGTAAACTCGGTTTCATTTTCATATTTAAAGAGTCTGAAAAGAATTTAAAGACGACTCCATGGGGGTACCTTTGTCATGTTTGATGACCGGGTACAACAAATGGTTAATAGTATACTTTTCACAGTTCCTTTTCTGTAAGTTAGTTGATTGATTCCAGATAAAGTGAGAAACATATGCTCAATAGATTTCCACCCCATTGTTTTACGTGTCTTGGGGAATCAAGATAACTCGATATTATTTGTAAATTTTGTTAACCAAGTTAAACTTAGAAAACTTGTAATATATTTTTCAGTTTGATGAGCTAGAAAAAGAGAGAAAAAAAGAGTTTCTCAAATCCTCTTCATAGGATTTTTACGAGCCCAAAGAAGGTAACTCGAGGTTTTTTTCATTTTTACGAGTGAGAAAAAGTCCCTAAAAATAACACTCGGTCTTATTCATGTAATTTTAATGAGCCCGAAGAAGTAAACTTGAGGTTTTTTGGATTGGAGATCAAGAAAAATACCATAAAAATAATTCTCAGTCTTCTTCGTAGTAGTTTAACAAGCCCGAAGAAGTAAAATAGAGGATTTTTTGGATTAACAATCGAGAAAAAGTGAATAAAAATAATTCTCATGGATCTTACATTCCTTTAAACTTAGGAATGTGTACAAAATTTTTACGCAAGGTTGGATACCATATCAAGTTATGGTTGATGAGAGCATTTGTCAACTTGTATAGATAGAATATCTCCAATGTAGCCAAGAAAGAAAATGGAGTGGGTGTATCCAAATCAGAACAATGAAGAACATAATGACTATAGAGATCAGGAGGTCCTCCCATCAATGGGTTTATGGTAGGGTATATAGATTTTGATGGATAGTAGTTTTCATGAGGTAGACGTGGGGTCGTGTAGAGTGACGAGCCATAAGGCATGCCCTTATCCTAAGGAAGGGTACCAACTAATGGGATGCCCCCAATATAGAGGCTTCCCCAAAAAAATGTAGATGGTTGAGTTGGGAGGCCCCAAGGAGATGCAACGGATCTCGGGAATGGAACACCACTGGACACATAAGATAGGTTAGGTACAAGACCACCACCAATTGCATGGGTGTAGGAATCCCCCCTGCAGGTGGATAAGTACCATAAACATTTCTGCCAATCTACAGTGGTGGGGGAGCTTAACCAACCAATGGATTCGAGAAAAATAGGTTCTTGAAGGTCATCAAACACAAAACGCCAAGAGTCAACACAAAAGAAGTAGGGGAAGTGTACGAAACAAAATTTTGAGTAATACCCCAAGTGGGTGTAGTTGAGGTTCCTAGATGAACCATAGGTTGTACATTAGGATCATAACCATCAACAGGTGTGTAACTTGAGATATGCGGGTTGAATGGTGGTGGATAAAAGGTTCCCATAAAATACTATGACTTAGTAACAGTCATTGGGATATTCATTAGGGAAACAAACGAAGATACTAAAGGTAAGGGTGTCACCTAAATCAAGATAGGCCCAAGAGGATTTCTAAGTGGAGGATTACAAGGAGGTACTAGACATTCAGTACAAGGGTCCTCAGACATAATTTACTCTAGGCTAGTATGGTGTGATTCAGGGTTTAAAAATGAAGATTAACTCCCTTAAGTAGTGACAAAATCTGATTCAATCATAAATTACTCCACAGAAATAGGATGAAGGACCTGAAGGTGTCAATACAGACAACGATAACCTAGGGTAGCCACGGCGAATATAATTTACAAAATTTTATTAAGTCATGTGTTATATAAATCTCAGTAATAAGATAACAGACCTAAAAATTAAAAAAAAATCTAAAGGAAATTAGTAAGTATCCAGGGAACATAAATTTGTATGATAGCCACAACTAGATGGTGATGAAACCCAGTATAGAAGGGGATAAAAAAGAGAGCTGACCAAATGTACATTTACGATTACTCTCAAAATTTTCCCGAACCTTGGTAAGAAGGGCCAGGAACTCTCATGAAGAAGAGTACCCTCATAAAAAACCAAATATGGATAAGTTTATTTTGTTTAGGTACTAGGGAAACCCACTCCATTCACCTTGTGTTTGCCCCTAAAAATTATGGCCACTAAGGTGACCTCGAATAATAGACACCACCGGGGGGGTCACGATAGACAATATGCTGTGTCGGTAGGACACTTGAGTCCCTGACTCAACTCTGATATCCCCAAGGGGATCCCCAGTTCATAGAATACCCATAGAAATTTAATCAAAGGCAGGCTACCTTTTATTACACTTCGATGTTGTCTCATGCTTAAATCCCTTGTTAGAGGAGCAGTCCTAGATGATGTGAGTTTAGTAGGGTTTTACTCTCTTTAATGACACTAGTTTAATTGTTGTAGTCTTGTGACGTTTACTCACAACAACATATCCCAAGACTATAGCCTAAACGAATATGCATTTATTATCAAAAAGAGTTGTTGATTACTTATATTGCGAGATTGACTTTAAAGTTACTTTATTAATGGATTCGAAAGGGGTGTTGATGTATGAATTTTTATCAGACTCTAACTCAAACTGTAGAAAAATATTCTCTTAGCTTTTCTTTTTATGAAGAGTATTCATATAAGGAGAGAGTACCTAAATTCCTTTTCCAAAATGGAGAAAAAAAAATACAAGTTCTAATGAACCTAAAAAATGCATAAACTGATACTCAAAAGTGCATGAATGCTAATGTACATAATATCACGTAGATTAAGCAAATAATGATTTTTCTTTTTTCTTTTTTCTTTTTAATATGAAATAAAATGCAAGATAAAATAAATCTCAAAAGAAAACATGAATGCAACCATGATAAACATAGTCTAAGAATTCATAAGCATTAAGACACAAACAAGAAAAACACAAGTAGTGGATATCACTAGAAAAGTGACAAATTAGAGGTTATAAGTACTAACAGAGGCTAACAGACGAATGTAGTGCATTACAAGCAAGTTTAACTCAATTTGGATAAGGGACAAACAATGTTATAATGATTTTTTTTCCACCGGAGACAATGTTACATAGGTTTAACTCAAAACAAGAGGATTTGGGTCCAAGAAAAGTGCTCAAATCAGTTGCATTATTAAGCATGCAAAAAATGGATGGGAATTCAAGAAAAGTAGAGATAACAGAGAGTGAATTCATGAGGGGGAAAAATAAATTGGGAAGAATAATTCTCGTCAATGGAGTCTCTACTTCTGTTATAGGATTTTATTCTCGGTTTAGATGAAAAAAAAACCCTCTCAGGTTTTCCCAAAAACATAGGGCTTGCTAAATAAGGGAAAAGTTGTTCCATTGTTTGATTTTTTCAGTGATGCAAGATGTAAGGGAGATATTGATAAGAGAAGTGAAATAGAATCATGTGTGATTAGAACTAGATCATGGACCTAAGTGATAGCTCAAAATTCAAAGTGTTTAGAAGAATGTTGAACCTAACTGGCTGGATAGATCTCGTCTTCATGATTCTAGTGTCGCAACCAGTTTGAAAAATTGACACTGTATGAAGAAGTTATCGTAATTTGAAAAGTCCAGTAAACTGCAAAATTTTGACTCTGACCAAGTTTGACTTGGATTGGGAAAAACTTAAAAGAGAATATTCTAGGGAATATTCCTAGAATATTCCTTAGAATATTCCCCAAAATATTCCATTTCGTTCGAATTAGGTTATGACATGTGGTGTGGTATTATTGGTCAGTGGGTTGACTTTTGATTTTATTGACTAAGTGGAGGCTCCCATGTGGCAGGCCTGGAGGCACCCACGTGGCCATGGAATGGTTTATTAAAATATTTGGGACTGCACAGGAATTGAACGTTGGAACTCCTGCCTGCAAGCGCCACATTTTACCATTGCACTAATCGTTATTTCTTAACAACGGAGTGACACCGTTTTATTTTATTATTGATGATCGCGTATGGGGGGGTTTGGAAAGGGCTAGCCCCAAGGGCCAACCCTTCCCCATGCACCCAAGTGCCCAAAACTAGAGGCTAAGACTAGAACTAGCAAGAGGTATTAAACATGGTTTAATTAGTGTTTAAATGTATTTAACCCATGAAAAATAGAGTTAACAATAATTTGCACTTATCCATTTTTAAAAGCATTTAACCGACCCCTAATTGCGGATTAACGTTAAGTTAAGCTCCAGTTTAATATGGAGGTAAATTTGGAAGTGTGTGTAATGATAATTTTTTGGGATTCACAAGATTCTATTTCAGAGATGGACTACAGAGGCATTTACTAGATATGTCACCCTTCAAAGAAAGGGTGAGATCCAGAGGCTACCTGGCCAATTGTAGACTCTGTCTATAGAACTTGGAATAACCCATTTTCATCAATCTCAACAAGGTCTTCAAGGAAAATGATGTATAAGAAAATATGAGAAAGAATAATGCATATCAGGGCTAGCATCCCTACATTTATGCTGTATGTGACTTACATAGGGAATTTCATCAAAAAAAAATTAGTTTAAGCACATTAAAAAGATCTCCCATAGTCAAGACTAGCTAGAAATCAGCCAAAGGGAAGGGTTGTTGCAACATGAAAACTCTCGCATCAGATTTGCGTAGTTTTGAATGAAACTCGGAGGAGGTCAGCCAAGGATCTGATATTTCAGATTTATAACAATAAATCAGATTTATATTTGAGCTTATTGCCTCTACAGCAGATTACAAAAAGAAGTAGGGAAAAATCCCTTCAGAAATTAGAGCTGCAACTAGAAATAAACTACAGAAATAGATAGACAATGTTATTTTTCAGATGGTTCAGATGTTGTACATTACATTTTAGATCTATAAAATATGTATAGATAAATCATCAGATCTAATACATATCTGGAAACTATATGACTTTAAGAACAAGATCCATTTGGAATTACATCAAAATATTGCATAATAAGCTGTAGATCTGAATTACAAATTGCAGTGCTATAGAAAACCCAAAAATTTCTGAAGATAACTTTATTACTAAAAGAGATCAGATCTATGGAGACATGGATCAGAAACCCAATCCATGGATCACCAAGGGAAGGCAAGCCTAACACCAAGAGATCTTCCTCCAATCTGATAGAAAACTGAAACAAGAAACCCTCTTACAAAAATAACGCAGTATGAAGCAGAAACTGCACCGAGGGTGAAGGAGACTGAATAAACTAAATGAAATTGAAAATCAGATAAAAAATATGGATATAATCTCTCTTTGCAGGCTTAAAAACACACTCCAATAGAAAAATCCCCTCAAAACAAGCTAGATCTAAGCAGATCTAGAACACCACTTGTTGCAAATGACAGCAGCTGCAAAACCCTCAATGGGACAACGTTGTTCATGAAAATGAAGCTTGGTATCCAACCAGATAGTAGCTCACTTCAGCAAATAACTCCTCCAATGATCCTTAAGGGAAGATATGAAACCCCTAAACAGGAATTCCAATCAAAATGCTCCACTAAACAGCAGAGAATGGAATTTGTCTAAGAAGATAAATACTTCAGAAATATAATCTATCAACAACCTTCTCTTGTTGTCCTCCTTATCCTTTTATAAGATGAGAAATCTCTTGCAAACCCTAAACCACTTTGATGATTTGGCCCTTTTCACATTAGAGGTCCCTTCTAGAACTGCACAGTCCCTTTTGGAGATGCAATGAACCTATACAGCGCAATTGATTTGGTCAAGGTGGACCTAGTCTTTGGTTCAAACCTCTTTCACACCTGCAAGTGATTATTTACATAGCCCTGATTTGTCTTTTTTCACATGGGCATTTATTTATTCATACTTTTTAGGAGTTTTACATGTCCTCATTTATTCATTTATTCATAAAACATAAATTAAATCAAAATTGAAAGTTTCATCTTAGCTAAGGCTAAGTGGGAACATTACAGTCCTCCCCTCCAAAATGTCACTTGTCCTCAAGCAAATGACAGGGTAAGAGTTGTAGTTCTTCTCCTTCTCCATTGATGGCACCATCAAGAATCAAGATTTCATCATGGATTAAGTGCTCACCAAGCCAATACATCAGAAAATGCTCCTCCAATGTTAACATGATAGGGGCATAGTCTACCCCTTCAAGAGTGTAAAACTCAACAGAAATATACATGGGTGAAGCAATGTCACATCTAAAACATGTATCATGAAGTACAAGATAAAGTTCCATCCCATGTGGTACATACACACTGCCTACTTTTTGTCCATACAAACCCATAAACAATACCAATATGTAATCTATGTATGGAAGCAAAATCACATATAGGCAAACTGAAATTTTCACTTGAAGAGGTGGTTCACAATCCCACATAAGGTACCAACGTAGTGCACTCCTTATTTTGAGTAGATCTAAGTGTGATAGGTGGTACCCCCACCACATCTTTGCTGCACAGGTCACTTTGACATGGCTAAAAGTGAAGCCCTCATTAGGTGCCTTTGGAAAGCACCCATCATGATAGATAATCTCCCTTTTCACCTCAAGGGAGTGGCCAGCTTTGGAATTTTTATTGGCCTCATCAATGCCATGAGATCTACATGTAATATCACTCCTTGTAGCAGCCATGGCCTGCATACATATGGTAAGAGAATGTATGTTAGGTCTCTATATCACTAGCATAGTCCCTTATTATTGTTAGTGTAAACCCATTATTGTTATTATTGTACCCTTGTAACCCCCATTTTGTTATTATTGTGCCCTTAAATTATTATTGTTAGGTTGGCTAGGATTACATTGTGGCCCACTAGGATTACATCATGGCCCCATGGACTCCTATATATAGAAAGGAGGTTTTGTAAATTGTATCATCCAAGAATTGTTCATTTATGTAATGTATTGGAGGTTTCCCCCTCGAAGTGGCTCATTTCTAAGGCGTTGATATCTCTTTTCTTCTCTTTTTGGAGCTGGTTACACAACATTTGGTATCAGAGCTTTGGATTCTAGGGTTTCGCTGCTCCAACAGGTCATCGTGGAATTTTCGCTATAAATTTTTTTCTATGAAGTTTCAAAAGCTGAAATTTTTAGGGTGCGAAGCTGAAATCCTGAGGAATATTTTCTAAAAATTTCAGATCTTGGTTCGCAATATTTTCGGAGATATGATCTGTGGAAGTTAGGTTTGTTTTCAGGCTCCTAAATGGGTCATCATGGAATTTGCGCTATAAAATTTTTTCTACTGAGGTTCAGACTCTGAAAATTTTATGGTGCGAAGCTGCAATCCTAAGGAAACTCTTCAAAAAATTTCAGAGCTTGGTTCGCAATATTTTTGGAGATATGATCTGTGGAAGGTAGTGCTTTTTCAGGCTCCCGAATTTCCTCTCAAAAAGGTGATCTTGGGAAAATTTCAATAACTCTCTCTTTGGGCATTGGATTGGAGTGCCGTAAAAATTGGTTGCAAGTACACGGACTTTAGTTTCTTGGATATCAATTTTAGAGGCGAAGGACGAAACAGTGACACGTGGAAAGTCATACAAGTTCGCTATACTGAACTAGTCCATAATTAGGTCATTGTGGGAGATTGGACATAACTTTGTCCTGGAGAATCCAAATCAAGTTACACCTGTGGCATTCAAAAGAGAATTCAGGGGGATACTTCAGTGCTAAATTTCAAATATTGACGAGCCGCAATCACAGAGATAATCCAATCTCAATATCGAGCTCCTCAAAAGCAAGTAAAAGGTGTGTATTTTTTTTCTGAATTGCATAAGTCTTGTTTGAAGAATCAAGTTTAATTGATTGCAAGGGCCTATTGTAGAATATATATCATTATTGGATTATAAAATGTCCCCTAAAAATAATTCAACACCCATTAATCCTTTGGAAAGATCTACTATGACTCATGAAGATGAAGAATGGCAACATGACATATCAAAATTACAAGAGCAAGTGCAAAAAATTTCGCTCTCGCAAAGAGAAACAAAAAATGACATGGAAGTTTTGAAGAAATGTGTGTAATCTAAGATAGATGGCATTGAATCTAATATTGATGGCATTGAGGCTGGAATGGAAGCTAAGATCGATGAGAAAATAGAAAACATGAAGAATGTTCTAAAAGCAGACATGGAAGGTTTGACAAAGTTGATACAAGAAAGGTTTCCTAATGGTGAAAATATAGTAGAAGATCCTCATGATGAGAAAAAAATAAATGTTAATCGTGATTTCATAAACTCTAATGTTGGAGGGGAAGAACCACCATATTCCAAAGATGGATATGAGTAAGTTTGATGGAAAGGATCCTGTAACATGGATACTACAGATGGAGCAATATTTTGACCTCCATAACGTGCAAAACACACAAAAGGTACGCATTGCAACTTTACATTTAGAACAAAATACATTTGTATGGAATCGATGGCTTTGCTCCTGTAAAAAAATTGTCACTTGGTCAATTTTTACGGAGGAAATGATAGCACATTATGAGGATACAAAGAGCAACACCTTCTTTAGGCAATTGATAAATCTCAAACAAAAGGGTTTAGTGGGGCAGCACATTGAGGACTTCCAAAAATTGAATACAAGGGTAACTGATATTCCAGAGGAACACAGGATTTATCTGTTCATAGGCACTCTAAAGGATAACATCGAACATGAAGTTTGTGTTTTGGAACTTGATTCATTGCAGAAGGTATTCAGGTTGTCAAGAAAAGTTGAATGTAAAATTATGGCGACAAGGAAGCCTACCACTCAATTCTATAAAGAAGGAAGTGTTGCTACGCCTAGATTTCCACAACCTACAAGGCTGACACCACAACAATTGGAAGAAAAAAGAGCAAAAGGGCTTTGCTACAGTTGTGATAGCAAATACACTAAAGGTCATAAGTGTGCTGAAAAGAAATTATTTTACATAGATTGTGAAGAAGAAGAAGAAAATGAAAAAGAAGAGGATATACACCAGGAACTAGCCATAGAAGAGGAAGAAATGAATCCGACCATATCATGTAATTCACTGGCCGGAATTACCACTCCTCAAACTCTCAAGATAGTAGGACAGATCAAGAAGAAAAGGGTAATAGTGTTGATTGATTCAGGTAGCACCCATAATTTTATTCATCGTAAGGTAGCCAAGGAATTAAATTGTTTCCTATACCCAGCACCAGAATGTCAAGTGATGGTTGCAAATGGAGGAACTATAAATTGCTCTGGAAAATGCCATAATATCAAGCTAACCATGGGGGAATATGTATCGACTAGTCCAATGCTTGCCATTCCTATGGGAGGTGCTGATGTTGTACTAGGAGTACAATGGTTACAATCTTTGGGGACGGTAGCTTTTAATTTTCAAGAACTTTTTTTGAAATTTTTTTCAGAAGGAAAGGAAGTCGAATTACGGGGTATTGCGGGGAAGCCAGGAAGGATAATAAGCTCTAATGTCATGACAAAGCTTCTAAAGAAAGAACAGCGAGGCGTAATTGCACAATTATGCTCACTAGAAGTTCTAACATCAAAATCATCTATTTCTGCAGATCTCCAACAAGTCTTGGACAATCATTCCAAGGTGTTTGAAACTCCCAAAGGACTCCCACCTATTCGTGATCATGATCATGTTATTCATTTGATTCCAGGAAGTTTTCCTCCAAACATCAGGCCTTATAGATATCCTTACATCCAAAAGAGCGAAATTGAACGTATGATTGCAGAAATGTTACAGGCGGGTATAATTCAACCTAGTCAAAGTTCTTTCTCTACTCCTGTAGTATTGGTACACAAGAAGGATGGATCATGGCAAATGTGTTCAAATTATAGGGAGCTCAATAAGCTCACCATTAAAGATAAATTTCCCATTCCTGTGATTGATGAATTATTGGATGAATTACATGGAGCAATTTATTTTACCAAGTTGAATCTTCGTTCAGGATATCATCAAATTAGAATGAAGACTGAAGATATTCCAAAAATAGCATTTCGAACTCATGAGGGTCATTATGAATTTTTGGTCATGCCTTTTGGCCTTACCAATGCACTTTCTACATTTCAAGGGTTGATGAATTCCATTTTCAAACCCTTCCTTAGAAAATTTGTGCTAGTATTTTTTGATGATATACTAATCTACAACAGGTCTTGGAAGGATCATGTTTAACATGTTGACAGGGTGCTCAAACTATTGCAGGAGAAACAATTATATGCAAAAAAATCCAAATGTTTCTTTGGAGTACAAGAGGTGGAATATCTGGGTCATATTGTATCTCACGAGAGTGTTAAAGTAGACCCTAACAAAATTAAATCCATTAAGGAATGGAAAGTCCCCACAACCATAAAGCAGTTGCGAGGATTTCTCAGGTTAACAGGGTATTATCGCATGTTTGTTAAGAATTATGGGAGAATAGCAGCACCTCTAACAACATTATTGAATAAAGATGCATTTTCATGGACTCCTGAAGCGACTAAGGCTTTTGAGCATCTTAAACAGGTAATGTGCCTAGCGCCTGTCTTAGCTACGCCAGACTTCACAAAAACCTTTATTGTGGAATGTGATGCCTCAGGAAATGGAATTGGTGATGTTTTAATGTAGGAAGGAAGACCCATTTCTTTTGAAATTCGTCTAATCAAAGGAAAGTATTTACAGAAACCTATTTATGAGAAGGAAATGTTAGCAATACTGCATGCACTAAATAAATGGTGAACTTACCTAATGGGAAGACACTTGAAGGTAAAAAATGATCATGATAGTCTTAAAAACTTTTTGGAACAAAGAATATCTTTAGAAGAGCAACAAAAATGGGTCACAAAGATGTTGGGTTATGACTTTGAAATAATCTACAAAAAAGGAAAGCTTAATGTTGTTGCAGATGCACTCTCAAGAAAGAATGAAGAGCTGGAAGCATTGCTTTGTGCCATTTGTATTATCCAACCAGATTGGATAACCAAAGCAAGAGATGAATGGAAGAAGGAAAAAGATGTATGGACACTCATTCAAAAGTTGCAGCAAGATCCTAGTACATCTGATACATTTAGTTGGGAAAATGATTCCTTATGGTACAAAGATCGCTTATATATTTGTAAGAATTTCCAACTAAAACAAAAGATTCTTCTGGAATTGCACACTTCTCCTTTAGGAGGACACTCGGGATTTTTAAAAACTTACCACAGGGTGAAGAAATAATTTTTTTGGGATGGCCTTAAATCTGATATTCAAATGTTTGTGATGGAATGTTTGGTTTGCCAGCAGAATAAATCTGAGACAATTAAGACCCCAGGACTTCTACAACCTTTATTCTTTCCAAGTCAACGTTGGGAGGAGATTTCAATGGATTTTATCACAGGTTTACCTAAGTCCGAAGGAAAGAATGTCATCATGGTGGTAGTTGATAGACTTACCAAGTATGCACACTTTTGTGCATTATCTCATTCATTTAAAGCAACTGCAGTTGCTACTACATTTATGGACATAATTCAAAAGCTACATGGAAGCCCAAGGGTTATTATAAGCGACAGAGATCCCATTTTTACTGGAAATTTTTGGACAGAGTTATTTTCTTGTTTGGGTACTCAATTAGCTCATAGCTCATCTTATCATCCTCAATCTGATGGTCAAAATGAGATAGTAAATAAATGTTTGGAAGGATATTTTCGTTGTTTTGCATCTGATAAACAAACACAATCGGTCAAGTGGTTACCTCTCGCTGAATGGTGGTATAACACTTCCTTCCATACTGCAACAAAAATGACCCCATTTATGGCACTTTATGGATATCATCCACCATCCATCACATCATATTTAAGAGAAAATTTGAAGGTTCAAGCAATGGAAGATCACATCGAGCATCAGCAAGAAGTTCTCCAACTCTTAAAGGATAACCTGAATTTGGCACAAAATCGAATGAAACAACAGGCAGATCAACATCGCAGCGAGAGAAGTTTTGATGTAGGAGATTGGGTATTTTTAGGGCTACAACCATACAAACAAATGTCCCTCAAGCAAGCTAAGAAGGATAATAAATTATCAACAAAGTACTATGGTCCTTACAAGGTGTTGCAAAAGATTGGTACTATGGCATACAAATTGGAGCTTCCTGCTTCTTCGCGAGTACATCCAGTTTTCCATGTTTCATGCTTAAAGAAGGTTATGGGAGAAAATCTTCCAGTTCAAACAATATTGCCAGAACTCGATGAGGAAGGAAAAATCATATTGGAACCAGAAGCGGTCATGGAAACAAGAACTCGACAACTACGGAATCGATCAATTTCAGAGTATCTCATCAAGTGGAAGAACTTACCCACTCAAGATTCTACATGGGAGGATGAGAATTTTATACAGAAGCACCCGGAGCTACTCAAGTGTTGAGGACAACACTTTTTTGAAGGAGAGGGGCATGTTAGGTCTCTATATCACTAGTATAGCCCCTTATTATTGTTAGTGTAAAACCCTTATTGTTATTATTGTACCCTTGTAACCCCCATTTTGTTATTATTGTGCCCTTAAATTATTATTGTTAGGTCGGCTAGGATTACATTGTGGCCCACTAGGATTACATTATGGCCACATGGACTCCTGTATATAGAAAGGAGGTTTTGTAAATTGTATCATCCAAGAATTGTTCATTCATGTAATGTATTGGAGTTTTCCCCCTCGAAGTGGCTTATTTCTAGGCGTTTATATCTCTTTTCTTCTCTTTTTGGAGCTAGTTTCCCAACAATGTATCAAATCAGAAAAATAAACATACTCCATAAGATCAGATTCGTTACCATTCAATTCTCCCACACACATAGAGTTAGGCATGGGCTTTTCTCCTCTTTTAAGAGAAGAAAGAGATGACTGAAATGTCTCCTGCATAGAATCCCTTGGCTGCCCCATATCCTCATAACTATTTCACTCTTGTAGGTGTTGATATAGTTCCTACCAATCATAGTGTTGATGTAGTTCTTCCTCCATACCCTCCCAATCAAAATTCTTCAAGATTAGGGAGTAGAATTTTGCTGACTACATATAGCTGGAAAGGAACTCTTTGTGTGCTCTTTGTAGTCTATCTTTCTTAAGCTTGGAGGCTTGAGACAAGAATACTTTACCAAGATGATAGATGACCCCTTCATGGACCAAGTAGCCTCCTCCTTGCTTCATGCCATCTAATATAATCCCGGTGTGCAGATCTTTGGAGTACTTCACAAGGAGTTGGGACCTCCAATATGGATCTACACTTCTCAACAAAGACAACACTATTGATGCATCTATGGTGGTGCTTGCCTTATTGCTGCTTGTTTCTTTGGCATTATTCATGCCAAAATTATTTTTGGGAAGGTTGATCCTCCCCCTTGTTTCCTCCCAAAGTGTTGTGACTCTCTCTTCCATTGTTTCAGCACTTGGTGAGGCTTCCCCACAAAATCTAATGGCACCCCAAGTGGCTTGCCATGATGTAGGAATGTTCCTTGCAAAATTCTCATAAACATGAGAGAAGGAACTGTGAGGTCCCTACCCCCACTGTGCAATTCCATCTTTGTTGTGTGGGTGGAAACATCAAGTGCAGGGTAGGTGTGCATGCCTTTAATGATTTGTTGTTTCCCACTCTTCAAATCCACCCATTCCATCTGCAAGGCCTTCTAATCAGTGGTGAATTTTCCCAAAGTAATCAACCACTGGAAACCCAAGATGATGTTGGTGTTTGGTATGTCCACTACAAAGAAATGGTCCTCCAAGGTGTAGGTTCCCATAGTCACAGAAAGTGATCGAACATACTGCATGAACTACATAGTTCTATCTCCCGGAACCAAAATAGAGAACCCATCAAAAGTATCAGTAGGGATCCCCTTCCTTTGAAGAAGGTGAGCATCAATAAAGTTGTGGGTTACCCCACTATTAATTAGAATAGACACTCTTTGGTTCATAATTGAACCTTGCACTCTAAGGGTCAAATACTTAGGCACTCCTCTCAAAGTAGCAAGAGTCCCACTGGTTGGAGCAAAGGTTCCTTCTTCTTCTCTAGATGATGATGGATCCTCCTCCTCATCATCACTAGCACTGTGACCTCTCCTAGGTCCATCATTTCCATATTCCTCCTCACAATCAGAGAAGACTTGAATATAGTGTGCTCTTCCAGCAACACATCTATGTCCCAGTACCCATGGCTCTTGACAAGTGAAACATAATTTATTTTTCCTCAACTCCCTCCAGAGATCAATGTCAAGAGGTTCCTTCAGTGACATCTCCTTGGGTGGAGCAACTTTCCCCTCCCTCCCCTTAGAAGAGTGAGTGGCTTTTCTTGGGAAGGTTTCCGTTGCCCTTGGGAAGGCATCTTGGAGATCTCTAGTTCTCTCAATGGCATCATGCAGAGTGATGGGCTTGGTAGACTTGACCAACTCGTGAAAAGGTTCTTCCAGGCCATTAATGAACATGTAGACTCTCCTTGCTACTGATAGATTAGGGACCATTACATACAACCTTAGGAATTCAGAGATATAAGCCTCAGCATCCCCTATATGTTTAAGCTTTTCCAAGCTTATGAAAGGGGCCTCTGAATATTTCTGATCAAATTTCTCCAATAATATTCTACTGAACTCAGCATAAGTGGACACATTGTTGTGCCCCAATGTAGAAAGTCCATGAAACCACCAATTGTGGGCTTCTCCCTCAAAATGCAGCGCATAAATCTTGGTGGCTTCTACTTTAGGCACTTTATTCAACTGGAAATAGATGTCCAACTTCTCCACCCATGCTTTGGCAGAACAAGAGGGTGATCCATCAAAATTAGGCAAGAATAACCTACCCATAGTGTGGTTTCTCCCTTGAAGGAAACCTCCATCTCTATATTGTTGCCATGGCCTCCTCCAGTCCTTGAGATGGTAGAAGTTTTGAAAGCTCAAGTTGTCCTTGAACCTTTGACTTTTTGAGTCGTATTCTATGAAGTAACCTTCCAAAGAGGTTGGATCTTGCATCCCTTCATTATCTACAACCAAGAAGGTAGGCATTGTAGAGCGTTGTGAGGTCTGTGGAACTTGTGGCAAGCTCACAGGTTGACCAGTCCCAAACTGAGACATATCGGAACTTTCTCCTTGATGGAATCTCCCAAGGGACTCCCTCATACTATCTACCCTCATATCCATTATCTCCTTGGAAAGATCTTGCATAGCTTCTAGGAGAGTTTTTGCAAACTCCTCTGCCTTCTTATCTTTATCATTCACCAATTCAGGGGCTTCCCATTGTCTTGACCCTTGTCAAGATCAACAGTAGTATAGTCATAATTTCTATGAATTCGATTCTAGTATCTCCTCTCCCTCTCAGAAAGAGGATCTTCATCTTCGGAATGCAGCATGACTGATGCTCCAATGCTAGCACAGGCTGTGCCAAGAGTGGAGCTCTGATACCACTGTAATGATCCTTTTTCGGGATTCTCAAGATTATATTTTAGAGATGGAATACAGAGGAATTTACTAGATATGTCACCTTTCAAAGAAAGGGTGAGATCTAGCGGCTACTTGGCCAACTGTAGACTTTTTCTATAGAACTTGGAATAACCCCTTTTCAGGAATCTCAACAAGGTATTCAAGGAAAACGCTGTATAAGAAAATATGAGCAAGAATAATGTAGATCAGGGATGGGATCCCCTCATTTATGATTTATTTGACTTACATATGGAATTTCATCATAAAAAAATCATTTTAATGACATTAAATAGATCTCCCATAGTCAAGACTAGCTAGAAATCAGCCAAAGAGAAGGGTTGCTGCAACATGAAAACTCTCCCATCAAATTTGCACAGTTTTAACTAAAACTCAGAGGAGGTCAGCCAAGGATCTGATATTTCAGAGTTATGATAGTAAATCAGATTTATATTTGATCTTATTGCATCTACAGCAGATTATAAAAAGAACTAGGGAAAAATCCGTTTAGAAATTAGAGCTGCAACTAGAAATAAATTGCAGAAATACATAGACAGTGTTATTTTTCAGATGGTTCAGCTGTTGTACATTAAATTTCAGATATCTGACATATGTATGGATAAAAATTAAGATCTAATATATATCTAGAAGCTATATGACTTTAATAACAAGATCCATTTGGAATTACATCAAAATATTGCATAATAAGCTGTAGATCTGAATTACAAATTGTAGTGCTGCAAATAACCCAGAAATTTCTAAAGATAACTTTATTACTGAAAGAGATCAGATCTATGGAGATATGGATCAGCAACCCAATCCATGGATCACCAAGGGATGGAAATCCTAACACTAAGAGATCTTCCTACAATATGATAGAAAACTGAAACAAGAAACCCTCTTAAAAAAATAACGCAGTATGGAGTAGAAAATGCGCTGAGGGTGAAGGAGACTGAATAAACTAAATTAAATTGTAGATCATATACAAAATATGGATAGAATCTTTCTTTGGAGGCTGAAAAACACACTCCAACAGAAAAAGCCCCTCAAAACAAGTTGGATCTAACCAGATCTAGAACACCACTTGCTGCAAATGACAGCAGTTGCAAAACCCTCAATGGGACACCACTGCTCATGAAAATGAAGCTTGGTCTCCAACCAAATATTTGCTCACTTCATCAAAGAACTCCTCCAATGATCCTCAAGGGAAGAGATGAAACCCCTAAATAGGAATTTGGTATTTGTCTAAGCAAAAAAACACTTCAGAAATATAATCTATCAATAGCCTTCTCTTTCTATCCTCCTTCTCCTTTTATAAGATGAGAAAGTTCTTGCAAACCCTAAACCACTTTGATGATTTGGCCCTTTTCACATTAGAGGCTCCCTTATAGAACTGTGCAATCCCTTTTGGAGATGAAATGAACCTAGACAACGCAATTTATTTGTTCAAGGTGGACCCATTCTTTGGCTCAAACCTATTTCACACATGCAAGTGATTATTTACATAGCCCTCACTTGTCTTTGTTCACATGGGAATTGATTTATTCAGACTTTTTAGGAGTTTACATGTCCTCCTTTATTCATTTATTCATAAAACATAAATTAAATCAAAATTGAATGTTTCCTCTTAGCTAAGGCTAAGTGGGAACATTATAGTGTGCCCAAATTTAGGGCAGTTCCCCACTTTAACTGCAATTACTCCACATTTAGTGGAGCTTTCTAGGGGACACTAGACAAATCTTGTTTTGGCTCTATCTTGAGCTAGAATCACCCAATTTTGGAGTGCCAATAGACAATTTCGACTGTATCCAACATTCCAGACTCATTTGGTGATAGTTTCAAAGCCATCAGAGGAGTTTTGAGTAGTTTTTGGCTTCAGAGAAGTTCAAGGGGCCATTAGGACCACCAGGGGGCAACAACAGTTTGAGGCCTAGTGAGTGAAACTAAAGGCCTTATTTAGAAATAAAATAGTCAATTTTGGATGTTCCAAATGTTATAGAACTAATGGTGTGGTTTTTGGAGCCTGTAGAGGACTTTTGAAGGCCGATATGATTTAATGAAGTTCCAGGGGCCATTAGTGCCAACTTTTGCCAGCAGGAGTTTAGGGTCTAGCCAAGGCAGCTAAAGGCCTTATGCAGCAAACCAATAGTAATTTATGACAATAATGAGCATTATGAATCCATTGATGAAGGTTGCAGAAGCTTTTGAGGACTTCTAGAGGTTGAGAACACATCATAAATGTTTTTAGTGACCTTAGCGCCAGGGGTGCCAACAGGTGTTGGAGGAAAAACTGGAGCAACTAGAGGCCATTTTTAGTGAAAAAATAGTCGATCCTAAGTATTTTTGGCATTAAAAATCTATTGAAGGGATTTTTAGAGCCATTTGAATAATTATAGAGTTCGAGAAGCTTCAGGGAAATTTTTGGCAGCCCAGGGCCAACCGTGGAGGAAGGCCTAGTTTGGGGATGCAGTGCTTGTTTTGATAAAATGATCAGTCTAATTTTGGTGGCTGATGTGTGGTGAAGATAGTAGGTGAGGTTTGAAGGACATAAAAATAATTCTGAAAGAGTTAGTGCCATGTAGAAGCTTAGGGTATCTCAAGTGCACTGATAGAAGGAATCAAGTCTAAGGGAACCTAGATCTGTTTGCAGAGTGATGAAAATAATGAAAGGGATATAGATGATATTCTAAGCCCTTTTTTGTAGTTAATTAACCATTGGAGTTAAGTGTGGAACTTGCAAAATAAATTTTTCTATAATCCCAAAGAGCCAAGTCAAGATGAAAAAAGCTCAAGGAGACGTAGCCCACTATATTCGGGTGAAATCCTAGATTAGTTTTGTTGTTATGTGTGGATGTTTATTTTATGCATTATATTTCTGTTACACATTTTTAATTTCAGCAAAAAAAAATGGATTTAAGACACTTAAATAATTAACAATAATATACCTGTTTCAAGTAATAATTTTGCAAAAATTCAAGTACAAGCTAGATCTTTTATTTGTTTAACTGAGTGGGAGGTTCTTGAAAAACATAAAAAATTATCCAGCCCATTTTCATATTAGGTTGGTATTGGATCACTTGTTTTCTTGATTGACAAAGCAATATCTTACTTGTTTGACTTGAAAGGTGTTTAAACAGTGCAAAGGATTTGGCTATTTGTAAACTGACTATTGCTTGAGTTTGATAGAGGCGAAGGGAAAGCTATTGATAGCTAAGTCCAGGAGAGGACACGAAGGAAGAAGGGCTTAAGGCATTCTCCTTACCAAAAGGACCTCAATGCACCCCTTGAAGCAGAAAAGGGTTTGTTTGCAAAAGGTTGCTTGAATAAGAGTTTGTCTCTACAAACATTTTTTTCAAAATCTTTGTCATTTGTTTTGAAAGCTTTGTGAACTTTGTTGAAGTTCTTTATATAATTTTAATGATGAAAACTTCTTCAAGTGAGGTTTCCAAATCCTCCTCCTTCACAATATTCTTCGATGAAGACATGAAGCGATACTTCTACATCTTGAAGGACATGGTGTAAATTATGTTTGAAGATAGAAGAGAAAGCACTAGACTTCGGGAGCAATTGTTTGCTATGAGGCAAGAGAAGGAATAAATTCTTCAAATATTGCATGAGATGGAGATGAAGCTCCATCAAGCCCCAGAGGCTTTGACAAAGAACATGCATGAAGTAGTGGTAATTCACTAAATTTGTCTTTAGTTTCCTCTTCAGAAATATGTATTGGTTCATTTGAAAGGCACACTAGAGGCATAGGCTCCAATTTAATGTTTAAAATGGGATATGAAGGCAAAGGTTTAGGAAATCATACACAATGCATTATTGATCCTATTTTGGTTGAGGAATGACCTAATAAATTTGGTCTTGGTTATGTTCAATATTATGGCGAAAATTCCAAAGCCTTGAAGGCATATGATGCAACTTCAAAGAGAAATTTTGTTCCAAGTTCTAAACCACAAACATGTCAATTTTGTTTTCAAGTTCATTGCCATTATTTTAAGCCATTGTTGCAGCAAGAATATTGTATATATGAATCTTATGGCGAGCATGCGATTTCGGACAGTTTTCAAGACATGAACACTGATGTTAGTCTTCAAGAGAAAGTTGGAACCTCTACTAGTTCATCTCCTAAAGAAGGTAAAAAGGATGGACATGAAAAGAAACATGTGAGGTATAATTCTTCCCATAGTCAAGTTGATTATTTTTCTGCAAGGCATGACAATTTTTCATGCTTGAATGGAAGAAAGAGTTGTTGTGCATATTGTGGTATTTTTAACCAAGATGTTTCTAGATGTTGGAAGAGGATGAAGGCATACAAGAAGCAATTGAGGCAGAGGCAAATTGCAAATAAGGTGCATAAGACTTGCACACATTTCCAGAGAAAGGGACATGTTGTTTCCCAATGTTGGACATTACATCCAACTAATCATCCCAAGCACATGAGGCAAGAGGATAGAAAGACTAGTGAAAGTGGAACCAAGGATTCCATCATTGATGTGAGAACGGATGTTTCACATGAAAAATATTTGCAGCAGCAAAAGTCACTGTGGAAGTGGCTTGGTAAGAAGTGGTTTGACTTATTTACATAGTAATACATACACTCATTTTTACATATGAAAATTTCAGTTATGTATGCATGTATTTATTTTTTAATCTCACATTTGTTTGAGCCACCTTGGATCGATGATCAAGGAACAAGTGACATTCAGCTACCTTCCATAAATTTCTCACCAGAAATTTTTGAGAGAGTGCATGGAAGATAATTCTTAACATGAGGACAAGTGCATATAGGAAGGGAAGTGTCAACTACCTTCGAGTTGTGGTTCAAAGGCACTAGCCATGCAAGGCAAGTGTATGGAGGTTGAAAAGAAGAGAGGGTTGTACTCTCATCTATGGCATAGATCAGTATATCAGTATTTTGGGATCCAAAATATTCCTAATGTGGAGGTGTGATTAGAACTGGATCATGGACCTAAGTGATAGCTTAAAATTCAAAGTGTTTGAAAGTGTGTCGAACCTGAGTGGCTGGATAGATCTTGTCTTCCTGATTCGGGCGTCGTGAACGGTTCAAAAAACCAATACCATGTGAAGAAGTTATTGCATTTTGAAAAGTCTAGTAAACTGCAAAATTTTGACTTTGACCAAGTTTGACATGGATTGGGAAAACTTTAAAAGAGAATATTCTAGGGAATATTCTTTGAATATTCCCTGGAATATTCCTCGAAATATTCCATTTCTTTCTAATCAAGTTATGACATGTGTTGTTGTATTATTGGTAAGTGGGTTGACTTTTTATTTTTTTGATCAACCAGAGGCTGCCATGTGGTAGGCCTGGAGGCAGCCACATGGCCCTAGAATATTTTATTAAAATATTTTGGACTGCACAAGAATTGAACACCCGACATCCTTCCTGCAAGTGTCGCATTTTATCGTTGCGCTAACCGTTAGTTCTTAAAAACAGAGTGTCGCTGTTTGATTTTATTTTTGATGAGCACGTATGTGGGGGGTGGGGGGGGATGGAAGGGCCAACCCTTCCCCATGTGCCCAAGCACCCAAAACCAGAGGCTAAGACTAGAACTAGTAGGTGGTATCAAACATGATTTAATTAGTGTTTAAACATGTTTAACCCATGAAAACGGAGTTAACACTAATTTGTGCTTATCCATTTTTAAAAGCGTTTAAACGACCTCTAATTGTGGATTAAAGTTAATTTAAGCTCCAGTTTAATATGGTGGTAAATTTGGAAGTGCACCCATATTTAGGGAAGTTCCCTACTTTAACTGCAGTTACTCCACATTTAGTGGAGCTTTCTAAGGGACACTAGACAAATCTTGTTTTGGCTCTATCTTGAGCTAGATTCACCCAATTTTGGAGTACCAATAGTCAATTTTGACTATATTAACATTCCAGACTCATTTTTTGAGGGTTACAGAGCCATCAGAGGAATTTTGATCAGGTTTTTGCTTCAGAGAAGGTCAAGCGGCAATGAGGGCTACTAGGGGACAACAACAGTTTAAGGCCTAGACAATGAAACTAGAGGCGTTATTTAGAAATCCAATAGTCAATTTTTTATTTTTCATATGTTATGGAACTAATGGTATGGTTTTCAGAGCCTATAGAGGAATTTTAAGGCCTATATTCTTGAGTTATGTTCCAAGGGCCATGAGTGCCAGCTTTCACCAGCAGCAGTTCAGGGCCTAGCCAGGGTAGCTAGAGGCCTTATGCAACGAACCAATAGTAATTTATGACTATAATGAGCATTATGAATCCATTTATGGAGGTTTTAGAAGCTTTTGAGTACTTATAGAAGTCTAGAACCCATCATAGAATTTTTCCGTGACGTTAGTGCCAGAGGGTGCCAAGAGGTTTTGGAGGCGAAACCGGAGTAGCTGAAGGCCATTTTTAGTGAACCAATCATCTATCCTGACTATTTTTGGAATTTATAATCCATTGAAGGGATTTTAAGATCCATTTGAAGATTTCTAGAGCTCTAGATACTTCAGGGAATTTTTGGGCAGCCTAGGGCCAACCGTGGAGGAAGGCCTAGTTTGGGGATGCAGTGCTCGTTTTGAGAAAATTATTAACCTAATTTTTGTGTCTGATGTGTGCTGAAGACATTAGGTGACTTTTAAGGGACAGAAAAATAATTCTAAAGGAGTTATTTCCATGTAGAAGCTCAGGGTATCTCAAGTGCACGGACAGAAGGGATCAACTCTAAGGTAGCCTAGATTTGTTTGCAGAGTGATGAAAACCATGATAGGAATATAGATGGTATTGTAAGACATTTGGTTCAGTTCAGTAACCATTGGAGTTAAATTTGGAGCTTGTGAAAGAAAATTTTCCATAATCCCAAAGAGCCAAGTCAAGATGACAAAAGCTCAAGGAGATGTAGCCCACGATATATTTTTTTTCTGAATAATATTAATTCTATTAAGTAAAGAAATATAGTACAATAAAATATTGCACAGAAGCGAAGAAAGAGAGCAAGGGAGCTAGAAATGATAGACTATCAACCTCGGTCCCGATGAACATCCACGGCATAAGCAAAAAGATAACAAGAAGAACATGAAATAAAGATCTAGCCTAGGGAGTCGACCCAGAATGGGTAGAATCTCCCAATCGAAATTTTTTCCCTTTCTTTTTACTGACTGTGACCCAGCCATTGTGAGCTAGCTGGACGGGAACCACTTGCAAACTATTCTGCGCAGAAGGCGGAGTCTCCTTATCTGAATCTTAGGATGAAGACTCATGAGTGCGTTTCTGCGAAATCGGAGGAGTAGCAGGATCCGCTGGGCTTGGTGGGGGCACGTCCCCCGAGTGGTCCTGATTCTCCTCTTCCACCTCTATGTCTTCCTCATCAGAGCTAGAGGAATCTATGTCATCCATTGGAGGTCTATCACAAGGTTTCCAGTTCTTGGATTTGGATTTGCGCGGGATATTCTTCTTTTTGTCGAGGAACGTCGCACAAGTATTCTGAAGATGCCCCATCTGATGGAAATGGTGACATCTGAAGGCAGTGTTCTCATAGTCTAAATTTTGCATCCAATGAAAGTCCCCAATTTTGAGGTTGATCTGATTAGGCAGCCCTTTACTAATGTCTATTTCTGCACATATTCTGCCAAAATTATATATTCCTTTCTCCCCTCGAGAGGAGCCCATTTCCAGGAAGCGGCCTAATACATCCCCAATCCCTTGGAAGACAGCGAAATTCCATAGATGAGCAGGGAGATTAGGAAGATGGACCCAAATGGGAAGCTTGGTGATGATAGTCGAAGAGGGGTCGAAATCAGGGAACCAGGGGGGTGAGGAAAAGTCCCTCTGATCCCCAGAACCAAGGGCCTCCCGCTAAGGATTTCTTGTAATCATTGATGAAGGCAAAGGCGAAAATGAAGAAGCCTTTCAAGCAGAAGAAGACCTTGTAGTTGTTTGTCCAGTTGGAGTGGAGCCACTCGTATAGATCGACAGTATGAGGCCATAGTCCGTTAAATCTGCATATGATGGTTGTTTCTGCAAACGTCTCATATTGATCATCTAGAGATGGATGAGTGATTTCAATGGAGGGAATTTATTCCATTTTATCCACCAAGAAAGGCTTGGGGGCCTCAGCAGGTTTGGCAGTCTTCTTCGAGGGTTGTGCATGAACCGCATCTTTATAGGAGAAAGCAGGAGCCGAGGAGGTCTGCCCAGATGTTCCTCCTCGCAGACATAAGGTGAGCATCACTAAAGCATCTCTTTCAATACTATAATAAGACAAGGGCAGAGGTTCTTCGAGCTATTTACCTTCGTAAGTCAGTCTCCGAAGGGCTGAGGGGATACCCAACCTGAGCTCAAGCTCTCGCAGGAGGTTAAGCACCAGATCTGAAGAAGACACCCAAAGCAATAGCATTTTTCCTGAGAGAAGTAAGATCTGGATTTGAAAGCCAGAGGGTGAGCTATGCTGAGGGTAAATAGTCGAATAATTTTTTGAAGAAACAGCTTGAGGAGCGCCCTTTTGTTCACCATCTTGAATCGTCTCTGCTTCCTCTATTTTTCGAGACGGCATGAGGTTCTGCTGTACATACCATGACTCCTCTGTTCTCATCTGAGGCAGAGGAGAAATCGAGAGACCGATCTCACATTTCTTGCCATAGTCAGCAAAAAATCGTCCCAAAGTCATGGATCTGAGACCAGATCCAGTCCTGCCTCCAATAGTATTTAAACCCAAAGGCCCTTGAGAACCCTTGCAATTTTCGACTATCTTCCTTTCCCAAAGGTGGCATATCTTCATGTCCACAGTGGAATGGCCATGGGCAATATTCTTAGTAGCTTCCTCTTTTCCAAAGGTGGGTTGTTCCAGATAGAATAGCTGGCTGTATACCCCTGTTTGAAACTTGCCAATGTCCAGGGGTTCTTATTCTGTGAGCCCATCTCACAGATTGTGTTTTCCATCTCTTGAAACTAGGCGTCGGGCCTCCAAGCTGAGGGAAAACACCGTAGCAGCCTCTTGTGCATCGCGAGATTTTGATCTGCCTTCTGCCTTAGAGACCGTGAGAATTGATGTGAGGACTACCTCAGAAACAACAATAACTGATGTGAGGATAGTTGCGTCGATATTGAGAGGAGCCCACGCTGGAAATGTGCCTCCAAGGTCGACATTCATGGCTGCGGCAAGGTTTTGCAGAGCCCTAGTAGAAACCCTAGCTGAAGCCATTCTTCGTTCCCGTATGTAGCCCACGATATTCGGGCGAAATCCTAGATTAATTTTTCTATTATGTGTGGATGTTTATTTGCTGCATTATATTGCTGTTACACATGTTTTATTTCAGCAAAAAAAATGGACTTAAGACACTTAAACAATTAACAATAATCACCTGTTTCAAGCAATAATTCTGCAAAAATTCAAGTACAAGCTAGATCTTTTATTTGTTTAACTGAGTTGGAGGTTTTGAAAAACATAAGTTATCCAACCCATTTTCAGATCAATGTGAGTCCTCACATGTAGACCTATTAGATTTTAAAGTGTAGTTGGGAAGCACTCCAAGCTAGCTCCAAAGCTCTATTCCCACACATAAAGAAAAACAAACAAACTATTCACAACATAATAATAGTATCAATAAAAACCATTACAAAAAACTAAAATTACGGAATAAATAAATATAAAACAAAATTACATGCATTAATTAATTATACATAAGAAATTAATAATGAACAATAGTATATGGAAGGAAGAGCAATCGATCTATACTATTAAAGGATTTGAAGGAAAGTTACAACAATCACATGCAGTTGAAACGACAGCTCCTCCAACTCCTAGATCCAAAAATATCCCTCTCAAGTCATATCTTAGCAACATGAAAATTAAAGAATTCCCATCCATTTCTCAATGGATAGGCCTCTAATATATAGGCAAGTGAAGGCTATGAAGATTTCCAAACTCCTCCTTAGTTTAATTTGGGAAAAGGATTTTGGGTGAATAATGTTTCCTCATATATAAATGGATTTTTCCATTTTTTAGATACTTTTATGTTTAGGAAAAAGCTTCCCCACGAGTTATGGATCTTTACCACTTTTTGTGTTTTTCTAGTTAAGGAAAAGACTAAATATGAGGATAAATATATAAAATTCCACCATATGAATTTCTAAAATTGAACAAGAGTGTCAAATTCTAATTAACTTGAGATGCTTTCCTCACGACTGAGTCAGAATTCTGGTAACACAAGTTAGATGAAAGGGACAACTTGTTCTAGATTACGATAACATGGTACTCATGGTACATGAATTTTATTATAGTCTTATATAAGCTATGAGAAAGGGGTATTTCAATCAACAACATAGTATTCTCCTATGAGTTGATGAGGAGTTATTTTCATGTATAACAGTTGCATCTATGTGAACTATTTCACTTAATGATGAACAATTCTTTCCTTATTTATGTGCATGTGTATTTACTAGAATTATACTATTACTTTTCTTTTAGAGACTCACTTTTGCTTCCTTCCAGTGAAAGAACCATTATACATTTGCAATAGAACATTTCACAAGGCACATCTACTTGCTAATTCAAAAGTACATGTCCACTACTCTCTTATGATAATTTATCAAGCAAAGGAAAATATTCAAGTAAATAGAAGTCACATCATATTACATATGGAAATCCTATACTAAACAGTGTGAGGTCTAATTGGAACTTCATATCAAGGAGATCCCTTATACATTGGGAGGATCTGACACTGTCTACATTCTAGCACTAGAATGAGGGAAACCAAATTTTAATGACTCATATCTCACCACATATTAATAAACAAGATTATGTGAAAGGAAGTAACTCTCTAATTTCCACTCCAATGCATACTCCGGAGAGAGAGGAAAATTCTCATCTTGGTCCAAAACAAAATTTCGAGGTTACATATGATTAACTCTGGAAAATTTGACTTGTTACTCATTATTTTTCAAGAGATCTTGGTTTAATCCCTATTGCTCCTATTCTACCTCATAAATTTTTAAATAAAGAAACAAATCCAAGTGGTGTATTGTTTTGTTCGGTGGAATATTTTATTATTGAAACCCTTGAAGAGTTGTTTGATTGTATTGAAAGAACAAATCAGCAAAGGGAACGTCCACGTATTGAGGATAATTTGGTCAATTAAGGGGAGGATTTTCATTTCTCTGATGAAGAACAACCTAACTATGAAGAATAATTAAATGGTGAAGGAGTAGCCTATTCAGACTCAAAAAAGGAGGAGGAAGGAGAATAATAATACATGGTTGATAGATAATTAGATTGGACAACAAAAGGGTCACTTACTCTTCTTGATAATTTTCACTTCATCCTTAAATACAAGGAAAAGTTTCTTTGAAAATTTTATCCCAACAAGAAGACTAAAGCTGAAGATAATATTGACAACTTATACATGCATTTACGAATGCTTGAGGTATGCTTTGATGACGTTTCTTGTATAATTTTTCCATGCACTTTAGAAGATAGAGTGTCAGTATGGTATCACAATATCCTGGCCAATTCAATCCATAGTTGGAAGGATATTAAGACATTTTTTTTAGAGAAGTTTGTGGATAATAAAACTCTAGCCATGATTTTAAAAGAAATCAGGAATCTCAAAATTTGGGACAAGGAAAGAGTGAAATATTTCAACCAAATATTTACTCATTTGTTGAACAAGCTCTCCATGGATGTGTAGTTGCATGATTCAATTATGAAAAAATATTATATAGTTACCTTTGTAGCCAACATTTCCATTTTCATTAAAAGAGATGCAAAGTGGAATTTTGCTTTAAAATTTGTAGAATGTCTTTCTATTTAAAAGGATCTGCGTTTTATTGGAGTCATTGAAGACCCTAATGATCCTAAAGACTCCAAGGAAACAAGTAATAAAACTCAATCGTCTTTTTCCAAATCTAAGGAGAAAGATTATTTTGATATGGAAAACTTGACCAAGTTTTTGAAGTTTCTTACTAATGAGGTATCCAAATTAAAGAGGAGGTCAAGTGAGGAATACACTAAGGGAAAATTTTCTAAGCCGCCATTATTCAAAAAGAATAACAATTCTCAGCCAACTAAATATGCTCAGAGCTCTAATGTATTGTTTAATTTTGAAGTTTGTTGAATGGATAACTAATGTACTTTCCATCAAGAGAAGCATTCAGAGAAAACATGTCCCCAATGGAATCATAGCATAACTACTATGATGACTGAATTCGTAGATACCTTACTAGAAAATTAAAAACCTGAGCATAGTGAAAAAGAAAATGAACCTACCATGGCCAAAGAAATTTGAGGTGATGGACACTTAGTGAACATGTTTGGTTTTATATACAATGCTAACAAGCAAAGTGATAATGAACAACCAGTGAGGGAGGCTCCTTTGTAGAAAAAAGCTAGTACTCGATATAATTTAAGGAGAAAAGGACCAAATTTTGAGCAAGAGTTGAAAAATAAATTATTGAAAAGGATTCTACCACCAATAAATCCTATTTAGAGTAAAAAGTGTAGAAAATCCACATAGATTCAACTGATATTATAATATGATAAAAAACAATACTGAATCAATTCTACAAATTGTGGAAACCAATTATGATCGCAAAATCACGTGAACAAGAAAGATGAAAAATTCAATCGCACAACACAAACATGTATCTGGAGAATGCCTTAGCTAAAAACCCAACTATTTTTATATTTCATTAAGTCTATAATATGAAACTATATAATTATATTTCCCTTCCTGAAAAGCCTATGCACTATCTCACCATCTCACTCTGATCCCATCAAGTATGGTCTGATACTTAACCAATTTCCTACCTCTAGGTTGCTCAACCTTTCTTACGCATTCTTGAAGAAATTTATCCCCTATTAATTAGGAAATTCCAAAGAATTTATTGTGCAATTCATATAAGGCGTCCTTATGACCTCATGCATGGCCTATACAATTTTCTAATTATACAACTGATAAATATCTTCCCTTTAACTCCATTATCAACTAGGCCACTCTTATAAATGACATGCAAAAACTATTTATAATGAGTTAAAATTTATCTGATTGATCATTTCATGTGAATTAAATCATATTTAATTCACTAGACCTCTTACTAGCTCATCTCTCAATTAGAACTAGTTAAACTGATTTTACCTCAAATAATCAAGTTAAACAATTACAACTCTAAAAAAACTATAATTGGACCCTCCAAAACTTAAAGTGAACTCTACATGCCTCTAGTTTGACCCACAACTCGAATTGAATGAGCTAACTAAGTCTTCCCAACTCAATTAACTCGTACAAGCTGCCATGTGATGTGGAATTACATTTTCCTTCTAGTTTAATTAAGGGAAATTTAAATTAGAAGTCCTTCTCGTTGCAAATTTCAAGACATCCTCTAAATAAGAAATAAATTGTTTCTTACTCAGATCCTACCTCTGTGGAACTCAAATTTTCCTCTTAACAGTGCCTTCATGCATGCATCTTGCTCCTCTGTGCGAATGCACTCTAATAACATAATCCGCCTCTGCACACAATATCTGAGATTGTGATATCAGATATCAATATGCTTCAAACTGTGTTGGCTTGAGGGGTCCTGACCTAGGTTCAGAGTTTATCATGCAACCAACAAACCCTCCAACTACTGGCCCTTTCATCAATTACCTACTTGTGCAGATCAAAGTCCCACCTGAAGTAGTATGGGGGGGTGCTGGAACCAGGTTTCCACACCCTGAGGAAGAAATTAATGTGCTGGCATTAAAAAATTTTATTTCATAACTTATCATAGATTAGAAAAAAATGTGCACAAATATCAAACAATACTTATCATATCAGCTTTTCATAGACATAGATATCGTAGATCAACTTCATCGCAGATATATAATAACAAAACTAGATCTTCACAATGCGCAATAAGTTAAATCATATTTATTCATGTATTAAACCATCAATGTATATTCATGCATAAATAAAATATTTACTCACGCAGATATAATAAAAGTAAAGTGGTCTCAAAGTAATAACAGTAAACAGATAACATAGTGCTTCACCAAAACCGGTCTTTGTATTAGATCAAAACAGTTCATTATAAGAGACTTTTCCATTACAATTACCCTTCCGTGCACACAACTAGCGGAGTCCGCACATAGCTAGGACTAGGTCTCCATGCACACAACCAGTAGGAGCCATTCTACCCAAAAACCTGGACGTAGACTGAAATCCTTACTAAACGTTCACCAACATAAGCATGCGATTGCTTGATTGACTACTTACTTAGACTCAATCTATCACTATTTATATTCATCTAGCACGCAGATAATATGGTCTCAAACCATGTTTTGAGGCCCACAGTTTACCCTTCTAACCCATTTACATAAAAGAGGTACTTTGACCTACCCCAAATCCCCTTTACCTTTTTGTACAATGTTCATATGCAATATTACATACAAAAAGTTACAAAAAAATGTACCTTAGGGGACCCCACTCCAACAGGCCCCCGACACAAACCTGTGACTCTTCCCGAGTCATTGTGTGTTCTGCTCATCATATTTTCTTCGAACACAATGACATATGTTTTTAGTGGCTGCACCACCTGAATACTCTGTGCAATAGCTCCCTATGCTTCAATGACTAGTTTTTTTGCAGTTGGCCCTTTAGTGGTCAATTCAATTCTTCTCTATGTTTGTTGAAGGGTCTTTAGCAAACCATCCAATTTTTGTGACATATGTAGAGCCTCCTCAGCCTACAACTACATCCTTGTATTGAGAAACTATTCTCATCAGTGGAGGTCCTTGATTTCATTCTGGATCACTCGATCCTCCTCTAGGTGGACAAGGTGCTATGCAATTACAAGGGTGGGTGCCACCATTCCGATATTTTCAAATTGCTGCTCCTTGATGCACAACTCATTGTAAAGCTACTATAACATAGGTTAATTTTTAACTGAAGTCCAGACACCCATGGCCTCACCTAAGAGTTGACTACACTGTCTGATTACAAAAACAATGATATATGTAGCCTATTTTACTTCAACATCCCTCTTTGCTTTGACTTTCGGCGGGGTCTCTGGCTGGAAATTTAACTGTAAGTTGGAAATATAGTGTTAAAATTCATCCTGCAAAGTTTGAACTTCAGCACACGAGACCCTTAATGCAGTGGCCAACCCTTATAACTTCTATGTTGGGGCAACTGTGGTGGGGACTGATCGCACGTCGTTGCACAATTGATTAATATTGTTCACTAGTGCAGCGCTTTAAGCCTCTGTGGTACAGCATGCTTCCTCTATGGTCTGATATTTATAGTGAGATTTGGCATCCTACTACTATTACTATACTGGAGTGGTGTGGGTGTGGGCCTTGCAGAACTGGATCTCATCCATAATAATATTTTGGATCAGATGAAATTTCCCTGTAGGAAAAACAAATAAGTTAACATTTATATCACTGCAACCTCGTAGTTGTGTGTGTCGGCTGGTTAATTATACATGGATGGTTGGCTCATGGATTTGAATAAGACAATTGTCCCTACTTGAAGGTAGAACTGTGTTGAGAAGCTACGCACTAGTTACGTGCCTGCTCACTTGCATATGGCTCACTTGTGCAAAACTCGCCTGAATTGGGCTCGCTTGAACTTGGAGCTCTTGAATACCAACCTGTACCCCAATGAGTGCAACCTTGTACTACACTTCTATGTTTGTCCACATATCTTCTACTTTTTTTGTGATTGTGTTAGCGATTTCATTGAAATCATCTTCGGTTAGTGTCAACTCCTCTTCTCTAGTGGCCTTAGAGACCTTTCGTTTCTTCATGGATCCTCCTAGAGCCTAAGAATAATGAATTTTTCCCTTGGAAGTATGAAATTCCACCTGCACTTTAGTCTCTTTAGGCGTGACACCATTCTTTGCTAGTGCAGTGTCCATTTTCAGAACAATGGTTTCACCAGTTGCAGTCATCATGGGCTTTTTTTATGTGGTCTTCTTAGTAGTTTGTGTACTAGTGTGAGGCTTGGTAGGCGTCTTCAGAATATATGTGTATGCACCTTCCACGGTGTGTGGCTCCAACAAAGCTAGTATCCACTCTGTAGTGATGCGCAACAAGTCGTCATCAGTGACAAGATAGGGAAATTCGTACCAAACTCCTTCAATTGTGCCCTTCATACAGACATGAATGTTGTGGAAGGTGGCCTTAAAGTCTGCAATAAACTTTTATTGCTCGTACAAAGTTGGAGAGAGCCTTGGTTTTGATTGGATTTCTTGAAATATAAATGCATTGAATAAGACCCAAAATATCTTATTTTCCATAATGCGTTTGGGGACAGAGGAATTTCATAGTGTGGCATACCACATGGCTTTGCACAATTGAGGCTCTATGTTTGGAAACTGTGTTTCCTCTGGGGTCTTCCATCAAATTAGGGCTATCAGCAGTATGATCCAAGCATAATAAAATTTCTTTCCCTCCTCTTATGCTTCATGCACATTCTCCAAGAATTCTTTACATAAATATTGAGTCCAATTTTATATTACTCCCTTCTCGCATTGTCTTGCAAGCGCAATGAATTACGCAACAAACTCCTTAGGTGTACACTTCCACATCATCTTGCAAGCCAAGATGAGTGTCTCAAATTGAATGGTTGGATCATTGATTTCAATGACCACAAATCCTATGATGTGGCATGAGACCTGATAGTTTGTTTTGATTTTATCTACCACCTTCTTTTCTTGTGCCTTTCCTCCAAATTCAGCCATGGGATCTACGCCTTGGTCAGGCAGGGTGGTGATCCGATGGATCCGCTCAGCATCAATGGGTATGTGCTTGCCAAAACATAGATATTAATAATGCATGAGAGATAGAAATTAGTGCACAAAAATATCAGTTATCGGGTTGCGCCCAAAATGACACATCTGAAGGAAATTCAAAAGTCCAGCCTTGTGCAGGCCCAAAACCCATCATTGCGGATCCACATGCACAAAACCCCACTCATAAGGTACATGTTCCATATAGCACTCAGGTGCAATCTGAGGGAACGTATCAACATCCTGGAGGTCTCAATCCTCCATCTACATCTGTGGCACTTTAGCGAAAATATTACCTTCAAACAGGACATTCTCCAGAATTAAGAGCATGTTAGTGTAAGACCTAACATTGTCAAGATCCTTTAGGACCTTGACAGACACCTTGTGCGGTGTGAAATAGGTCAAAAACCATGAGAATGGGGCCACTTCGACCACATCCTCCTCCTCCTCCATGATGGTCTCAGGGAGCTCCTCCATTGGTCTCTTCTAGTGCTCAGCCAGAGTGGAGCATGGATTTGGAGTCTTTTTCTGAAGGGACTTACGAGTCCCTGGTGTCTAAGCCTTCTTAGTCTTTGCAAGTGCAGGTGTCTCAGTGACCAGTGAAATAGGCCCCACCGGTGCAGCAGGATCCTGTTCTGGGTGCATAGTTGTCATGCTTGGTAGGATAACATAACCAAGACCCCTACGTCACAACTCCTCCTCAAACCTCAGATCCAAACCAAATAGACACTGAATATGATTCAGAAATCAGAGAGCTCAAGGCCGACAATCTACACAGAAAGAAAAGGGAACTATTGCAACCCCATAGGTCATATTTAGAGTTTTTGTGTGTCTTCAATGATCTGTTATACATTAATGTGTCTCCATAAATGACAAAACAGTTCCAAAACTGGAAAAATACCCTCATTAAATGTAACCTAGGAGCTCCCTTAAACCGTAATAAAACTGTTATTTCTAGATTTACTATTCCAACATCTATATTTTAACACATTTACCAACCATTCAACCTCCTTTTGCAGCTAACACGTGCATCGCACATTTCTGCACATCTTCCATCTCTTCTGCGCAAGTCCAATACTCCGACCATATAGTCATTCGGTGCGTGCAAGGAGAGGGTCATCCCTGTATGGCTTAAATCAACTTCCATTGACATACTTGGGAAGATATTCTCCACTCAGTGTGGCTAGGTGCACTGCACCTCCATCAGTGATCTCCTTAAAAATATATGGCCCTAACCAATGCATCTTCAAATTCCCTAGGTGGTGTTCAAACTTGTTGTCATACAACAAGACCAAATCATCTTCCTTAAACACCTTTTTCCTGTTGTGCCTATCATGCCATGCCTTTTCACATGCCTTCTGAACTTGCTGGTGGAAATTTGCAATAACATGTTCTTCTTCAAGTGAGACCAAATATGACAATCTTTCCTTCATAACATATACTTCCGCCATATTTTTGAATGTTGCTATGCGCAGGCTGGAACAATGTACTCCATTGGAAACATAGCTTCTTGCCCATATACCATCATGAATGGTGTGCTTCCAGTCAACCTTTTAAATGTGGTTCGATATGCTTAGAGGACTGCAGGTATGTGCTCATCCAAATCATTTCAGTTAGCATTGAAAACCTTGGTAAGCATAGACTCCAATATCTTGTTGAACTCTTCCACCACACCATTCGCATGTGGGTGATATGGAGTACTATTCTGATGATGAATCCAAAATTTTTCTTTCAATGCTTCAATGGTTTCATTCAAAAAGTGTGTACCTTAATCACTTATTATAATCTTATGACATCCAAAGCGATTCAAAATATTCTTGAATATGAGCTTTGCAGTTGTATCTACCGTAAAATCCTTCACAATATTAGCTTCAACCCATCTGGTTACATAGTGAGTTGCAGCGATTATGTAACACACACCATTCTTTTTTCGTGAAGGTTAGTAGGTCTGAAAATTTCTATGGCTCATTTCTCAAATTCTTGTAGTGCCACATGTAGATTCATGGGCATCTCATCTCTGCGTGATGGATTTCCAGTCCTCTGGCATACATCACATGCGCAGAAATATGCATAGCCATCATTATGAAATGTGTACCACCATAACCCAGCTCACAAAATAATTTTGTGCGATTTCCTTCCCTACATAGTGACCACTGGAAATCCCTCCATGAGCATCATCTAATATTTCACGCCTTTCATACTCCAAAAAATGTCTTCGTAGAACTTCGTCGCCACCCATCTTATACAACTGGCCAACAATAATAGTGAAGCTCTCCGCAAACACCACAAGCTCTTTATTCTGCTCTACGTTATATCCCTCAAGTGCACGTCTAGTAGTCTGGAACTGAATAATATTGGGGAAATGATCATCAACTACCTTGATCGCAAACAACTACGAATTTGGTGGTCCATCCTACAAGTTCGTAGGTCCTTCACTACTCTCAATGCACCTCAAATGATCAGGCCTAGAATTCGGCCTTCTTGGTTTCAAAATGATCTCAAACCCATACTCCTGGAATAGTAGCAACCATATACAAATCTTCCCCCTCAACACAAGCTTACTGATCAGGTACTTCAAAGCAGTGTGATCAGTAAATATCTTGAAATTTCCTCGTAACAGGTAGTGGCAGAATTTCTATAGCGCATGCGCCATCGTTAATCCTTCTCTTTATGTGGTTGAATAATTTTTTTTTGTGCTTGAGAGCTTCCCACTGGCATAGGCAATAGTGTGATCAATATCTTTAGATCTTGGCTGTGCTAAAATAGCTCTGAGCATGATACAAGAGGCATCAATATGCACATGAAACACTTTAGACTAATTTGGAAAGATCAATATGGTCGTAGTGACTATCTTTTCCTTCAACAATTCAAAACTCTTTTGATATTCCTCATCCCAGCAGAATGTCACATCCATCTTGAGAAATTTCTCCATGGGCACAGTTATCAACACATAACCTTGAATGAACTTTGGATAATAGCTAGTGTGCCCCAATATTGAGCGTAGTTTCTTGAAATTTGCAGATATATCCAGATTAAAAATTATTGCAGTCTTCGCGGGATCTACCATCAACCCTTACTGGCAGACAATGTGTCCGAGAATTATCTTGAATTTCACACAGAATATACATTTCTTCAAGAATCTAATATTTTCTACAGGTATCCAGCATTAAGCATAAATTAGAGACAAGATTTTTCAACAGCCCAAAGACAATCCAATCATTGACTTATACTTCCAGGAACTTATGGATAAAATCCTTGAAGGAAGCTAATACTACGCGTGATAAGATGGTAGGCACATTATTCAAGCCAAAGGGCATCATTGTATACTGGAAATATCCCCATTCTATTGCAAAGATAGTCGTACTGTGATCTTATGGCGCAATCATGATCTGATGTTAAGTCCTGATATTAATAATGTAGTGCCTTATTATGTTAGTGTATCCCCCCTTATTGCTATTTTTGTACCCCTGTAACCCCCATATGGTTATTATTGTGCCCTTACATTATTATTGTCAGGTCAGCTAGGGTTACATTGTGGCCTCACTAGGATTACATTGTAGCCCCATGGACTCCTATATATAGAAAGGAGGTTTTTTCATTTGTATCATCCAAGAATTTTTCATTCATGTAATGTATTGGAGGTTTCCCCCTCTAAGTGGCTTATTTCTAAGGCATTTATATCTCTTTTCTTCTCTTTTTTGAGCTGGTTTCACAACATTTTGTATTAGAGCTTTGGATTCTAGGGTTTCGCTACACCAAACAGGTCATCGTGGAATTTTTGCTATAACGATTTTTCTACGAAGTTTCAGAAGCTGAAATTTTTAGAGTGTAAATCCAAAATCGCGAGGAAGATTTTCGTAGAATTTCAGAGCTTGGTTCATTATACTTTTGGAGATATGATCTGTGGAAGTTATGGAGTTTTGCAGGCTCCTCAATTTAACCTAAACAGGTCATCGCGGTATTTTCGCTTTAACATTTTTTCTACAAAGATTCAGAAGCAGAATGTTTTAGAGAGCGAAGCCAAAATCCTGAGGTACCTTTTCAAAAAATTTCAGAGCTTGCTTCACAATATTTTCAGAGATATGATCTGTGGAAGTTAGGACTTTTTCAGGCTCCCGAATTTCATCTCAAAGAGGTGATTGTGGTAAAATCTTCATAAATCTCTCTCTGAGCATTGGATTGGAATTCTGTTAAATGTGGCTTGAGGTACACAGAATTTATTTTCCTTGCTATAAATTTCAGAGCCAAAGGAGGAAACAGCGACATGTGGGAAATCGTACCAATTCGCTCTACTGAACCAGTCCATAATTAGGTCATCGTAGGAGATTGGGCATAAATTTGTCTTCAATAATCCAAATCAAGTCAGGCCTATGGAATTAGAAAGAGAATTCATAGGGTTACCTTAGTGCCAAATTTTATATTTTGAATATCCAAAATAGTATAGATAATTCAGTTTCAATATCGAGCTCCTCAAAAGCAAGAAAAAAGTGTGTATTTGGTTTTCAAAATTGCATAATGTTTGTTTGAAAAAGAAGTTTGAAGTGATTCCAAGGGCATATTTTAGAATTTTTATCAATATTGGGATCTATAATGCCTCCAAAAACTAATTCCATACCCATGAAGCCCTCAAAAATATATACTATGACGCATGAAGAGGAAGAATTATAGTATGAGATATCAAAATTACGGTACCAAGTGCAACAAATTTTGATCTTACGAAGAGCAACCGAAGATGACATAGATGGTTGCAAAGCAGAAATGGAGGCTAAGTTGGATGGTTTTAAGGATCAAATAATAGCTAATATGCATGATAAATTAGTGGAAGGTCACATCGAGCATCAAAAACAAGTTCTCCAACTCTCAAAGGATAACCTAACTTTGGTGCAGAATCTAATGAAACAACAGGAAGATCAACATCACATTGAAATAAGTTCTGAAGTAGTCACAGAAACAAGAACTCGAAAAGTGCGATCAATTTCAGAGTATCTCAGTAAGTGGAAGAACTTTCCTATAGAATATTCCACATGGGAGGATGAGAATTTTATACAGAAGCATCAAGAAATAATCAAGAGTTGAGAATAACACTTGTTCGAAGGAGAGGGGCATGTTAAGCCCCTATATTAATAGTGTAGTCCCTTATTATGTTAGTGTATCCCCGCTTATTGTTATTTTTGTACCCCTGTAACCCCCATATTGTTATTATTGTGCCCTTACATTATTATTGTTAGGTCGGCCAAGGTTACATTGTGGCCCCATTAGGATTACATTGTGGCACCATGCAATCCTATATATAGAAAGGAGGTTTTTTCATTTGTATCATCCAATAATTGTTCATTAATGTAATGTATTGGAGGTTTCCCCCTCGAAGTGGCTTATTTGTAAGGCGTTGATATCTCTTTTCTTCTCTTTTTGGAGCTAGTTTCAGAACATCTGATGATACCCTAAAAAATCATTTGTCAATGAGTAAGCTTCTTGTCCTTCGACATTTTATAGGATCTCATCAGAGAATGGAGTTGGGAATGGATCATGCACATAGGCATCATTCAACTTGCATAGGTCTACAAAAATCTTGATTTCTCATTTTGTCCTCTTGTCTTTCACTACCATGGGACTCAACCAATCAGATCATCCTACTTCCTCTATGATGCCTGTAGAAACCATCTTATCGAACTCTTCCTTGATCTTCTACTTATTTTTTTGATTCAATCTTTATGGGTGCTACTTCACCAAGTGCACATCAAGTTTTAAATTGATCTTCATAACTCCAAGCTCTCCAATTTTTCCTTTCAATTCTAAGAAATTTGTAGGGAATAAGTCTTGATACTCTGTTAGTAGCTCAACAACCTTTCCTACTATGTAATCATCCCAATAGTATCCAATATTTTCCAACTTTTTTTTCTCTTCAAACCCAATATTCACTTGTCGAATATTTAGAGTTTTTGTGACATCTAGTGAAGTGATTGAAGGCCCAACAACTATGCGTTGTCGCTTAGATTCCAGAATTATGATATTCCTTGGATCTTATTCATTCTATTCAACCGTCAGAATTATGTGATTCACAATATCCTTCATCTGTGCATCCCATGCTAGTGAATTTCACTCTATCATTGGCTTAGTTGTGTCAAATATAACTTCTTGAATGTTATGCAGTTCTTGACCAATCTTGACAAACCCACTCTCAAAGTTGAATGTTAGAATGAAACTCTTTGTCAGCCTAGACAATTCACTAGTACCTTAGCACAATTTTGTCTCCAAATACCAATTAGTAGGTACCTTCCCAAATGTATGAGTGAACATGTGGACCAATTCTGGTCTAGGTTCTACGCCCCATACCTCAATCCATTTAGCCAAATTTCTACGTTGATCATCCTTTCTAGAGTAAAATCATTCCATTCTGATAGTTGGAAATTCAAAAATTAATCTCATAATTCATATGCATTCATCCCAATTGCCCACGTTTTCTTTACGAGTCTCCCAACACTGTCTGGGAGTAGTTCGTAGTCCAAGAACCAAGGCATGGAATCTCAGTCCTTCCTGGACAGTTCTTTCAAGTTATCCTACAAACATATTTACATCACTTAAACCATCATAATGTGGTAATTCACGTGCCTTTGATGTTATGCATTGAATAGATCTTATCACTCTATTGCAACACCGCACAGATACTTCATGCAACCAATTCTTCCAGTTTTAAAATTCTTCATCAGAACCTAAGAAGCAAGAGTTGTCCTTTTCCCAAATAATAATTCCTCCAATTGCGATGTGATCTCTTGTCGTTGATTGGTGTTGGATCTACGGTCCTTGTTGCGCCTGCAAATCCGATTGTCCTTCCTACTTTGCAATTAATACATATGCGATTCAACAAGGAAATCAAACATATGGTTTAAAATAGAGAGTCTGATTGAAAATAAAAAACACTTAGAATTTAATAATAAATGGAATTACAAAGCCAAGCCCTTGAACGACTGGTTTTTACAATTAGTTCTACTTTTTTCTTTCAACTCTCTCACTTTTCTCGCACACCTATTTCATAGCTTTTCCACACTCCCTTCTTCACACCTATGCATATATATATATATATATATATATATATATATATATATATATATATATATATATATATATATATATATCTCACTTAATCGGTTCTTCTTGTCTCTAATTAGATTTCTGTTTGAACCAACCTTAACAAACAAATTCTACCCTATTTCTAATTTATTATCCTACTTGGCATGATCTCCTTGCAGGCATAAACCAATTGCTATTTTATTCCTAATTAATTTTAGCAAACCCAACCAGAATAAATTCTCTCATTTAAAAATTAGTAAAATATAAATTACAAATGTTTATCCACCTCATGTTAGCCACAACATGTGAACACACAATCACATTGTTGGCTAAGTCTGGATGCTCCTACATCTGACTCTCGGGGAAGAAAATATTGATCCATCAATGATTTAGGATATGTACTAAACTTCTGTAGCTATGATACTTTCATCCAACTAGCATCATCCACAAGTCATCCTTTCCATTTGACTAGATACTAATTAGCAAGTTTTTCCCCTGGTCTTCTTTGCTGCTCTTTTCTCGAGAATGGCTTCCACTTCTTTCCTTGATGTCCTTGGCATATGTTCCTTCCAATTCAAAGTATGGTCCTCCTATTCTATATATTATTCATGTGTTTCTTCTTTTGTTCCTTTTTGTAGGTACAAATCTGCAACATTAAAGACGAGTGATATTCCAATTCCTGCTTGTAATTCAATCTCACATGCATTTGAAGAAAATTTCCTCAAAATTCTACATGGTCCTCTCTTTTTAATTTTTAATTTGTTATAAGTACCAACTGGAAACCTTTACTTCCTTAGATAAATGATGACTAAATCATCTACTTGAAACTCCCTTTCAGTCCTTTTCATATATGCTCTTTATGTATACTTTTGGGTTTTCTTTTGTAAGCTTTGCTTGACATCTTCCTACAATTTTTGGATCTATTCTGCAAATTCTTCAGCTTTTGCACTACTTGTCTCTTGTTTGCTCAAATATATAAGTTCATACACCCCTCTTGGATCTATCCCAAAAACAATCTGAAATGTACTCATTCTAGTACTCCGATTAGGAGTATCATTATAGGAAAATTCAGCATGACAAAGTGCTAAGTCCCATTGCTTTGGATTTTTGTAAACCAAACTCATTAATATATTTCCCAGGCTCCTATTCACCACTTCAGTTTTTCCATCCGTCTGAGGATGATAGGCTAAACTAAAACTGAGGTTTGTACCCAGCTTCTTCCATAGAGTCCTCCAAAAGTGTCCTATGAGCTTTGTATCCCTATATGAAATGATACTCATAGGAAATCCATGTAATCGTATAACTTCAGAGAAAAAAAAATTAGTAATGTGAGTTGCATCACTATTTTTTTACAAGCAATAAAATGTGCCATTTTATAAAATATTTCTAATCCAAAATAGATAGAATCATGTCGTCTTTGAGTCTTCGGAAATCCTAAAACAAAATCCATGTTGACAACATCCCAAGGTATATTGGGTATTGGAAATTTCTGATATAAACTTGTGTTTTGGCTTCTTCCTATGGCATGTTGATAGATCCTGCACTTCTAAACAAAAATTGATATCAGTGTGCATTTTTGGCCAATAATAAAAAGCACTTACTTGAGAAAATGTTTTATCCTGTCCAGAGTGTCCAGAGAGTCCTCCACTGTGTTTTTTCCTTAATCAGATTCTCCCTCATGGAACACTTAGGTATACACAGTTTATTATTCTTGAACAACAATCCTCCTTGAATCAAGTAATCTAACCACTGGCTTCTATTATGAATCATTGGATTCTTAACACTGCATATATTTCTTTGAAATATGTGTCTTCCTCATACATGTCAATTATCTCTTCAAACACCAAAATGCCAATCTTCAATTCCTGCAGAACCAAATTTACTCTACTTAAAGCATCAACAACCTTATTTGAATTACCACTTTTATGTTTAATTAAAAAGGTAAAACTATGAAAAAAATCCATCTACTTTTCATGCTTTTGGTTCAACTTAGGCTGATTTTTTATGAACTATAGTCCATGGTTATCTGAATACAATAAAAACTCCTTGGGAAAAAAATAATTCCTCCATTTCATCAAAGCCTACACAATAGCATAGAAATCCTTATCATAGGATGAATACTTCTTCTTAGCCTCATTTAAATTTTCATTAAAATAAGTTATCAGTCTCTGCTCCTAACTCAAGACAACTCCAATTGCTATCCCAATGACATTAGTCTCAATTTGGAATATTTTATCAAAATTTGGAAAGTCCAAAATAGGTCTTTCAGTGATCTTCTTTTCAACAACTTGAAATTACGATCTGCTTCTTCTGTCCATTTGAATGGTTGGTTGCTCTCTTTTATAGTTTCAATTATTGGTGCATAGATATTACTAAAACCTATTATAAACTTTTTGTAAAAACTTGAAAGACCGTGAAAACTCCTTACATCAAATATACTTCTCAGAGTTGGCCAATCTCGTATTACCTGAAGCTTTTCTGGGTCCTGTAGGTTTTAACCCTGAACAAAAATATCTACACACGATTCTTATAACAGAAAATAAACAATAGAAAGAGCATAAAACATAAAACAGATAAACAAAACATACAGCGTGTGGGGCCAATCGTGGAAAGAATATAACACATACCCAACATTCTCCCACTTGTTGTTTTCTTTCCACAGGGGGCGACAGGAGAGCTTAGTCATTGGCCCAATTCTTCAACACCCATTGTTTCTCTACACCAAGAGAACTTCTGAGTGCTCACAGACTTCGTCAATGCATCTGCAACATTCTTCAAAGTGTCCACCTTTACCAGCAACACCCTTTTAGCCTCAACCATATCTCTAAAAAAGTGATATTGAACATCAATGTGCTTTGTCTTTGAATGGTAAGCAAGGTTCTTAGCTAAGAAAATTGCACTTTGGCTATCACAGTCTATCCTTATAGCTTGCTGTACCAACCCCATACTTGAACACAATATTTGCAACCAAACTGCTTCCTTTCTTGCATGAGTGGCTGCTATGTATTCTGCCTCTGTAGTTGAAAGAGCCACTACAGACTGTCTTTTACTCATCCAACTGACTGCGCCTCCAAATAGGCTAAACACATACCCACTTGTAGATCTTCTTTGGTACAGATCTCCAACCCAGTCTGCATCAACAAAACCACGAATGTCCAACATTCTTTCCAATCCTGGTCTTCCCTGGTAGCACAAGCCATAATCACTAGTGCCACGTAAATATCTGAAAACCCGCTTCACTGCTGTCCAATGCTCCTTCCCTGGGTTTGACATAAACCTGCTCAATACTCCCACTGCATGTGCAATGTCTGGTCTAGTACAGACCATTGCATACATCAGGCTACCCACTGCACTTGCATATGGAACACGGGACATATACTCCTCTTCTTCTTGTGTCTTGGGACACTGTTCAGCAGACAGATTTACACCTACAGGAATAGGAACCTTCACCGGTTTACTATCCTGCATATTGAACCTCTGCAATATAGTCTCGACATACTTCCTCTGGTTTAACCAGAGCTTCCTTTTTGCCCAATCTCTCTCAATTTCCATGCCCAAAATATAATTTGCAGCACCCAGATCCTTGATGTCGAATTTGGAGAAAAGTTGGGTCTTCAAATCTTGGATAATTTCTTTGTCATTTCCAATAAAAAACATATCATCCACATACAAGACCAAATAAATAACACGGTCACCAATTAATTTAAAATAAACACAGTGATCCTCCTTGCTTCTGGTGAAGCCAAGTCCCCGTATATAGGTATCAAATTTCCGATACCACATCCTTGGTGACTGTTTTAACCCATACAGAGACTTCTTCAACCTGCATACTAGTTCTTTCTTACCCTTCACCATAAAGCCTTCAGGTTGCTTCATGTAGATCTCTTCTTCTAGATCCCTGTGAAGAAATGTTGTCTTCACATCCATCCGTTCTATCTCAAAATCAAATGCAGCAGCAACAGATAAAAGTAATCTAATAGAAGTAACTTTGGCAACAGGAGAAAAAATATCACCAAAATCAATTCCCGGCACTTGGGAATAACCTTTCGCTACCAATCGAGCTTTGTATTTCTCCACCTTGCCTTCTACATTCATCTTCTTTTTAAACACCCATTTGCTCCCAATGGGCTTCCTTCCAGCCGGCAACTCCACCAGATCCCATGCATCATTTTTGTGCAAGGATGCCATTTCATCAACCATGGCCTCCTTCCCGAGTTTTCCATCCTCTGAATCTACTGCCTGCCTGAAAGTTTTGGGTTCATCATCAGTTATAGTTAAGGCAAAACCTGAACAGAAAGCAGATGGACTATACCTTTCTGGTTGCCTTCTTTCCCGACTGATCTTCTTAAAGCTGGAGTTTGTGGCTCATCATCTTCTGAGTCTTCTTCTGTTGTAGAGTCCGATTCATCCTCCTTTAGCTCAAACTCTATCTTCTCAGGTTCCTTTGGTAGGACTTCATGTTTAACAACATCTTTCACTTCTCTAAACACCACATCTCGGCTGTACACAACCTTCCTTGTTTCTGGGTTCCAAAGCTTGTAACCCTTTAAACCATCTTTATACCCAATAAAGATGCACTTTTCAGATTTATTATCCAACTTGGTCCTTTTCTCCTTTGGAACATGTACATATGCATCACATCCAAATAACCTTAGATGTGAAAGAGAGGGTTTCTTACCAGTCCATACCTCATGTGGGGTCTTATCCTCCAACGCTGATGAAGGTGATCTGTTAACTAAGTAACATGCAGCCTCCACTGCCTCTGCCCAGAATTCTTGTCCTAACCCGGTACCACTGAGCATGCTTCTTGCCTTTTCCATCAGTGTTCTATTCATTCTTTCTGCAACTCCATTTTGCCGAGGTGTGTATGGAGTAGTCTTCTGCCGTGCTATACCACACTTCTTACAGAACTCTTCAAATTCCTTCTTGCAGAACTCCCCACCATTATCTATCCTCAATGCCTTTATCTTCTTCTCTGTCTGGTTTTCCACCAGAGCCTTAAATTCTTTAAATTTGTCAAAGACTTCAGATTTCTTCCTCAAGAAATATATCCATGTATTCCTCGAGAAGTCATCTATGAATGAAACATAGTACACAGACTTTCCCAGTGATGGAACTGACACAGGCCCAAACACATCACTGTGCACAAGTTCTAATATCTTCTTTGCCCTCTTAGCACCAGAAGGAAAACTCACCCGATTCTGCTTCCCATATACACAATGTTCACAGAAATCGAAATCCAGAGAACAATTAGACATACCTTCTACCATACCATCTCTGTGCAGTATCCGAAGGCCCTTCTCTTCAATATGTCCAAGCCTTTGATGCCATAGCATGGTCTTTTCTCCAGAGACAGCTAGGCTTTCCGTCCCACTTTTAGGAACCACAGAACTATTACACCCATTAATAACAGTACTACATTGTAGCTTGTACAGAGTTCCAGTCCGAACTCCCCGCATTAATACCAATGCTCCCCGAACCATCTTGCAAGCATCTTTCTCGAACACTGTTTTTACACCTGCATCATCCATCTTGCTTACAGAAATCAGATTTCTGGCCAATGAAAAAATATGCAGAACACCAGGAAGTGTTCTAATCCTTCCACCTTGTAGCTTCAGCTTGACCTTTCCACGTCCGATGATTCTGGCCCTACTATCATCCCCTAGGAAGACATCACCACCATCATATTTCTCATACTCGCAGAACCACTCCCTATGGGGAGTGAAGTGAAAGGATGCACCTGAGTCAATCAACCATGACTCATGATCTACATGTGTATTTGAAGAAGAAGCCAAATACACATCCCTACCTTCATCTGAGGTGGTTTTTGCCTCTGCAGAAGGAGCTTCATCAAATCCCTTTCCTTTCTCAGGAGCTTTAGATCTGCATTCCTTTTTGTAGTGTCCTTCCTTTCCGCATTTCCAGCACACCTTTACAAACTTTCCAGGAGATTTAGATCTCCCTCTACATTTAGATCTCCCACTCGAAACCTTATTCTTGTTTCTGTTCTGGTACCTTCCTCGTACAGATAAGGCATCTCCATTCTGACCCTCCATATTTCTCCGTCTCATTTCCTCCGACAGCAAGGCTGAGACAATGTCATCAAAATTCAAGGTATTTGTATTGCTACCTATTGCAATAACCAGACTGTCCCACGAGTCTGGTAGAGAGCACAACAAACTGATGCACTTATCTTCATTTGAGATTTTAATATCAACAAACAACAGCTGACTTACCACAGTATTGAAGGCATTCAGATGCTCTGTCACCGAGTCTCCAACCTTCATCCTCAGGTTATACATCTTTTTCCGCAGGAACAACTTATTCACTAGAGACTTAGATTGGTACAAAGTCCCAAGTTTTTCCCACAAATTCTTCGCCATAGCTTCCCCAGATACATTCAACAATACTGAATCTGACACACACAACCGTATTGTGCTCTTGGCCTTCCGATCCAGTTTCTTCCAGTCTTCATCTGACATTGCCGTTGGTTTGGTACCTGGATCTACCGCGATCCACTGATCTTTATCCACCAGCAGATCCTCCATCTTAAGCTTCCACAACTCAAAACTCTGACCATTAAATTTCTCGATCTCTATCTTTCCGCCGCTCGCCATATTCTTTCACCGCAAGAATCGATCCCGCAGATCTCCCACTGCACAGGGTCTACCACAGGCCCGAGAAAAAAACCCTCAACAACAAAGGCGTCCCCTTGAAGCCGAAATAGCTCTGATACTAAATGTAGGTTTTAACCCTGAACAGAAATATCTACACACGATTCTTATAACAGAAAATAAACAATAGCAAGAGCATAAAACATAAAACAGATAAACACAGAGATTTTCCCCTAGATCCCAAATCGGGACGACCAGCTTGATTTTTCATTATATTCCTTTTAGTCTTACAACACATATATATACATGCCGGAGTATACATAAACCACAATCCATTAACCCTATATTAGAACATAACCGTAGTTCCCTTGACCGGATCTACAAAAATACAAGGGGCCGAAAACCATCGAACCCCAAAACCATGTGCAAAACCATGCACAAAACCATGGGCGGATCTACCTATGAGTGGGTCCGCACAAAAAATAAATTTTGGCCGGGGCGCTGCCCCGAACCCCAACGGTGGGGACTGCTTCGCCCCTCGTGACCCCCCAGCTACGCCCGACGCAACATACAGCGCGTGGGGCCAATCGTGGAAAGAATATAACACATACCCAACAGGTCCATCTTCAAGCCTTCTTCTGAGACTATAAATCCCAAGTAAATGAGCTCCTTCTGCATGAAACTACACTTCTTCAAATTTATGAGAAAAAATTCCTTTTGCAAAGTACTTAACACCAACTTGACATGCTCCAAATGTTCCTCCTTACTCTGACTGAAAATCAGAATGTCATGAAGATAGACTATCACAAAATGTCTTGCATACTCTTTCAAAACCTCATTCATTAGTCTCATAAATGTTCTTGGTGCATTAGTGAGCCCAAAAGGCACCACTGACCACTCATACAATCCACTTTTGGTCTTAAAAGAAGTTTTTCATTCATCACCTTCTCTAATCCTTATTTGATGGCATCCACTCTTTAGATCTATTTTAGTAAAATATTTTGACCCACTTAAAAAATCCATCAAATAATCTGTGTGGCAATGGAAATTTTTACCTAATAGCGATATTTTTTATGGCTCTGGAATCAATACACATGCACCACTTGTTGATCAACGGTTATCATTGATGTCAACCCAAGCAACACCAGGGGCTAACCCAATATTGCATGGGAAATTTGACCTACCAAATTAATATAGTCTATGTCAGTAAGGCTTTTAATGGTTTCTACTTGTCGAGATGTTTCCGTTGATATATGGCATGCCATGTAATTTTTCACAGTTTGAGAGATATTCATGTTTGAAGTTTGTACCCCCAGTTAGTGGGCTAAATCCCCATGGGGTTGTGGCATGGGTCATTGAAAAGTCATAATTAATATTTTTAAGCTCCTAAAATCCCTCCCATGTTCACTTTTTGAAGCCCCTCTCAACCTAAGCATTTATATATATTTTGATCCTCATATCCTCCTCATGCAAGGGATTTCATTATCTAAAACAGGTCATCGTGGAATTTTCGCTTTAATTTTTTTTTCTACGAAAGTTCAGATGCTGAAATTTTTATGAGGCGAAGCCGAAATCCTGAGGAAGCTGCTGTGAAAATTTCAGATCAAGGTGTGCAACATTTTTGGAGATATGATTTGTGGAAGTCAGTGTTTTTGCAGGCTCATGAAATTCATCTCAAATAAGTGACCTTGGGAAAATTGTCATAACTCTCTCTTTGAGCATCATATTGGAATTCTATAAAAATTGGTAGATAGTGCATAGTCTTTAGTTTTCTCTCTGTCAATTACAAAGCCAAACGAAGAAAAAGTGACACGTGGAATGTCGTACCAGTTTGCTCTGCTGAAAAATTCCATAATTAGGGCATTGTGAGAGAATGAGTATAACCATCTCTTGAAGAATCCAAATTTGGTCAGATCTGTGGCATTGGAAAGATGACTCAGAGGACTACTACAATACCAAAAATCATATATTGGGGATCTGAAATAATAGGGATACACCAGATTCAATATCGAGCTCCTAGAAGGCAAAGAAAAAGCTAGATCATGTGTTGTCAAGGGCTGCAAAGGGCTAGAATTTCTAGGGAAGCAAAGCAAACCAAGGTGAAGCAAAGGGTAGCATGATAAGAGCAGAAAACAAGGTACATAACAACAACAATAATTTCATCACATGAAGTCTTCAAGCAGGCAGAATTGCATACAATCATTGTACTAAGTCATTGTAAATACATTATTGTACAAATTGTACTAGTGTATATCTGCCAAAAGTTGAAGAGACATTCTCGGGTGGTCTAGGACCATCATTAGGTGGTTGTGTCATAGTTGGGGTTATGTTCTAGTGTGTCTTATTCTTCTACATCATTCTATATCATTGTAAAGTGGACCATTTTCCCTGGTACGAGAGTCCATTCTTCTTTTATTCTTCCACAAGGTGGTAGGGTGGTGTTAGGGTGAGTTGTAGCTCATTGGGTGTTGGGGCATCTGTTCAGTTGAATACTGAAGAATCTTGGGCATTGGAGCATCCATCCAATGGGCTCTGGAGAAGAATGCGTTTCTAGATTCTAGGAAGTTGGAGCTTTATTTTCAATTGGAGTTGAATATTAAAGAATTATTAGAAAAGCATTAGGTGGTTTTTGTCCCGGAGTGGGTTTCCACCTTAAAAACTGTGTGCATTTGTGTTCCTCTTGTTTTCTGTTATCATTGTACAAACACTGATAATAATTGAAGATTAAAAAATGCTCTAATTGAAAGGAATAATGATTCACCCTCCTCTCAATATTTCCAACACCACTCACCTCCTTTCTTTGGAATAAGCACGACTGGTACTGCACAAGGACTAAGACTTTCTTTGATTAGTCCTTTATGTAACAGCTCCTATACCTGTCTTCCAACTTTTTCATTCTCCCGATGGGTAATTCTATATGTTTCTTTGTTTGGTAAAATTTCACTAGGTATTAAATCTATGTGATGATCGATACCTCTGATTGGTGGCAATTTACTTGGTAGTTCATCAAAAACTATATCAGCATAATCATCTAACAGATCTTTAATTTCCACAGGTAGATTGTCTAAATTAGTAGAAGTCAGAATTACCTTGGGCTTACCCACAACAAAAAGATGCATTTATTTCTCCTTTTTTACTTCTTGCAGCTACTCCTTCCCACTGATCAACATAACATTATTCTCAGTTGTTCCTTTATCTACTTCATCCTTCAAAGGTAGTAATGTGTGTTTCCTCCCATACTTATCTATGGTGCAGGTATTCATTTTTCCATCATGAATGGTTTTTTTGTAAAATTTCCAAGGTCTTCCCAGCAATACATGGCACATGTCCATTGGCATCACATCACACAATATGACATCTTTGTAGGTACTAATCTATATCTCCACTTTGCACTATTCTGTCACCAAAATCTAACATCCCTTATGTAGCCACGACACTCTGTAAGGAGTAGGGTGTACCACCTTACTCAACCCCAATTTCTCAACCATATTTATGGAAACAATATTATTAGTGCTTCCCTTGTCAATCACAGCTTTGCATCACTTTTCTTTACATTTTAATATAGTCTTGAATAGACTCTTCCTCTGCGCTGGCTCATTTTCTTCCTTCTCTACCTTAAGCAATACACTTTTGAGTAATAAATACTCTCTTGCCTCAGGTGGTTCTTCCTTTCTCATGACCTGAGGGTTTTCTTCTTTTTCTTCAGCTACATTGATATTTCATTGATTTGTTGGTTTCTTATGAGGACAATCTCATGATCCATGTCCCCATTCTCCAAATGTGTAGCTCTAAATCTCTCTTCCTTGTCCTCTGCCTCTAGGTGAAAATATTCCTCTACCAAAGTATCCTATCTATGGCGATCTGCTACTCGAACCTTATGTTTCATTCTGAGAGTGCTGAAATGTTTCTCTAAAATTTCCTCATCCTCTTGCTAGAATTTTATCTCTATTCCTCTGAATTTTCTTCCTCAACATTTTCTCCTCTACCTTCAATGCTACTTGATAGGCATCCTCAATTTTCTTCTGACTCAAAAAACTAGTTTCATCATGTATGTCATACCTTAACCCATTGATGTATTTGGCTACTTTATCCAAATCATCTTCAACATGTCCTGCTTTGATGGTTAACTTGTAGAAATATTCTGTATACTCCTTGACAGTCATTCCTTTCTGCCTCAAATTCTGAAATTGCATGAACATATTCAATTGATAGTCCTTTGGCATAAAATTATTCTTCAACTTCCTTATCATTTTATCCCACTGCTTGATCTTAGGCTTTCCTTTTCTAACTCTGGATGTTTGTAGTTCATCCCACCATATAGATGCATGGCCCTTCAACTTGGTAGTTGCATACTTGACCTTCTTCTTATCTTCAATCTCTTCCAATTTGAATTACTTATCCATTGAACTGATCTTTTCCATCAGCTCATCCACATTAAGGTTCCCCTCGTATGAAGGAATCTCCATTCTCAGTTTCCCACTAGCCTTTTCCAATATCTTGAAAACTTTAGCTATCTCGTATTCTACTGCTTATTCTTCATCAGAAGTTCCTTCTACTGCATTAACATCTCCTTCCTCAAGTGCTCTCCTTTGATCAACCTCTAATGTCTCCATTCTCGTACAAAGATATCGAATTTCATCCAGAAAAATTGCATTTGCTTCTGTCCTTCCATGACCTATGCCAACTTCTCTCCTAGCTGGCATATTTTATCCAACCTTCAAGAACAAAACTCTAGTTTGCTCTGATACCAAATGAGGGAGGCAAGCTACAAAATTCTCAGAGTATGCGCGGAAGCGTATAGTTCATGGGTTCATATGATTCTTTATTTGCAACAGATTTCACTCTTTTGCATATTCATAAACATACATATGTGAAGCAACTAACATTATTTTTTTAAACAAAAACACATAAACCCAAACAAACCATATACAAAAAAATTCTTACCGGCAGTCCCACAATACTCCCTACCAATCACCGTTGATCACACTTCGACGCATTTACAATTTAACTTTAATGCTCAAAATTATTTACTATGATTTGCGAATTTGTGTTGTTTTGATGCTTTTCCTCTCCACTTTGCATCGCAACCAATTTATTTTACCTTGTGACGCCCTTAAATTTAACTTATAAACCTTGCGAATGCGAAGTCGCTTCCCTTGTGCTGCGATCTCCACCATTGGCCCTTTGCTGGATCTGACGATCCAAGTTATATCTCCACCAACTCACTTCGCATCGCAAGTGAAATAGTTTAACTTGTGAAATTCCTAACTGTAAACATTATTTTATGCGATGTGCGAAGTCCCCCAACTGCGATGTGATCTCTCACCATTGATCAATGTTGGATCAATGGTACTTGTTGCACCAACAAATCTGATTGTCCTTCCTACTATGCAATTAATACATATGTGATTCAATAAGAAAATCAAACAGATGGTTTAAAACAGAGAGTCCGATCAAAAATACAGAACAATTAGAATTTAATAATATATGGAATTACATAGCAAAGCTCTTGAACGACTGGTTTTTACAATTATTTATTCTCTCTACTTTCTCCTCTCACTCTTCTTGCACACCTATTTCACACCTTTTCCACATTGTCTTGTTCACACCTATATATATATATATATATATCACTAAAGCGATCCTTCTCATCTCTAATTAGATTTATGTTTGAACCACCCTTAACAAAAAAATGCTACCCTATTTCTAATTTCTTATCCTACTTGGCTTGATCTCCTCGCAGGGAGAAACCAATTGCTATTTTATTCCTAATTAATTTTAGCAAACCCAAATAGACTAACTTCTCTCATTTAAAACTAAGTAAAATATGAATGACCAATGTTTATCCACCTCATGTTAGCCACAACATGTGAACACACAATCACATTGTTGGCTAAGTTTAGATGCTCCTGCATCACAGCTTTATGTTCTACCAGCGATTGTTCCTTTTCTGCGCAGTTATCTATCAGGGCCTAGAGGTTATCTATCACCTTTTTGTTGCGCGGTAACTTAATTCAAGCTTGTAAAAATGGTTTTATTTCTTCATATACCCCTGCCTCCTTCATGGGTCTACCTAATTTTGATGTGCATCCCTCTACGAAACCATTTTTTTCTTCCACAAAAGTCTTCTTTGTGCACTGTAAATCAAATCCATATTTTTTCTCAAAGGTGGGTATATAGCTGTTCTCCCTTATCCTCATTATTGGTTGCACTACTCCTAGTGACCACATTCACACTAGGATCTTCCTCGCGAGTTTTTTCTCTGACCATTTGAAGGTTTTGCATCAGATTCTGTGTCTTTTTCTCCTACATCTTAGCAATTAAAACACAACAATATTCTATCACATGGTCAAACTGTCTATAATACCTGCATGATTGTCGTGCTCGATTTGGAAAATCGCACGCATAGTGACCAACATCTCCTCAGTTGTAGAAAATAACATGCCCCCTTCCTCGAACAACTAATCCACCTAATATTACTCTTCCTCTATTATGAAATCCACCATGCCTAGAGGGGGATGTTGGTGTGATAGGTTTGGCTTGAATTCTATATATTTCAGCCTTACCGAACATCATGTCAAAATTTCGAAAGTGCTTTTCATCATGTACCATCGATGAACAGATTCTAGAAAATAGTTACTTCAGCTCAGGCCGATACTTTCTGGCCCTTGGAAAAAAATCTATTGTATGGAGACCCGTATCCTAAAAGATCATGCGCCATACTGACCTTGTTGGTTTCTTCAGTGGGTTAGTTCCTCCAACATTCAAAAAATCATTGAAGACGGGAGCATTGATCCTTATTATTCCCAAAAAATTTACATCGTATGCACCAGAGTTATGCACACAGCTCCTTGACCTTATATTTTCCCATATTCTGAATATCCAAATGCATTTCTTCTAAGTTATTCTGAATCTGTTGAGTTCCAAGTGCAGCAGGTGTAGGTGTAGCTTTTAATGTCATCACAATCTCCACAACCTCAACTTGCATGGAAATCTTCTATTGACCCAATGGATGGCACATATGTGGGAGCAGCATAGAAATAAACCACTCCTTGTGCTAGGTACCATTGATAGTGAATCGACCATCTCTGATATTGTGCTTCAGCCTTTGATCTGCCTCCCATACATATTCATTTATCTCTTGGTGAATCTCTTTCAATTCTGTAACCAACTAAAAATATGATTTAGGATTCTTGAATTGTTCTTTTAGGGCATCTTTCAACTCATCCAGAGTGGCATTAGGGTTTTCTTATACATATCTAATATACCAATCTAATGCATGATCTTAGAAAGTAGCGACTAACTGCGCTTTCTTACCATCATCATTATTAACCTATTGTGCTCTCCATACATCATCATTCCCAAACAAAAATTGCTCATTATATTCATTTCCAATACCTCTTAAAGTAGGTAGCTTCATAGACGTGACCATATCTGCGCCTGGGGGAGGTGGAGGTGAAGGTGGAGTGGACGTTTTTTGGGATGAGTTTGGAAGTGGAGTGGATGGGATATGAAATATGGTAAAGGCTCCCAAATTATTCTGATTAGGTGAAACTTCCTCTTCTTCAGAGTGCAGAGATTCACTAGAGCTACTAGTTTTGGGCTCATCCTCACTGTCATATCTAATCTTGAGAGGACTGTAAACAAATCCTTCTTCTAGGTCTGCATGGTAAATTCTTCCATTGCATGTAGTCAGGACTCTTTGGGACATGCACGCAATATGTTGGCACATAGAGCCCTTTTCACATAATAGCATCTTCAGCAATAACTTCAAAGAGCACAACAAATTACCTCTAGGACCTTTGAAAAATCTTGTTTTTGCTTCAGAATATGACACAAACTGATCAATGGAAAATTCAGTCACAAATCCTCCTAGGACACGATCAATCAAATGATCTATTGCATGGGTGATCTTATTTCTTCTCTTTTCTAATGATTTATTAATTCAGGAGTCCACTTAGTGACTGCATCATTCTTTAAGCAGGTATTAAATTTAGTCAATCACGATAACCACTCATGCAACTCAGTTTCAAAGGAGAAAAATAATATCTCATGAACTTCTATATATATGTACTTCTAAACCCACTTTTCAGCAAATAACTTAGAGCTTTTATTCTCTTAGATCGTGAATTCAAGGATCTTTCTATCTGGCCAATCTTGGAATTTGTTCTTCGTAGGGTGCCACAACATTAAATCTCCCTAAAAATTATCCTGGTCATGGAAACCGAACCATTTTTTGGATTGAGGGCTCTTGACCCAGGTTCGACATTTATTGTGCAACTAACAAACCCTCCAACTATTGGCCCTTTCGGCAATGACCTGCTTGCACAGATTAAGGTCTCACCCGAAGTAGTATGGGTGGATGCTAGAACTAGGTTTTCGTACCCTGAGGAAGAAAATAATGTGGTGGCCTTAAAAATGTTTATTAAAAAACTTATTATATATTGGAAACAAATGCGTGCAAATATATAACAATAATTATCAAATTGGCTTGTCACAAACACAGATAATGCATACACAGATGAATCAAAGATCAAATTTATCATAGATATATAATAGCAGAACTAGATCTTTGCAATGTGCAATAACTTAAGCAGATTTATTCATGCATTCAACCACCAACACATATTCACGCATAAATAACATATTTACTCATGCAGACATAACATAAGTAAAGCAATCTCAAAGTAATAATAGTAAACATATAACACAGTGCTTCGCCAAAACTAGTTTTTGTATTAGATCAAAATAGTTCAGTATAACAAACTTTCCCCTTACAATTACCCTTCCATGCACAGAACCAGTGGAGTCTGCTCACAGTTAGGACTAGGTCTTCACGCACACCACCATCAGGAGAATTTCTAAAAAAAAACCCAGACTTAGACTAAAATCCTTACAAAATGTTCATCAACATAAGCATGAGATTACCTGATTGACTACTTAATTAGACTCGATATATATCTATTTATATTCATCTAGCACACAGATACTATAGTCTCAAAGCACAGTTTGAGGCCCACAATTTACCCTTATAACTCATTTACATAAAATAGGTACTTTGACACGCCCCAAATCCCTTTTACCTTTCCACACAGTGCGCATATGCAATATTACATACAAAAAGTTACTAAAAAATGTGCCTCAGGGGACCTCGTTCCAACAACTTGTCATTAAAAAATAAATTAACCAAGAGCGTGATGCAACTTTAGTTATCTCAATAAATTGTCGTCACATCCATCTGTAGGCCAAAACAACCAACAAGTGTCTTCCTCATCCAAATGGCCTCACATGTTTCCTGACTCGCCACCATGTACTCTGCCTCTGCTGAACTGAGTGCAACTAGTCTTTGTTTCCTATTGTACTAGGAATTATTGTTGATCCTATAGTGAAGATGCCTCCTTATGTTCTCTTCCTATTAGATAGACTCCCTCCCCAATCTCTATTTGTGAAACCTTGAAGCTTCACTCCATCTATCCATTGTAACATAGCCCAAACTCTGTAGTGCCTCTGAGGTATCTTAACACATGATTTCTTTCCTTACAAAAGAGCTTGGTAAGCTTAACCGTAGCTTGACTAATATGGTTAACTGCATAGCATATGTTTTTTCGTGTGTTCACAAAATACATGAGTGAACCCAAAAGCTTCATGTAGATGGTAGCATCTACTACTTCGCCTAATGTAGCATCCTACTTCCTCCAGTTTCCTGCTATAAGAGTCTCCATGGGTTTTCTTCCCTCCATGTGCAACTTCCTGAGAAGCTCAATGGTATAATTGGCCTAAGATACAAATAAATCCTCATCTCTTTGCGAAATTTCCAATATCGGGAAATAGTGTAAGAGCCCCATGTCCTTCATCTCAAATTATCTTGCAAGATTCTCTTTGTAGGACTTGATGAATTTCTCATCACCTATTAGTATCAAATCATCCACATAAATTACAATCATCAAAATTTTACCTTCGGTAAATGTTTGCATTTGCTTCACTTTTCGTGAAGCCTAACCTAATGAAGTAGCTATCAATCCTGGTGTGACGAGCACGAGGTGCTTTCTTCAACCAATACAATGCTCTCTTGAGTCTGCACATAGGTGACTCCCTATCGAAGGTCTCAAAACCTTTTTGGCTTTGTAATGTACACCTCTTACTCAATCAATCCATTTAGGAATGTTTTATTTACATATATATGATGTATATTCCATCCCATCTACACCGAGAGTGCAAGGATGGATTTGATTGATCAATACCTTGCGATTGGTGCAAATTTCTCATCATAATAAATTCCCTCCACATGAGAGAACCCTCTGGACGCAAACCCAACCTTATGCTTCTACACATTCCCATATATTTATTGCTTCACCTTCTAGATCCATATGTATTCCACAAATGACTTCCCCTCCAGTTTTGGGACAAATTATCATGCATTGTTTATAATCATGGAGTTGTAGTCCTCAACCATGGCATCAACCCAAATTGGTTGTTGCACTACTTCCTCAAAAGAGGATGGCTCTATCTCTACACCTTCACTTATAAGAGACATGTATCTAGTGTACCACTCTGGGGACCTTCTCTTCCTGTGTTTTGATGTGGGTGCTCCCACATTCTCTCTAGCATCAAGAACCAAGCTATCAACCTCTATGGTGTGCTTCTTTCCATCTCTATATGTCTCTACATGAGTGGCTGCTTCCACTCTCTACACCTCTACTTCTGGTTGGTCCATATCTTGAGCTTATTCTTTTGAAGCCAATAAATACTCAACTACATGAAGGTGACACTCCCTCTCAAGGGAAATTTGCATGGCCTTCTCTTCATCGAATTTCACATCTCTTCTAACCACTATCATCCTATGTACTTTCAAGTACACCCAATAGTTTTGAGGTATATCAATGTATCCCACAAATATCCCTAGCTTATTTTTTGTCTCTAGCTTCTTCCTGGCATATTTGGTTACATGGAAATAAGATGATGAACCTAAAATTTTAAAACTCACCACATATGGTTTCCTACCTGAAAAATATTCCTCTAATGTACTCATCCCAAGTATCCGATGAGGATTTCTGTCCTTAACATCTACTATTGTGTTGCATGCTTCCACCCACAGATGTAATGGTAGGCCCTTATCACGCAACATCGCTTGTGAAGCTCCCACAATAGTTGTGTTATTCCTTTCTGTAACCCTATTCTCTTGTGGGTTATGAGGTTCTATCAATTCCCATCAAATTCCTTTAGAAGCATAGAGGTTCTTTAATTCATTAGAGACATATTCTCCACCATTTTCGCTACTAAGATCCTTCATCCTCTTCCCTATATCTTTCTCGACAAGTGCTTTGAACTCACAAAGCTTTGAGAAAGTATGATATTTCTTCTATAAGAAGAAAATCCAACACTTGTGTGAAATATCATATACAAATATCACATAATACCTATATTTTGTTGTGGAAGTTGTCGAGAACAGTCCACAAATGTATGAGTGAACTATATCAAGGATCGCCTTTGCTTAGATTTCGTTATCGTGAAAGGTGGCTTTGGTTTAATTCCCCAATTTACACCCTTTACATGTATCTCGCTACTCAAGTTATCCCTTAGGAATTCCTATAGAAATATGATGCAGGATCTTCAAAGCACCATGGTATAGATGGCCCCAACCTTCTGTGCCATAACTCACTCATATCTTGGCTTTCCAGCTTCTATGCTTTCGTGCTCAAGGAAAAATAAACTTTTACATCCAATTTGTAGAGGTTCTTTACTCAAACCCTAATATTATTGACCTGTACCTTGACTTTGTGACGAAGGAATGCCTTTCCTTTGCTAAATACCACATTAGAGCCATGATCTTCCAACATAATAAAAAAAACAAATTCTTCTTTAAACCAGGAGCTTACATCACACATTTTAATGTGAGAGGAGTACATGAATACCTATGAAATATAACTGTACCTATGTCGGTAGTGCTATACCTCCAGTCATCCCCCATCTCAATGTTCATCTGGAGATCCTTCTCCTCTAAGCTACTAAATAATAATTAGTTGTTGGTCATATGGATTGAAGCTCCACTATATAAGTGTTGGACATTGGGTTCAATGCTCCCCATGTGTTTCATAACATGGACTAACCACCTCTCATGGATCCTAACTCTGGTGATTGTAGCAGAGGCTAACACCTGTGGGTTTTGGTCTAACAGCAATCGTGATCAAAAAATTGGTATCAAAGTGACATGTCTCAAGTTCGAAATTCATCTGGATCGCATTGGGGGGGATATTGTTGGACATTGGGTTCAAGTCTCCCCGCATGTTTCGCGACATGAACTAACTGCCTCTCGTGGATCCTAACTCTAGTGATTGTAGCAGAGACTAATGCCTCTAGTTTTTGGTCTAACAAAAATCATGATCCAACAATAAGTACCACACATAAACCATCACTCATGACACCATGCATGCAATGAGGGTGAAATCCAACGCGAATTGTGAAGCAAGTGTTTCACCTATTTCTCCTCCTGAGGACTTCTTGTCGGTCCCCTTCTATAGACACTTTGTAGCATAGTGTCCAAGCTCATGATAGTGATTTGTTTTACCTTTGAAAAGTCTCACTTCTTGCATGCCTAACTGAAATATGAATTGAAATGAGATTCCTTCGTTTTCCCTTTCACTTTCTTCACCTTTCCATCCAAGGCATAATTCTCCTCATCATCAGCCTTTGATTAAGATCCATCTCTGGTGTTTTTCCGAATCTCTTCTCGTACCAATTCAGGCCACAATCGCTCCCATTTTGGTAGCTTATCCCTTGCATTCACCATACTGGTAACTATGCTAGCTTTTGGGAAGTCCTAGAAGTGTTAGGATCACCAAATAATCCTCAACAACTATCACACAAACACTTCCAATATAATCTCGACATTGAGTGAACTTCGTCAAGTATTATGGTATCATTTCACTCTTCTCCATCTTGATATTTTTAAGCTTGTGCTTCAAATCTAGCTTGTTGTGGTAATTTTTATTATGAAATAGATATGTTAAGGCCTTCCACATAGCATATGGAGTTTCCTTTACATGGAGGTTTGAGACAATATGATCTTGAACTCCTTCTAAAAGAATCATTCTCACCTTGCTACATTATTCTTCCATGCATCAATATTTTGAGCATCTTCTACTGCGAGCTTGGGAATATCATTGAATGTGAATTCCTTCAGTTCGTTGTCCTCCAGCAGTGACTCCATCATGTCATTAATTGATATGTAATTTGAGCTACCCTCAAGGGCATCTTCAAGTCTCAATCAACAGAAATACATCATGTTCTACTATTGGTCATGAAGAATAAATATGAAAATTTGATTCACCTGTTAAAAAAAATATCTGGTTCTTCTCTTCTATAGTGATTCCTACTCTGATAACATATATAAAATCACATAGATTCAACTAATAATGTAATATTCCAAAACAAAATACTGAATCAATTCTATAAATTATGGAAACCAATTACAATCACACAATCACATGAACAAGAAAGAGAAAGAATTTCAATCACACAATAAAAGAATGTACATGGGGAAAGCCTCAGCTAAAAATTTCACTATTTTTATATTTCATTAAGTCAAACATATGAAACAATACAATTTTATTTCCATTTTAGAGAAACCTCTGCACTATCTGTGACTGTCTCATTCTGATTCCAGTAAGTATGGTATGATACTTAACCAATTTCCTTCTTGTGGGTTGTGCATCCTTTATTACATATTCTTGGATTAATTTAGCCCCTATTAATTAGGAAATTCTCAATAATTGATTGTGAAATTCATCTAAGGCGTCTTGTTCACCTCATTCATGACCTGTACAATTTTATAATTATACAACTAATAATCCTCTTCCCTTTAACTCCAATATCAGATGGGTCACTCTTAAAAATGATATGCAAAAAACATTTCTAGTGAATTATCCATTATGTGATTGATCACTGCAAGTGAATTAAATCATAATTAACTCATTGGACCTCTCGCTAGCTCATCTCTCAGTTATAACTAGTTAAACTAATTTTAACTCAAATCATCATTTTAAACAATTACAACTCTAAATAAACTATAATTGGACCATCTAAAAATTGTAGTGAACTCTACATGCCTCTATTTTGACCCCCAACTCGAATTTACCGAGCTAACCAAGTCTTCCCAACTCATTTAACTCATACAAGTTGTGATGTGATGTGGAATTACAATTCCCTTCTAATTTAATTAAGTTAAAATTAAATTATAAGCCCTTCTTCGTGGCAATTTCAACACACAGAACAAGTTTTTAAGTGCTCCTAATTATAAGAACAATTCTAGAAGCAATAAGAACAATTCCATCACTTCGAAAGTTTATAACAAAGATACACCTCAAAATACTTCAACACTTCCTGTTAGAAATGAATGTATTGATTATAACATCATTGAATATATGAAGATAGCTCATTCCAACATTTCAATATTTGAGCTCACAAATATTACATGCCAACATGAGCTAATTGTCCAATAATTTTCATCAAAACCTCCATTAGGTGACCAAGTCTCTACTTCTCAAGTCCTATTTGATAAGTCTCTTGGTATCCTTGAATTTGTAGCTAATGTTGTAAATTTAAATAATAACACTATTTTCACCCATTTTCTCCTAATGTTTGAAATATTCAATTACAATGTCTGCAATTGTTTGGTCAATTTCTGTGCATCTACAAATGTAATGCCTTTATCTATAGCCAATAAAATTAATGATAAAGGGAAAAAATTGATTCAGGAACCATTCACCTAGATAGATCATCGGTCTAGGAAATTGGTGAACTCAAGAATGGTATCATTCACTTGGCATGAGATTATAGAGTGTATTAGCACTTTTTAATTCCTCCAGGATGAGGAGAGGAACCCAAAGCTTACCAAAAACCAATATTTAGGCCTGGAATCTAGGCCTTCCAAACCCAGCGAGGCTCTCTCTTATGAAATATTATGGATCATAGGTCAGTTATATATATCAAGGTAGAATAATTTTAATATTTTTATGGTAGGGGAGAGGGAAAATGCATTGGGCATAGAGGCCAATTAAGCTAAATATTTTTAGTGCTATGATGCGAAAATGAAGAATCCTTAGACAGGGGCAGGGTAGGTAATCCTTTATTGTGTATTTGTAAATTTTCATTGTAGAGAGGTGAGTAGAGGAATAATGAAATTGATAATATCTAAAGCATATAGCTGAGGATGAATTTTAGATATTATGGTGGAGGAAAAAACATTGAAATTTTTAGCTACATATAACAGAGCACGTGAAATTCAATTCTGAAATAAATTCAATTAACTAAACACTAAAGACATAACATAAGATAAAAAACACAAACATGAGATAAACATCACCATAAATTATTGACATGGGAATCCCTGAACAAGTAGACTTCGGCCTTCATCATTCGCTAATATTTTTAGATTAGAACTGCACAATGTACAATGTCTTTTCTCTATGGCATGCTAACCAACACCTTTATCAAATAAAATTACATTATATATATATATATATATATATATATATATATATATATATATATATATATATATATATATTATTTCCTCCCTTTAGGAACCAAATTCCCCAAAAAGACTTAGTTTACTGCTTGTAGCATCGAATACAGAACCACCTTCTACAAATTAGGAAACTGTTTGACTAGAGGAATATTCAACAAAATTCATTGAGTTCCTTCATAAGGATGAGGCTTGGATCTCAAAGACACTTAAAAACACTTTTCATAACCATATAAACTGAATTCAAGAGGTATGGAGTCATATTGAAAGGTTAATTTTTGACAGTGTAGGAATGCATCAAATTCGTCACACTACTTCCTCCTTCAGAAAAAGTACAAAAAAAATGTAGAGTATTCCCAATTCTCATAATTCTGATCATCTCATGAATTTAAGAATGTGTCATAGAGGTGGAAGAAAAAACCTAAAACATAAAACACATGCTAGAAGACATTTATTCAAACAACAGATCTCCAGTCTTAAAAATCATCACCTACAGAAAAAACACAGTGATTGAGCGTAATGAAACTTCACTCGCACGGGTTTCACCATGTGTTGAAGTCTCTAATCAAGAAATATAGTTGATGGATGATGTTGACATTCTCAAAAACATTCTTTTAACCTCCATACATAAGGAGTTCCAAAGCTCTAATCTTCTACCAAATCTTAATGGCTTTGATAGTAGTGCAACAAATTTGTTGTGTTAATGTATAGATTATTCTATTTGCAAAAAGTTCCAAGAACTCAAAGGATATGAATGATATAAAATGGTGAAATCTGAAAAAGAGAAAAAATAAAAATAATATTGATTACCTGTCAAAAATCAAACCTTATATTCATCAGATAACAGGTCCAACATTCCTCTTCTTTTGTTCTGCATTTCCTGCAATGCCTCCTGCAATTCTTGTTTTGTAGCCCTCAGCTCCTTTTTCAAGGTGATATGTTGCCTATAAATGTTCTTGAGTTGTCTATGTAGGGGAAAATTTATCCTAAACATATACTTAGCTTTAAAGAGTGCTAGACCACAACTATTCAGGTGATCTTGTATCTTGTGTTTAGCCCTTTCATCTTATTCTCTAAGCCCGATGATTTCATCTTGAGCTTTCCTCAACTTCCTCCTTCCTATTGAAAGTTTTTTGTCCCTCATACAACTCATTATTTTCCTTCTGTTTCATTGAGTTTTCTTTCATCGGAATTTCTTTATGTGCCTCCAATTTCCTAGCTAAAGATGTGGTTACAGGGATCCTTGATTGTGAGGTCTCTAACTTGCAGATGTCATGTGTTTCCTCCTTTCCTTTACCCTTAGCTCTGGTGGAAAGTGAAGTTTCTTTAATTATTGGTTTTTTTTTCATCAGATTCAGATACCCTTTCCAAAATATTCTTCTTCAAATCCCTATTATCATATTGAAGTTAAACAATGACTAATGAGCCTTTTTCAACTGCTCCTACAATTCCATAATCTCTTTTCCTAGATCATCTAAATCAATTTTCTTTGATATGGTGCCTTAAAATTTAGTATGTTCTTCAAGTATTTTATCAATGGTTAACCTTTTTACTATAACTCTTATGTGTGGCTCCTTGGAAATCTCCACCACCTTAGGAGAGAAATGATTTTTATTTTCATTTTTTCCTATTAGATTGGTCAACTGAAGTCTATGCCCTTTTGAAAAATATTTCTATTGGTGGTGGAACATCCTTTTTCTATTGATGAGGGTGTATCTTTAATGCCCCATGGACTATCTAAAATTTCACCTGTCAATTTAGATGAATCTAAAAATGCATTCCATGAATGCTTTTTTCTACCTCAACTCTCCACCGCTAACAATTTGATCAAGGATAAATGAAAGAGACTGGGCTCCACTTGACTCTTTTTAGCCTAAACCTTATCTTCCATCTTACCAATGCTCATAAAAAAGTAAGAAGGTATATTTAAAGGATTTTTACTGGTAAAATGGATCAATAGCTTAAAGTGATACTGATAAACCCTTGTGAGCCTGTCTTCACAAGTGAAAAATATTTAAACCACCCTGAGTAATTTGTTGCAGTGTTGAAGAAGATATTCCCTTGGCATTATAGACCCATATTATTTTTCTTTATACTCTGGATTTATAAAATCTTTGTAGTTTACCATATCTAATGGTGTGCCCTTGAACCATTGTTCTTGATGCAAAGGGACCTTTGTAGCTCCTAAGATAGTAACCTATAAAACTTGAAACGTAAATTCTCCAACCTTGGCTTCTACACCATTTAAGTTTAAGGAAATTTATTTAGTGACCTGAATGCTGCAACCCTGCATATTTTTCACAAAACTTGATGCAATCAGTCTTCTCAAATGCAACCCTGATGGAAGGATATTAATTAACCAAGATAAAATATTGAGTTTCAAATATGACCAGGTCACCCCCGCTGTACCTTTTCTTCCTGTTTATTGTTGTCATGGCTCACAATGAAAAAATTCTAGGGTTTCAAAATAAAATGAAAACAATCAACAATTTAGTGCAGCAAAAATCCAACAATAATGAAAATAGGGTTTGAATGATAGTTTTTGGCAAGTTTTATAATGGAAATCCCTTGAATTAAAAATATTAAACTACAATAATTTTAGTCTCAGGCCAAAATACAACAAATGTTTTTTCATGCAACAAATTCATTAGAACACAGACACAACAATGAAGGAACAATAGGTTAAAGAATATGGGGGTTAAAATACCATCTGAGTGCTCTCCTCAACTTTTAAAAATGAATTACATAACATACGAAATGAATCATTCCATAAAATATAAATGTAAAACCTGGAGGTGTTTGTGGTGGCCACAAAGCCCTCAATTTGCAGAAGCATAACAACAATATTACACCTTTGGCACTTGCAAGTGGTGACAAGGATATGATGTGCAATCTGATTTGACTATCTAACTAACTGAGAAGACACTAATAACTTGTCCCCATGCTGAAAAACCAAACCCACTATTACCTTTATCCATGACTTGGATGATGCATTAACCAATAACTTACTAAACCTAGACTTCTTAAGAAATCAACGACTTGATTCCTTTCACCACTCAAAAGCTTTAATATATCCCATCCTAAATTGACACTAAGACTTGATCTCACACTCTTCACAAAAACTAAGAATTTGATCTCTATGACATCATAACAAATGTTTTACAAATTGACCAAAAATATTAAAATATTAAACCTGACTTTTTATTACTATAGCATAGCAATCTAACATTGGCTCAAATGGAGATGACATCCTCCCTATGAGGTGAAAAAGAGAAATATACCATGTGCCCATCCCATAGATTTAATTGAATCTATACTTGAATCATGATTATCCATGACTGACTATATAATTTATTACAAAAACTTTTTACATTATGAAAATTGGCAACAACAATTCAAAATCTTAAGGCCTTCTCCTCGGGCTTCAAATTATAGTGACAAATTCCCACATCTCCAATACTAGAAATTTGAATGATTATATGCAATGGAGTGATCAAAACTAACTAATTTTAGGAAAAATAAATCTTGAGAAACCTACCATTTACAAGTCCTCCGACAAGAAGCTCTCTTGTCAAATCATGTAGCAAAAATGCATCATTCCCATGGAAAGTTGCAATCTTGAATGATCGCTTCCAAATATGATCAAATTTCCCATGTTATTATTTTTCTTCATTCCAAGAATCCCACTTGAAAACCATGTCATCAATCTAAAAATATTTATATTTTTGTTCTTTGATAAAAAAAACTTTTAAATTTTATCCTAGATTACTTGTCTATTGCTAGACACTTCCTCTCTTGTTTCTTCCAATTGAATCATCTGATTTACTCTTCTTTGCAATTCATTTGGCTCTACATCTACAACCTATAATAACTTCATCACTCGAATTCCCAAGGAAGTAGAAAAACTATCATTTTTTCCATAGAAAAATTGAAATGGTGACGTACCAATTGACTTCTTAGTGTTCACTCTATCAACCCACAATGCATCAATCAAATTTTTATGCCTTGTTTTCTTGCAGCAACTTCTTTATATTATCGTGTGTGAGTAAATTTATTTTTGTTTATAAATCTCTTCAATGTGTGTTTGAGCGAGAATGGATCTTATGCTAAAAAAACAATACTTGTTGGTTTGTTTCCCCATAGCTTATGAAAAATTGTCAGTAGGAGCGTCCATAACAGTGGCTCGATCCATCAAGATTCGAAGGAGCTGGTCCTAATTCCTACATTTTTGTTCCATTTGGAGGTGGCAACAAATGTGCATTGAAATTCCACTATTATTTGTAGATTATAGTGACGCAACATATTTTTGCACTTCAAATTTGCAGGGATCATCCTCAGCAGCCGAGAGAAAGACAAGAAATTTTCAACGTGAATCCCATGACCAATTCTTTAGGGGATCATTATGGCTATAGCCATTGTCATTAGAGTGACGTCCCTTGTTCTGTAAGATGAACGAGAATTGGGCCAATATTCCACCAGAGTCCAAATCGTTGTGCTCTGGCTATTTCTCAGGTTGTAATTATGTTAGGCATTGAGGTTGTTTTGGGGTCGATTGTTCTACTTAAAGCATTTTCTATCATTTCATTTGACACGGGGAGATGTGTAAAAGCTTATTGATAAACATGAATCTGAGGCAAAGTAATGGGGACCCAACCTACAGGTCCTCAAACTTAGACTAAACAATCTCACATAGGCACTTTATGCCCCCACAATCCTCTCTACATAATGCTCAACCTGCAGTTTATCAAAAAATAAATTACAACGCAACAGGATTTGTTTACAGGCCTCAAATCTGGTCCACGCAGGTAGCACATAGCTCCTCTACTACGATCTTTATGCCACCACCAGCAACAGGGATCCTTCTCAACAACACGATGCACACAGGCATGGAATATTCATTTTTTCCAAATTAATATCAAAATGGGATCAATTTCTTCCTCACTAAGACCTTGCACAAAAACCTTCACTAATATTGCATTCATTTCCATATGATTTCTCTCATACTCTATCTTGTGTACAGAGTCCAAACACATATATCAAACAATCGAAAAATGTCTTCTCTGCAATTATTCAATAATTGAGAATATTATTCAACACAGAGATATAAGATCAACACACAGTATTGGAAAATTGTATTCCATTAACATACAAAACCTATTGTACATGCAAACTTCAATAAGTCTACTTCTATTGGGAGTGGCAGTCATGTTCTAACAATACTTAGCTAGCCTCATGAATCAATTTCTATGATTAATCCCTCTTCCAGGTCATGCTTCCTTCTAATGCCTTGCAAACTTACCTCCTCCTATGTTCTGCCATCTCCGTAACTCGAATGACAATAGGAAAAAAAAACTAACATCTAAAAACCCTCCTCCATGAATGGAGGGATTTACTAAATTTAGAAAAAATAATTCCTATAATTCTGTAAGGGACTAACTAGGTGGCCCAGTCTCCTCGCAGGGAACTTTTAATATCCTATTGTTCCTATTTTAACTCAAAAATTGATAGCATTAATAACTGATAGTAATTATCCACTCAAACAAAATACTTTAAAAATAATGTCTTCAAATTCTTAGGACCTCTAGTCCTCTTCCCAAGCCACAACATGTGACCAACTTGTCACATTGCTAGCTCTACCTTGATACTTCTGCATCACAAAGGATGTTTTTATTAACAGAGGTAGGTGAAGATGCTTTTTCTATGCTGCAGTGAGATCAAAGATAAAATATCACACTGTGAAAACTCTATTCAAATTCTATATTCTCACACAAAGATATTACACAAATATATATACATGAAATAGTCTCAAGATAGGAAATCTATCTTGGACGTACAGTACTGTGGTTGAGATATTCTCTCAACCACACACTAAACTAGGAAAAAATATAGTTCTAGTTACTTCCTATTATGTAGGAACAAAATCCTCAAATAGGGAATTACAACCATAGACAAGTAGGAATTAAATATTTCTAACTCCCCCCCTTAATGACTACTTGTCATGATGTTAATTCACAAAGTCTGGTTGTGGTCAAACATAACAAAGAATATGTCAATGTCCATATAAAGGAGCAACCATCCACCAGAATGCATGGGTACCAACTGCTAGTCCTATAGGATGTCCTTCGCATACATGATTCAGTCAACCATTATCATTGCATATATGTACCTACAAATCCACCACCATTGATCGAATTGCTTGTGCAGAACCTCCAAAACAAAGAGAGATCAGCACCTTTCTAAGCCAAATATTCATTTCCAAATAACAATCACTAACATTTGTGCTGATTTCGCCTTTCGATGCAACTATCAGATAGAAAAGTGCGTCGACCCTCTTGTGCTCAGACACATCAATATCTGAGACCGTGAGCCAGGTGTTACTGCAGTCCACCTACTCGACTGAGCACAAAGCTCCTGTGAGCACAAAGCTCCTGTGAGCACAAATCTCCCATGTACACATGGCCACAAAGGCACTTTTAGCCACAAAGGCAATCCAGCCACAAAGGCTCTATATGTGGTTTATGGCTCACCACCAACCAGCCACAAAGGCGATATGGTTTCTGGCTCACCACAAACCATCACTTTACAATGACAAAATATGGTTTCAGGTTGACCATAAACCATTACAAAGTGGTTTTAAGATCACCACGAACTTTCAAATGCCTTTACAAGGCTTACATTCCATACTTCAACATTTTGGAGTTTCTGGGTACATATAATGACCATTACAACAACCAACTAGACTTGCTTATAACATGTTAGGGATTCTATTCCACAAACCACACTAAACAAACATCTACTTTGTTGTCCACCATAAAAGTTATTGCTGCTTCATTACCTCATCTTCTCCTACATCCTGGGCATCCTTGTCATTGTCAAATAACTTCTTGGAACTCCATACTTAACCTGTCATTCGTTAGAGTTACAAATTCTAACAAAATAACTTTGGCTACATTGGGTTAGCTAAGCTTAAGAAGGCTCAATAATATTTAAACATGACTCCAATAAAATACAACACAAAATATTTAGATTAATTTCTCTATCTCTGCCCAAAGATGATTATTTCCCAAATATTTCACCAATGATACCTATGAGGGGTCCACTGATAAAGAATCGGATTTGATGACATTCCAACTGGACTCAATGCAGTGTATTCCAACACTGATGATCCATGCATATGCATTCATAGCCACATGAAGAGAACACAATTTTCCCTTCAAAAAACAATAATCTAGGACTCCACGGTCCAATCCTCCATCATCCACAAATTCACCTGTTCACAGTACCAAGGTTTGATAACTGCTTCCAAGCATGCTTCCTCATGCTCGCTACTTTCCATCACAATCTACTCCCCTGATCACACTGGGCACACACAAACTCAATCATCATGCAGCTCCAACCACTACTCTTAGATGCCATTTTAACTGTCATTTCTTCATCATATCTAGTAGCAAATCAATTTGTCTATTGTTGGAATGGCCAATTCCAACAAAGACTCAAATTCATGACAATAGTTGGCCAAACTAAATGTCACAATAAATAACTCAACTCTTTCAACCAGATTTACGTTAATGACATGACACTTTATAAAGAATAAAATTTAAACAATGGAAAATAATAATGCAACTACTCTTTGTTGGGGCACCATGAGATCTGCACCCTCTCCTTAACACAACAGCATTTGTCTTCTTTCCCATTCATGCTCCTTAATCACTTGTTTCATTTCCTTCTCGCATTGAACATTAGGGATTGAATCATACATCTTATTCTTCGACAACATAGCCGAATCTCACTTTAAAGTGCATGGAATGACCTCAAATCCAGCAACTTCAAAACCAGATTTTTGCTTGGCACTCTCCTGTGCTGGAACAACCCCCATTCCTTCATCCCTGGCACCAATCAGAGAATTGAACCTGAAATCCTCATACTTGTGGACCAACACCTTAAATATTAGGTGATTTATTATATAGTGGTTCTTCTTTTGGTCATAACCATCCACGGGAAACCTGATCCATTTGATCGTTATGCCATTATGTTTTCTATACCTCATGGCTGGGAGATTGTCAAGGATCAGATTCACTTGGTACAGATCATCAATTCTTTGCTTCAAGACCTTTACTTCCTGTTCATTTAAGGTTTTAGTAGTGCAAAGATAAAAGGACTCATTCATATTCATATGAAATATATAGGGGGAAGACTCGATCTGGTCACCCATGAGAAGCTCTCCCAAATTCTCTGCACTTTTTTTTTAGGGCCATTTGGGGGTTGAAAATAAGGCAGACTGTAATAGCTAAAGGGCAGTTCAGTCTCTATGGATGTCAGGGAGTTCACCTTAACAGTCAATTCTTCACCTTTAGTGTATGTGTGCAAATAGCTTCCAGGTAAATAAAGTCATTCAATCCCAAGAGTTGGAGTTGTTTAGCTGATCTGCTCTCTTTCGCATACAGTAGCCATGTGAAATGAGCATACCTGAAGCAGATCCTCTGTAATTCACTTGGCCAAACAAATATTTATGATGTAACAGGAAGGACAGAGATATCAATTTCCATGATTTGGTCAAGAATGAATAAAGAAGACACAGAATTTCCATGTTAGGCATGAAAAGCAGAAGCCATGCCTGCCTACTCGAAATAAGGCGAACGAAATGAGTGGAAGAGAGGAGATGTTTCGAGCCCTTACAAACGCAGCGCAATCGACAATTGAAAGAAGTGGAGAAAGCCCTCTAGGAGTGTTGCAAAAATAGCAGCACTCCGGCATTTAGGCAACGCTTGTAGAGGAGGAAGCCCAGTCATTATAAAAAACATCGAAAATCATATTAATCCAAACCAGTTGTTCTGGTTCTCCGGAGCCAAGGTTTCTTAGACCAACTTTTCAAGAGAAGCATCTATCACCACGACGTCTTCCATTTCCCATCGCATTCGCAGATCGAAACCACGCCATGCTTCAGGAATGGCTCGCCGCTGTCTCATTCAATAGCGAAAAAACAAGAACGGAAATCAATCGACATCTCCACAATGCCTCTGCACTTTCCCCGCAACTTCACTCTCACTTCCTTTTCCAGCTTCTCTTCCTGTCTGCATATTTCAAATCTACACATCAGTGCATCAAGGAAAGATCAAAATTCTTAATGGCGTCGAGGAATGCAGAGATCCGGGTTTCCAAGAAGCAAAAGCAACGTTCCCATCCTAGGCTTTTGCAAGGCCCTCGGGAAAAGAATTTGGGTAATGGAATTCCTTTACTGTAGAAGGAAATACCATGTAAATAAAGCACAATTTGCACACTTCCATGCTTAGCCCAAATCTTCCACAGACACCAACTTCAATTATTACTCAATAGCCAAGCAACAATGGACAATGATCCGCTACTTCATCAATGGAAGGGCCACATATAATTACAAACATTTGTGTGCATGGAGAAGCGTTGATGTTTGTAACAAGAATCCATATCAACGTTGTCATAACCACACACAGCAATTCCACGCAATCGGCTATAGATCTAATTCAAAAACATCATGCATACCACTTTGCACACGTACCTCTTGGCACCCTTTAATATCTTCATAGCAACGCACTCTGACAACACAACTCTCTGCATACAGCAGCGCTCAAGCACCAGATGGACAACCAAAAAAGAAAACAAACAAAGAATGAAAATACAGAGATTTATATTCCTATGCCCACGAAGAGCCAAAGGCCCTTACGGGCTCTGATACCAAGATACAATATCACACTGTGCAAACTCTATTCAAATTCTAAATTCTCACACAAAGATATTACACACATATATATACATGAAATAGTCTCAAGATAGGAAATCTATCTTGGACGTACTGTAATGTGGCTGAGAGATTCTCTCAACCACACACTAAACTAGGAAAAAATATAGTTCCAGTTACTTCCTATTATGTAGGAACAAACTCCTCAAATAGGGAATTACAACCATAGACAAGTAGGAATTAAATATTTCTAACTATCAAAAGATATGACAATGAAATTTTCACTAAGATGGAGGTTGTCTCCTACTCACCTCTATAAGGTTGTTGCTTAGAAAATTGCAAAAGGTCAGCTAGTACAAATGGCTTCCTGATCTCTATGGATAAATCATTTGATCTGATATATGAGTGCTGGAATGAGTAACGTGACTGAAAAAAATGAAGGGGTTTATCATAAGTGCAAACACATGCCAACAAGATCACGAGGAAGCTACGAGGATTAACAAGGTGATTGTTATTATACAATAGAGATGATGTTTTGCAGATGCAATAATGTTTTGGAATTGGTTAAATGAGGGACATTCTAATTAACCAATCCTTTCAGAAACTATAGGATCTCATCACGCCAAAATAATGCCATAGATGGATTTGGAGATTGACAAACGTTTTTTTATCAGTAGGATGTACATCAACTACGTTGCATAACGTTCAACTGTTCGCAGATGAATTTCCAAGAGACATAAGTTTTCCTAATATATCTTTTTGTTTGTATGTTGTGTTGTGAGTTGAAGTAGTTTTGTATTTCTTTCAATTATGGTTATAAAAAGGGTTGGTGGTTCTCAAATTGGAAGCCTTGGTGTTGGAAACATAAATTCCTGTGCGTTAGTAAGATCAAGTTGTTTGACCAAATTTTGAACACATTCATTATCCAAACCTCCATCCTAGCCACTAACGGATAACTAAAAGCGAAATATCTAACAGATGATGGTTGGTCCATAGGATGGTTCATTACTTGATGGATCTTATCGTGGAACCCTCGATGAGATGAGGTGTCAATATTGTTCATCTTGCAATGTTCATCAATGATGGTCAAAGACGGTTACGCTTTAAATGGATGTCAATTGACAACTCAAATATGTGGTGGTGAAAGAGAAGTGGTTGCGAGATTCTAGAGTGGATGTGAGTGTTGATGAAGATCATTCAAACATAAATTATCCATGTTGTTGTAGTATGTGTTTTCAATTTTTTCCATGTAAGCGTTAAGGGAAGGTATTGGAAGTAATGATTCCAAGTGTTTTTGTATGTTGTCATTGTGAGTTCCCAAACATCAATCTAGAATTTATTTTTCCTATGTATGATTTGTAGTCGTGATCTAGATGTGTCGAAATTAGTGATCTATGTCCTATATATGTGTAATTGTTGTGATCAATAAAGATATCAAAATGTTTTTTGTGTTGTGTGTAATCGTTATCTCATATTTCTCTATTTTCTAACATTAGGTTCAAATATCATCTCAAATCCATTTTACATTTGAACCCATCATTCATATAAACTAGAATTGTGTTTCCAAATTATGCCATGATCACTAGGTTGTTACTTTCATTAAACTTATGGAAAGATCTTATAATGAGGACAAGTATAAAAGAGAAATAATACATAAAATGATTACTAAAATGTATTTTCCCACAAATTATAACTATTTATCAGTCATATCCATAATTATTTTCCCTTGTAAATAAGATTCCAAATTCATTTATCCTCCATTCCTTAGCTATACAAATCTCATCATATCTAAAATGTAATAATAAACCTTTATGTTCACATAAATTTACTCATATTCATGAAGTACTATAATTTCATAATCTCATAGCTACAATCCTTGGAAAAATATTCTTATGTGTTGGTAATTCTCTAGTTTTAAGAAGTTATTAAAACCATTTAACTAAATTATATCTTAACAAATATTATATAAAGACATTACTAATTAATCAAATCTCCCACTGTATTAAATTATGTTTTAACGAATTTCATACAAAAACATTATTAGTTAAATAAATAAAATACAAAAACATTATCAATTATACCTTAGATATGTCCCATAAAAACATATAAATTATACCCCATAAAATGTAAAAAGAAAATTAACAAGTGAAAATACATTGCAACAGATCAATATGAATGTACCAATTCACCTTATTTTTTGTTTGTAAGATTAGCAAATCCTTCCTGTTTTCCATTAATCAAAAAAGAGAAAAGAAGGTTACAGTGAATAATGATGGATTGTCTCAACCTTCCTGCAAGAAACCAGGTATGCTGGCCACCTTAAAGAGTTATAGGTAAACCAAAATTGATAAATTTTGAACCTAATATTGTCTGTTATATCCAATTTTCTGTCAATTCCTTACAACAACTTTAGAAAGTAAATGGTACCCGTAATATGCATGTCAAAATGAAAAAAAAGGAAAGGATTTCATAAAATCAATCACCAAATGAATCGATAGGAATCGGGTCCTTAACACTGGAACCGGGCATATCCACTTGATTCATACTTTGTAGTTGGAATTCCATGTGGCCCAGGAAAACGTTCTAGTGGTGTTTCAGAAGGTGGATTTCTTGGATATCCTTTCTCATTTAAGCTAATATAGAGGCATATTTTGGGTCCCCTCTAATTTCCTGAACACTGACTATGGCTTTTTCCAGTATACATTTCGTTGCCCAATAAGTATGGATATACTATTGAAATAATGACAGTCTACTTCTGGTATTACCTGGATCCATTAGAAACTCCATCGCTTCCTCTTGTATTTCACGCTCCTCTTTGGTTTGGCAGTCATGCTCCCAGCCTGAAATGAGTGATTTTACTTGAGAAGGATTACTCGACCCATAGGCATCAAAAATATTTTCCATAATTGTTTTTCTAGAATTTCATCCCCTGTTGCTAGGTCCCACTTTGGACTTACTCTTGTTCTTCTTTCATTTGTCCTTTGCATCCTTTTTCACTACTTGACCTTTCACCATTTTGTCTTGCAGGTGGAGTACCAACTGTTGGATTAACAAGCACTGTTGGGGCGAGTATGAGACCAAGGCTAAAGGAACACTTTTATATGATTTAAAAATACCTGTGAAGTGCAACAAAATTTTAATAATTGATTTAGTTAAACAACAAAGTAAAAGATCATGATTCTCAAGAGTAACATCTTCATTTTTAGCAGTGTAATTCATGTCATCATTCCTTATTCCAGTCGTTTGTCCAGATATGAAGGTGGCAATAGGATGGCAAGGAGAGGCCACTGTTTCCCAAAGAAACAGAAATTTCCTTAACTGTCACGATAAATCATGCATGGCCAGAATGTATCCTTTCTCTAGAAGCATGTGGACTAACTCAGGGGAGAAAATCCATTGAATAGGACTTAAACCCCGTGGAACTAGACTGAAACCCCACAGAACAGGACAAAAACACCACTGAACCAGACTGAAATCCCACAAAGTTGGATAGAAAATACCTTTTCAACACCAGACTTTAGCAGTTCCACCATTACAATTAGAGCCCAACTCCCCCCCCCCCCCCCTTCATAACATTGTAAAAATACCGAGTAGGAAAAAACCTGAAAGGGTATCCAGCAGAGCACTACCTGTGAAAATGTCATTGGAGGCCATACACTGAACTTCCTAGGATTGGTAGGTCAAGTTGTGAAGGTTGCAGACAGGGCATAAATCTGGTCTAGTAATGCAGAGGGGGAAATGAATAACAAGACAAGCGATGAAGAAATTCAAGATGGGAGAAAAAAAACTAGAGTTAGGAGGCCATGTAGAATCAATTGAACGACATGTAGAATCAAATTTGGTAAAATCAGGGTCAAGGAAATGATAAAAAAAGACAGATAATGCAGCCTTCATAGACACAGGGATGTTAACACCAAGCTCCCTAACAACATCTAGAATATACCAGAACTTAGAAAAATTAGAACCCTTCGCCCCCATAAAGGCGAGGTAAGAAGGTTTAGAATAAAAAAAACACAACAGAACAACAATTTTTTTTTCATATACTCTAGAATGTTCAAGACAATAAAACTTTGAAGGCTTAACGACTGTAAAATTCCAAATTAATTTCATTAAACTATACCAAAACCTGGACATCAAACAAAACCCCCAGAATTTCTCATATCTTTCATACTAAAAAACTAGAAAAAATGTGAAGACCTGAATTTTGTCTCCTATCACAGCAACAAACATGATCTAGAGGCTTAGAACATACCCAGAGAAGCACTGTGCAACCGTCATCTAACCCTTCGCCTGCTCTCCAACTTCCTTGCCTGATATTAACTGCATGGATAACTGCAAGACCATATTACCACCTTGCTCATTACCACCTTTAGCCTTCGTAACATTCCTCACATGGTGGAATTGTTTCCAACGCCCTTCTGATAAACGTGAGTTGGCTATGACCCGCATTTAATTCTTTCATTATTTGACGTGGGTGGTCCCACCATACTCTCATCATGTCGACATCAACTATCAATGTGGTACGCACGAACTCGTGCCACCTCACCATTCGAATTGACCACTTGGCACTTCGATCGGGGATTCCAAGTATCCTCATTATCCCTGTCAACAATTTCTTGCAGAGACTATAGCTCCTCCTCATGTAGCATTTCGGCTCCCTGGCATCGATTTAGCATATCAGTTCACCTTATTAGTAACTTATCATTTTCTCTTTATTTTTGTTTCAATGTTTTACTTAGTCATATATCTTTCGATATTTTATTTAATGATGTATCTTTATGTCTAATATATACATATATAATCCTTTCACATTCACATAATAATAATAATAATAATAATTATATTTATAATACCATTTTTATATATATAATAATTACAATAATATAATTAATCTATGAATTTTTAAATATTATATATATATATATATATATATATATATATATATATATACATATATATATATATATATATGTACATATGTATACACACACACATAAAAAGTTACGAGAATCATAATTTTGAAATAATAAGTTAAAACTATTACATCAAATAGGTTAACACTATTATATCAAATACAATTATTTGGTAAATGTCACAAACATACTAAAATAATCTTTATAAAATAAAATTTATTTAACAATACATCTAAATATATTAACTTTTACTAGGTCAATATACATATTATAAATATACATCTTTAAATATTTAATTTATATTTAATAACCAACTATTATGTGTGTGTGTGTGTGTGTGTGTGTGTGTGTGTGAAGTTATGACAACCATTGTCATTATGTGGTAAATGATGACGATGGTGGTTACTTTCCGTTAAGACTAATGGAATCTATCGAACTTTAATAAGGTTTGCTAATACATTTATTTACTAACTTAAAAAAAATTAATTCACACACACACACACACACACATGTATATATATATTTCTTACTTATATGTACATGTTACTTTTTATTAATTTTATATTAAAAATAATTTTAAGTATTGAGATGTTTTTCTTTTTTTTTGTAAGCTTCATAGTTCCTTACCATTTTCTATTAATATAAAAAGCGGGCATAATAGGTACAAAAATTAGACCTCAACCTGCCCAAAGGAAACCAGGTATGTCGGCCATCTGAGTGCATTGTACGCCATCCAAAACATGTACTTCCTTAACTTCCTAAAAAGAGTATTAAGGTAACTGATATCAAAGTTTACTAATACTAACATTTACAGAATACATAAGTAACATTTACGGAATACATAAGTAAAGCTAACTGCTAAAAAACTAGAACTGACAGCTCTAGTCATCATCCAACTCCACTGGGGCCAGATCTTTGACACTGGAACCTGGCATTTCAACTTGTTGCATAGCTTTTATTTCTCTCTCCATTCTGCCAAGATGAGCATACTGTTGAGATTCAACAAGATCTTGAGCTTAGTGAAAAGTAAGCACCTTCAGTAAGTGGGGCCCACAGGCTATTTTTAGGTGTATGCCTATTTTTAGACATGGTGAGCATATTCTATAAGTTGCAGGATGCTATTTGTAGATGGTTGGTCAAATTTGGAAAATATATGAAATTCTATTTTTAGAATATTGGGCGAAGTCTATTTATAGATTGTCAATCTAAAAATAGGTGCATGTCGATTATTATTAACCCTTAATAATAATCCTACAATAATCATCAACTTATTCTCTTAGAGCACTTTATTTCAGTGAACATATTTGGAAAATTAGTGGGTTGAAGGAATTACGCAATTCCTAGGGTTATTGGTGGCTCATGCATGGAGGACTTAGTTAGAACTGAAGTGGCAAAGTTATGATAGAGTTGGAAGAGAAGTTACAAGAGTTGTTATTTAGTTTGATTCAGTTAAGTGAGTCAAACTCAGTTGAGCTAGTTGTATCTAGTCTAACTGAAAGATACACTGGTGAGACTTTATAGAATTAATTAGTTAATTAATTCACAACTAATAACTCACTAACAACTGAATAGATAGAATAGTTAACTACAGTGCATGTTAGTTCCACTGGAGACCTAGTGGACAGATAGGTGAAAGGGTGAGATGGCCTATCCATTGTGACTATAATGATGCATTCAATGCATCTGACACACATTACAGTTGCCATTGAGGATTGCGCAGTCAAGGCAAGGCCAATTAGAATTCATTCAAAGGTCTTCTTCAACAGGGATTGCGCAGTCGAGGTAAGCTGTTAGGAGGCAAGAAATTGGTGCATAGAGATGAAATTTTTGCATGACAGTGTATAATGATTGTTGATTGTAATGAGAGCTTGATGTACTAAGCTTTGTATGATATTATTACATGATTCCATTGATATACATAATATATGATATTTTGGGTTTTTAGCTTTAAAATTTCCCATTAAACAACTGTGTTATGTGTGATTGAATTTATTCACATGTGTTTGCAATTGAGTTTTAAATTTTCACAAGTTTAACAGTGGAAGGATTCTGTATTTAGCAAGAAGATAAATATTTTTAGATCAAGAGAATATGGTAATACATCAGTATTAATAAATTTCAACATGGTATTAGAGTAGTATTGATCACTGGAGATTGCAATTGTGAAGAAGTGTTGAGTTTTGTTCTGGTGGACAATTCGAATTTGCTGCAGAAATTTCTTGGTGCGACAGTTGAGTATTCATTGAAATGTCTTTCAATGGGTTGCAGTTGGAGTATGCCCTTGAGGGTAGCTCGAATTAAATAGCCTGGAAAGATAGGATGGATGCAGTGCTTGAAGATAATGGACTGAAGGAGTTCATTGATAACGATGTTACAGGACTTGACGCATGGCAGAAGAAGGTAGCAAAGACAAGAAGAATTATGTTGGAAGGTGTGAAGGACCATATTTTGTCAAGCCTTCACAGGAAAGCCACTCCATTTTCACTATGGAAGGCTTTGACAGATCTTTTCCGAAGCAGCAGCAACCCGAGGAAGTTGGCACTGAAAGATAAGCTCAAAAAAATAAAAATGGAGAAGGGCGACAGTATTCCAAAATATCTCACGAAGTTTTTCCATTATAGGGATGAAATGGGAAGTGTGGGGATTACAGTTGATGATTATGACTTGGTGAGATTGGCTCCCCTTGGGCTTCCCAAGAGTTGGCATAGCTATGAATACTTTTTCAATGGACGGGAGAAATTGTCGGGAGTGACTTTGGTCAGATCTTGTGCAGGAGGAGATAAGGCGAAGTACCAGAGATGGCTCTTCATCGAAGAATGATGACGAAGAGAATTGCGCTTTGGCTGCCAAAGAAAGGAAATGGAATGGGAAGAAATCCCATTCAAAATCTGAAGCTAAAGGCAAGAAGTTGGATTTTTCCAAAATGAAGTGTTTTCACTGTCACGAACATGGGCATCTCGCCACTAACTGCCCACAGAAAAAGAAGAACAAGAAGGTTGTTGGAGTTGCAGTGGGTGAGGCCTTAGCCTCACAATTTGAACTTGATTTCTCCTTGATCGCATGATTTTTTTCAAGCACAATGGGAGAGGTGTGGTATCTTGATAGTGGTGCGTCTTTCCATATGACGAGAGACAAGGAGTTGTTTAGTGACTTGGAGAAGGATCTTCAAATGAATATAGAGATGGGTGACGATGGTAGATACAGTGCGACTAGAATTGGGAACATTACCTTTGAGAGGGATTCAAGTAAATCATTTCTATTGAGAGATGTTATGCATGTTCTAGGTCTAAAGAAGAACTTGGTCTTGGCCGCAATGTTGGAAGACAAAGGTTATGACATTATTTTCAACGAGGGAAAATATTTCCTTCGACATAAAACAACGGGTAAAACCAAGAGGATAGGGATTCGAGTTAAGAATCTCTACAAGCTAGAGGTATATGGCTGTGCTTCAATGATGGGCAAAGAAGGAGAAGTGGTGAGCCGAGATGAGGGCGAATTATGGCATAGGAAATTGGGTCGTCTTCACCGTGGCGCCTAGAAAATTTTGCAGTAGATTTCTACTGGACTTCTCAAGGTTACTCTTGTGCATTCATATCAATGCAAGGGATGTAATATGGGTAAGTTTGTGAAGACCACCTTTCATGAGAAGGAGAATCGTGCTTTGGTGATCCTGGAGAGAATTCACACAAACGTGTGTGGACCTTTCTCGGTTGCTTCAATAGAAAAACATAGGTATTATGTTATATTTGTTGATGAATATTCTCATAGATGCTAGATCTTCTTCATGCAGAATAAGAGAAAAACATTATCAAAGTTCAGCGAGTTTAAAGCATTGGTGGAGAAGAAGTCGGGGAAGCAAGTGAAGGCTCTATGGAGCGATAATGGTGGTGGAGATATCCCGAACGAATTCAAAGAATTTTGTAGAAAAGAAGGAATTCGAAGAGAACTCACAGCGCCTCATAAACCATAGTAGAATGGGGTCACAGAGAGGAAAAATAGAACGATTGTGAGTGTTGCACGAGCTATGCTACATGACCAGGGCCTACTGATGCACCCGTGGGCAGAAGCATGCAACACTGCGATTTATGTGAAAAATGTAGAAATTATATAATTTATGTGTTATATATCCAAGATTCTCCTGATCACACACTATTTTAACTTCATGCACAATACAGAATCTATTCCACCATTGATCATCACATGTGGAAATTAAATTAATTGCAATGCACACATGAAACCATAAAAATTCACACGCATTAAAACAATTGTTTAACGGGGAATATTGAAGCTATAAACCCCAACTATATGTATATAATATATGTCATATAGATCATGTAATAATCCTCATACAAAGCTGATCATATCGAGCTCTTAGTACAATACAATCGCTACACACTAATCAGGCCCGATCTTGCAAATCCATGCACCGATCTCTGCCACTTGCTAGCTTGCCTCTATTGCGCAATCCCTGCTGAAGAATGACTTTGAATGAACTCAAATCCACCAAGCTTGCACTGCACAATCCTCATTGGCATCTCCACTAAGTGTTGGATGCAATCAGTGCATCACTATAGTCACAACTGATAGTCACACTTTCTCTTTCACCTACCTCTCCACTGGTCTCCACTGAAACTGCCATGCACTGTAGCTAACTGATGTATTCTTCAGTTGATTAATGAGTTATTATTTAGTGAAATAATTAACTAATTAATTCACACCACTCTCACTAGTGTATCAATCAGTTAGACTAGATACAACTAGCTCAACTGAGTCTAACTGAGTTAAACTAAATACAACTCGACCAACTACTTCTATAACTCCACCAAACTCTGTCACATGAGTTCTAACTAAAGTCCTCATGCATTATCTGCAGTAAACCATCAGGAATAGCATAATTCCTTCTGTCAGCTGTTGTTCCACATCTGTGCACTTAACTGAATTGCTCTAAGAGAATAAGATAATTTTTAGAGTCCAAATATTATTAAGAGCTAATAATATTCAACATTTCTATTTTTAGACTAGAAATATAAAAATATATTCCACCCAATATGTCTAAAAATAGAAGTCCAAATATTTTTCCAACTTGACCAACCATCCACAAATAGCATCCTGCAACTCATAGAATATGATTGACATGTCTAAAAATAGACATATTCTAAAAATAGACTTTGTGCGAAAAATAGCCTACGGGCCCACTTAGTGAAGGCGACTCTTTTCACTAAGCTCATCATCTTGTTGAATCTCAACACTCCCTCTCAACAAGATAGGGATTATCTACCACCCCGGTCCTGTCTCTATGGTATTCGAATTTGCTCCTGGTGAGCGCCTTCGTCAGAATATCTGCACCCTGAACCTCCCTAGGAATGTAAGAAAGCAACATGATCTTCTACTGCACACAATCTCTGATATGATGATACCGGATGTCAATATGTTTAGATCTATCTTGAAATACTGGATTAATCGAGAGTTTAATACAACTCTGATTATCACAATATATCACAGTAGGATCTAAGTGTGAACCAAACAACCCGACCAATATCTTCCTCATCCATATAGCCTCGCATGTAGCCAAACTTGCTGCCATGTACTCAACCTTCACTAAACTGAGTGCCATGGAACTCAGTTTCCTGCTGTACCAAGAAACTATCGTAGAAACGATACTGAATATCCCTCCAGATGTGCTCTTTTTTTCTATTGGGCTCCCTGACCAATCTTCATTTGTGAAGCCATGCAGCTTCAAGTCATCCGACAATCTGTACCATAATCCATATCCTGATGTGCCCCTGAGATACCTCAGGACATGCTTGCCTGCCTTCCAAAATAGCTTGGTAGTCTTAACCATAGCTTGTGAAAGCTAGTTAACAGCATAGCATATGTTCGGTCGTGTATTGACTAGATACATGAGCAAACAAACCAACTGTCGATAAACAGTGGCATCCACTACCTCTGTCAATCTAGCATCCTCTTTCCTCCAACCAACAGGAAGAGGAGTGTTGATAGGCTTGCAGCCTTGCATGTGAAACTTCTCCAGTATCTCTCGGGCATACTTGCCTTGAGACACAAACAGTCCACCCTTCCACTGCCATATTTCCAATCGAAGGAAATGATGGAGGCCCAAGTCCTTCATCTCAAACTCCTTTGCAAGATCTACCTTGCATGAGTGTATCAACAGTTCATCACCTGTTAGTTTCAAATCATCTACATAAAGTACAATGATCAGCAACTTACCCTCCACCACAGTCTGGTATAGGTTTGGATCCGCCTCACTCTTGGCGAAACCAAGTCCGATGAAATAACTGTCAATCTGTGTGTACCAAACACGAGGTGCTTGTTTCAGCTCATACAACACTCTTTTGAGCCTGCACACATGTGACTTGCTACTGAAGATTTTGAATCCTTCAGGATGCTCTATGTACACCTCCTCCTCAATGACTCCATTGAGGAACGCAGTCTTCACATCCATATGATGAATGTGCCAACCCATCTTCGCTGAGAGAGCAAGGATGGTCCGTATGGAAGAATACCTTGTGACAGGTGCAAAGGTTTCTTCATAGTCAATCCCCTTGATCTGTGAGAAGCCCCGGGAAACAAATTTTTCCTTCTAATTCTCGACGCTCTCGTCAACAGCTTGCTTCACTTTGTAGATCCATCTCAAACCTACCACTGATTTTCCTTCCAGCCTTGGGAAAATCTCCCATGCACTGTTTCTGACAATCGAATCATACGCTTACACCATGGCATCTACCCGTGCGGGATCCTCCACAGCTTCCTCGAAAGAGGATGGTTCTGTCACGATACACTTTCTCATCAGAGCCATGTATCCAGTAAATCGTACAGGTGTTTTTCTCTATCTGCACTGTGATGTAGGTGCTCCTACATTCTGCACTGCATCAAGATTCAGTCACTCAGCTTCTGTAGTGCGCTTCCGCCCTCTGATGTTTGGCGCTGCATGAGTGGTTTCTTCCACTCCATGAAACTCCTCTTGTGGCTGATCCACATCCTGAGGCTCATCTTTAGGAACAAGTAGCTCCTCATCTGCATGCAAGTGTAGCTCCCTCTGAAGCGACAACTTCATGGATTTCTCCTCATGAAATTTGATATCCCATCGCACTACAGTCATTCGACTGTCTCACAAATACACACGATAATTGTGGGGTGTTTCTATGTACCCCACAAATATCCCAACCTCTGCGGTCGGCTCCAGCTTCTTCCTAGCATCCTTCATCACATGAATGTAAATAGGTGAGCCAAAAATATTCAAATGAGAAATATCAAGCTTCTTACCAGAAAACGCCTTTTCGGGTGTACTCATGCCGAGTACTCTGTGAGGACAACAGTTTTGCACATAAACCGCAGTGTTGCATGCCCCATCCCACAAGTGTATGGGAAGGCCCTGATCATGCAGCATCACCCATGCAACATCCACGATCATTTTGTTCTTTCTCTCCATGACCCCATTCTGCTATGGGTTATAAGGCACTATGAGTTCTCTTTGAATTCCTTCTGTGCTGCAAAAGTATTTGAATTTTCCAGAGATGTATTCACCACCATTTTCACTCCTTAGAGCTTTCACCTGCTTCCCCGAATCTTTCTCAACCAGTTCCTTGAACTCACAGAACTTTGAGTATGTCTCTCTCTTCTTCTGCATGAAGAAGATCCAGCACTTATGAGAGAAGTCATCAACAAATATCACATAATACCTGTGCTTTGCTGTCGAAGCTATTGAGAAAGGTCCACACACGTCTATGTGAATTCTCTCAAGGATCGTCGTGGCATGACTATCCTTCTCATGAAAAGTGGTCTTCACAAATTTTCCCAAAGTACATCCTTTGCACTGATCTGACTGCACAAGTGTACCCTTGGGAAGCCCGGTAGAAATTTGCTGCAAAATTTTCAAAGTGTCATGGTGAAGATGGCCCAATCTCCTGTGCCAAAATTCACCCTCATCCCAGCTCACCACTACTTTTGCTTTTCCTCCCATTTTTGTGCAACCATCTACCTGCAATTGATAAATGTTCTTAACTCGAACCCCTATCCTCCTAGTTTGACCCGTTGCTTTACTACGCAGGAAATCCTTTCCCTCGCTAAAAAAAACATCATAACTCTTGTCTTCCAACATCGCCACAGAGATCAGATTCTTCTTCAATCCTGGAAAATGCATGACGTCCTTCAAGATGAAAGGTTTTCCAGACTCCCTCTCAAAGGAAATGGTCCCAATACTAGTTGCACTATATCTACCATCATCGCCCATCTCGATGTGCACTCCAAGATCCTTCTCATTCAGATCACTGAACAAATATTTGTCTCCGGTCATATGGAAAGACGCACTACTGTCAAGAAACCACACTGATCCCATCACACTTGAAACCAAGCATGCGATCAGTGAAAAATCCAACTCAAACTGCAAGGCGAAGGCCTCTCCAGCTGCAGATCCAGCCTGCTTATTTTTCTTCTTCTGTGGACAATTAGTGGCGTAATGTCCGTGTTGGTGATAGTGAAAGCACTTCACCTTGGACAAGTCCTGCTTCTTACCTTTCGCACCAGATCAAGAAGGATTTTTATTTCTCTTCCCTTTCCTTTCTTTGGCAGCCAAAGCGCAATTTTCTTCATCTACATTCTTCGATGAAGATCCATCTCTGGTACCCCGCCTTATCTCCTCCTGCACAAGATCCGACCAAAGTTTCTCCCATCCTGGAAATTTCTCCCAACCATTAACAGAGTCCTCGTAGCTATGCGAACTCTTCAGAAGCCCAAGGAGAGCCAAGCTCACCAAGTCCTCTTTATCTACAGTAACCCCCACACTTCCTAGCTCATCCTTGCAGTGGACAAACTTCGTGAGGTATTTTCGTATATTGTCACCTTTCCCCATTTTTATTTTTCTGAGCTTGTCTTTAAGCACCAACTTCCTCTGGTCGCTTCTGCTTTGGAACAAGTCTGTCAAAGCTTTCCACATTAAGAATGGAGAAGCTTTACCATGAAGGCTGGACACTATGTGATCCTTCACACCTTCCAATAGAATCCTTCGACATTTTGTTGTCTTCTTTTGCCATGCGCCAAGTGCAGCTGCATCGCTAGAAGCTGGTTTTGGAATTTCAGCATCTATGAACTCCTTCAACCCATTATCATCTAGCACCACCTCCATCTTGTCCTTCCATGCAATATAATTTGAGCTTCCATCAAGGGTATACTCCAATCACAATCCATTGAAATACATTTCAATGAATGCTCAACTTCAACACCAAGAAAACACTGCAGCAAATTCAAGTTCCACCAGCACAAAACTCAACCGCTTCAATAATTGCAATCTGCTCTGATCAATATCACTCTGATACCATGTAGAAATTATATAACTTATGTGTTATAGATCCAAGATTCTCATGATCACACACTATTTTAACTTCATTCACAATATAGAATCTATTCCACCATTGATCATCACATGTGGAAATTAAATCAATTGCAATGCACACATGAAACCATAAAAATTCACACATATTAACACAGTTGTTTAACGGAAAAGCCTGAAACTAAAAACCCCAACTATCTGTATATAATATATGTCATAGAGATCATGTAACAATCCTCATACAAATCTGATCATATCAAGCTCTCAGTACAATGCAATCGCTACACACTAATCAGGCCCAATCTTGCAAATCCATGCACCAATCTCTGCCACTTGCTAGCCTGCCTCTACTGTGAAATCCCTAATAAAGAATGGCTCTGAATGAACTCGAATCCACCAAGCTTGCACTGTGCAATCCTCATTGGCATATTTACTGAGTGTTGGATGCAATCAATGCATCACTATAGTCACAACTGATAGTCACACTTGCTCTTTCACCTACCTCTCCACTGGTCTTCATTGAAACTGCCATGCACTATAGTTAACTGATGTATTCTTTAGTTGATTAATGAGTTATTATTCATTGAATTAATTAACTAATTAATTCACACCACTCTCACTAGTGTATCAAACAATTAGACTAGATACAACTAGCTCAACTGAGTCTAACTGAGTTAAACTAAATACAACTCCACCAACTACTTCTATAACTCCACCAAAATCTATCACATGAGTTCTAACTAAAGTCCTCATGCATTAGCTCCAGTAAACTGTCAGGAATAGCGTAATTCCTTTTGTCAACTGTTGTGCCACATATGTGCACTTAACTGAAGTGCTCCAAGAGAATAAGATAATATTTAGAGTCCAAATATTATTAACAGCTAATAATATTTGACATTTCTATTTTTAGTCTGGCAATCTAAAAATAGATTCTGCCCAATATGTCTAAAAATAGAAGTCCATCTATTTTTCCAACTTGACCAACCATCCACAAATAGCATCCTGCAACTCATAGAATATGATCAACATGTCTAAAAATAGACATAGTCTAAAAGTAGACTTTGCGCCAAAAATAGCCTGCGGGCCCACTTAGTGAAGGCGACTCTTTTCACTAAGCTCATCATCTTGTTGAATCTCAACACAAAACCATTGTCCTCATAGAGTATTTGGCATGAGTACACCTGAAGAATATTTTACTGGTAAGAAGCCTAATATTTACCATTTGAAGATTTTTGGCTCATCTGTTTACATTCATGTCACAAAGGACACCAGGAAGAAGCTGGAGCCAACTGTAGAAGTTGGGATATTTGTGCGGTACACAGAAACACCCCATAATTATCGTGTGTATTTTCCAAATAGTCGAATTACTATGGTGCAACGGGATATAAAGTTCAATGAGGTGAAAGCCATGAAGTTGTCATTTGGGAGAGAGCCACACTTGCATGCAGAGGAGGAACTTCTTGTTCCCAAAGATGAGCCTCTAGATGTGGATTAGCCACAGGAGGAGATTCATGGATTGGAGGAGTCCACTCATCTAGAACCAAACATCAGAACAGGAAAAAATCGTAACACAGAAACTTGATGTAGCAGAGAATGTAGGAGTCCTTACATCACAACGCAGACAAAGATAGTCACCTGACCGATTTACTGGATATATGGCTCTTATGAGCAAGTGTCATGACAAAGCCATATTCTTTTGAAGAAGCAACGTAGGAGCTCACATGGGTAGATGCCATGGTCGAGGAGTATGACTCCATTATTAGAAACAGTGCTTGGGAGATTGTTCCAATACCGGTGGGTAAATCAGTAGTAGATTCGAAATGGATCTAGAAGGTAAAGCAAGCTTCTGATGGGAGTGTCAAGAAGTATAAGGAAATATTTGTTGCTCGAGGCTTCTCACAAATCAAAGGGATTTATTATAAATAAATCTTTGCACCTGTCACACAATATTATTCCATAAGGACCATCCTTGCTCTCTTAGCGTAAATGGGTTGGCACATTCATCAGATGGATGTGAAGACTGTGTTCCTTAATGGGATCATTGAGGAAGAGGTGTACATTGAGCAACTTGAATGATTTGAGATATTCAGTAGCAAGTTGCATGTATGTAGACTCAAAAGAGCGTTGTATGGGCTAAAGCAAGCACCATGTGCTTGGTACACACGGATCGAAAACTATTTCACTAGACTTGGCTTCACCAAGAGTGAGGCAGATGCAAACCTATACCAAATTGTGATGGAGGGTAAGCTTTTAATCATTGTTCTTTATGTTGATGATTTAATACTAATGGGTGATGAGCAGTTGATACACTCATGAAAGGCAGATCTTGCAAAGGAGTTTGAGACAAAGGATTTGGGACTCCATTATTTCCTTGGATTGGAAATATGCCAGTGAGAAGGTGAACTGTTTGTGTCTCAAGGCAAGTATGCTAAAGAGATACTAGGTAAGTTTCACATGGAGGACTGCAAGTCCATGGATACTCCTCTTCCAGGAAATTGGAGGAAAAAGGATGCTACATTGGCAGAGGTAGTAGATGCCACTTTTTATCAATAGTTGGTGGGTTCACTCATGTATTTAGTTAATACAAGACCAGACATATGCTATGCGGTGAACCAGCTTTTACAAGAGATGGTTAAGCCTACCAAGCTCTTTTGGAAGGTAGGCAAGCATGTCCTGAGGCATCTCAGGGGCACATCTGAGTATGGTTTATGGTATAGACAGACAGATGAGGTGAAGTTTCATGGCTTCACGGATGCATATTAGGCAGGCAGCCAAACAGACAGAAAGAGCACATCAGGAGGGGGTTTTAGTATCAGATCTACAATAGTTTCTTTGTACAGCAGGAAACAAAGATCCGTGGCACTCAGTTCAGCGAAAGCAGAATACATGGCAGCAAGTCAAGCTTCATGTGAGGCTATCTAGATGAGGAAGATCCTGGTCATTTTGTTCGGTTCACATTTAGATCCTATAGTGATACATTGTGATAATCAGAGTTGCATTAAGCTCTCGATTAACCCTGTGTTTCATGATAGATCTAAACATATTGATATCCGGTATCATCATATCAGAGATTGTGTGCAACGGAACATGTTGCTTCATTACATTCCTACAGAAGATCAAGATGCAGATATTCTGACGAAGGCGCTTGGCAGGAGCAAATTCGAATGCCATAGAGACAGGATCAGGGTGAAGGATAATCCCTATCTTGTTGAGAGGGAGTGTTGAGATTCAACAAGATGATGAGCTTAGTGAAAATTAAGCACCTTCACTAAGTGGGGCCCGCAGGCTATTTTTAGGTGTATGTCTATTTTTAGACATGGTGAGCATATTCTATAAGTTGCAGTATAAGTTGCAGGATGTTATTTGTAGATGGTTGGTCAAATGTAGAAAATAGATGAAATTCTATTTTTAGAATATCGGGCGAAGTCTATTTATAGATTGTCAATCTAAAAATAGGTGCATGTCGATTATTATTAACCCTTAATAATAATCTGACAATAAACATCAACTTATTCTCTTGGAGCACTTTGTTTCAATGAACATATTTGGAAAATCAGTGGGCTGAAGGAATTACACAATTCCTAGGCTTATTGGTGGCTCATGCATGGACGACTCAGTTAGAACTGAAGTGGCAAAGTTATGACAGAGTTGGAAGAGTAGTTACAGGAGTTGTTATTTAGTTTGACTCAGTTAAGTGAGTTAAACTTAGTTAAGCTAGTTGTATTTAGTCCAACTGAAAGATACACTAGTGAAAGTTTAGTGAATTAATTAGTTAATTAATTCACAACTAATAACTCACTAACAACTGAATAGATACAACAGTTAACTACAGTGCATGTCAGTTCCAGTGGAGACCCAATGGAGAGATAGGTGAAAGGGTGAGATGGACTATCCGTTGTGGCTATAGTGATGCATTCAATGCATCTGACACACATTGGAGTTGCCAATGAGGATTGTGCAGTCAAGGCAAGGCCAATTCGAATTTATTCAGAGGTCGTCTTCAGCAGGGATTGTGCAGTGGAGACATGTTCCGAGGAGGCAAGAAATTGGTGCATAGAGATGCAAATTTCTGCATGACAGTGTGTAATGATTGTTGATTGTACTAAGAGCTTGATGTGCTAAGCTTTGTATCATATTATTACATGATTCCATTGATATTCATAATATATGATAGTTGGGGTTTTTAGCTTTAAGCTTTCCCGTTAAACAACTGTGTTATGTGCGATTGAATTTATTCACATGTGTTTGCAATTGAGTTTTAAATTTCTGCAAGTTTAACAGTGGAAGGATTATGTATTTAGCAAGAAGATAAATATTGTTAGATCAGGAGAATCGGGTAATACATTAGTATTAATAAATTTCTACACATACTGATGTAGTTGACGCAGGTTGATTTCCTCAATGTTTCTATTAATCTCTGCCAGGGTGGAGACTAACTTGGGCTCCCCTGCTTCTTGAATTGACATTATGGCCTTTACCATTAGGCATTTTACTAGCCAATATGTTCTGATTGAGTGCTGAAATAATGAGATTCTCCCACGAGTATGCCCCGGATCATCAATCATATGCTATAATTCTTCCACTGCCAAATCATCCTCCTCTTCCATTTTAGTTCTGACTCCTGTCTCCCAGCCAAAAATATGAGATTTTAAAGAATAGGGTGTTTCTTCTGCACAGGTCTGAATTAAGGGCTCCATGAGCTGTTTGCTGGATTTCTGGCCTCTCTTGGCTAGCGGGGCTGAGCCAGTGTCTTTGCCTTTGTCCAATTTGGACTTTCTTCCTCTATTTTTCTTGAGCATCTTGACTGGAAAGAAAACGAAAACTCCTAGAGCAGCAACACAATAAAAAATTCCAAGACAGTTAATGAGAAGGATATTGAAATTACAATAGTTGGGTAATGCAATAGATGGATAGCAGTCATGGGCGCCTTGTCCCTTCAGCTATTTAAACACAATCCAGCCTTTCCCCTTAGCCTTCCTACCTAAGATACTACCTACCCCCAACCAGAACAGAGGTATAATATTAAGCATAAGTAACCATGGCCCATAGCAAAACAAGTAAATGCCAAACCTACCAAGAACCCAAATTCTGCATGCCCGCCATATTTCTAAGCCCCATAATTTGAAACCATTGTTTGCCCTATGCAGCGACAGATGATAAAACACAGAACCCTCACCTAAGAGCATGATACTACCCTCCCAAACATTCACATCATTGACCTGCATAGAGACTATTTCCTAGGCTGACCCACGAATAGTATCCTCATGGCTTCTAATATCTTGAGGGGGAAGAGTAGCAGTTTTTAAATTTTCTATCCTTACAGAACTATGACCAAGGTGGAGATGTAGGCTTCTACCACTGGCTTTACAGGCACTGCCAACCTTGAAGACTTTACAAACCTTGGCAAAACCATTATACAGATAATCTAAAAAAACTAAAATTTCCGCCTGCATGTTGCGAAATTTCGACACTATCTTCATTTGCACAGCAAGGAGGAATTCAAATACATACCAAGCCACCCACGCAGTCCACCAACGTCGTCGACTGTTGCTTCCAGAGGGCACGCAAGAGGAGTCGACTTCTTCACAACAGAGTGAAATTATGAGAATGGCTAGAATGTCAAAGTTCTTAACCTGCCCCGAAACATTCCTCCAGCCTTTATCCCAACAAAACACTAACATCCTCGCTGGCTTTTCTCGCTGCTTGTCATACAAATCTATTACCATAATTATGTTATCACTTGGGAGATGTCCTTTCCATTACCCAGCTGGCCAATATCTGCCACGCCTTGCATACGGTGGCCACGTTTTCATCCTACCTCTCCACGCGGCATTCCCATTTCGCCACCGTGTCTTCTCGGCATGCTCCTTGCTGCTAGCCACCCACAATGCCTTTTCATAGTGCATTATATTATATAGCATCTTTTGAGATTCAAGTGGGTTAAGTAACTCATTATCTATGATCATTTCCATGAGAGGTAGTCATAAGTGACTAATTTCTCATGATTTTTGAATAGTCTATTTAACACTCATTGCACATGACAATGCTCATTCAAATGAAGAAGTGAAATTGATTAATATCATTAATACATTTTATTAAAATATATATATATAGCGTGTTCTATTTATTTTTCGGAATGGACAGGTCCACGTTACATTGAGATTTCAAATGCCAATTCGTTTTTACGGAAACTTAGGCCACGTTATACCCTCACTCAACATTAAAAGCGAGGAAACGACCATTTCCAACCAAGTTCGGCTGCGTGGAAAATTATTGGTGTCATAAATAGTTTGGCAGCTTATGTGTGTGCTTCCTAATGGACCCACGACGCATTATATGAAACCTAACGAGCTACAGGGTACAGTTGAGATTCTCGCCTGGAAAAGTTTTCGGCCATAAAAAATTCTCGTAAAAATCCAAACGTCCACCGATATAAACGGTGACAGAGATGGTGGAACCAAACAGCCACGTCAGCAGGTTCAACAAATCTGCAATCGGGATAAGGGTTGCCGTTTTACACAAGTTTGCAAAATTTGTTTCACACGGCGAACGTTTATCATATGTGGCCGCCACTATTCAATGTCAACCAATCTCTTTCGCACTTTTCTAAGGATAGTCTAATCTACCAGAACTTGCACAAGGCTTCCCACCTTGCAACAAGTATGGTTGGATCATGATATCACAAATAAAAAAATATGGAAAAGAATGTTAGCTTTATCAGATCATTAGTGAAGCTAATAATCTCAGTCGGCAAGGGAAATACATTGTTTTTCTTTGTTGTGACAAACAATGATACTTCAGTGAAATCACAAACGTTGACATTTATATTACAAATAGACAAAATATTAGTAGCTCAAAGTCTAATTGTGGGCGAAGAGAAAGAACGGTCTGATGGAATCATGATTTCATAGTTTGTTAGGAAAAGAAGCACGCACATACTTCCACATCACTGAGCTGCAAAAGTAACAAAACAAAATGTTCATTGTGGCTAGTTATTAAAAGATCAAACAATGCCCCGTCTTCACTATGGATACGCTATCAATATTTCGAGCAGAAATCAGCAAAGTTTCATGTTGACAGATCCATGATATACCATCAAGGTTACAATCTCATAAAATCATAATTAAGATCAATCAAATTAGGTCACCTAATGAACACAAGTGATGGTGAATTCTTTGCAAAGGCAGTGAGAAGTTTCAATAGTTTTCACATATGTAACTGCAAATAGATACGAGCTTGCATAGCAATTGGTCACATCATATAAAGAGGATGCATTTTGTTTTTATTTTCCCTCTCATTCATGTTTGTTTTAATTTTACCTCGATTATAGTTTAAGTTATATGTGGTTATTAGTTCTAATTTAAAATTTATGACATTTTAACATGGTTGTTACATTCATTTTTTCCTAATTTACTTTAATTAGTATTTATTGATATTTTAATCTTAATTTTGATTTAGTTATCAGTATATTTAGTTTAATTTTAATTTATATTTTAATTATATTTTTTATTTAGTTATTAGTATTTAGTTTAATTTTAACTCTATGCTAATTTGTTATTTTTTTAGTATTTAGTTTTGTTTAGTTTACTTTTATCTTTATCTTTTAGTTTGTTTTTATTAATTTAAGTTTTAATTTAATTATATTTTAGTTTTATTGTATTAGTTTTATTTAGATTTTAGTTTTTTTTTTTTTTTAACATTTTAGTTTTTTTAGTTTAATAAAATTTAGATTTTGATTTTCATTTAAGGTTATATTTGATTTTATGGTTTTGATTATATATATTTTGGAAACATAAAATTATGGAAAGAAACAAACTCACCCAGATATAAAAAAGGGTATGAATATATAACTTTGGTGTTACATTTGTACAAAAGAGAGTGCTCATTTGCATTATTGGAAGGGGTTTTTTTTTGTGTAGAATTAGAAAGAGGAATTTTAAAGGAGGAATTTTTTGCATTATTGTAAGGGACAAATATGAAAGGGGGATTCAATGGTTGGAGAATATTTATCAGCCATTCTTTTTATGCACTATTATATCTATTTAATAATTGATTGTTGTTTTAATCAATTTATTTTTAGTTTTATTTCTATATTGGTTCTTTATGAATATGTTTTTCATTGCATTGCATTATTGTTAATGCTATGAACTTTATGTTTAGTTAACCCAATGAAAATATAGTTTTCATGGTAGGCTTCAATTGAAACAAAGTTGTGTTATGGGATCATTTAGATTAATATATTTTCACTAATAATTATTTATAATTATTTATTATTGAAAGATTTTTTTTCTATTTTTTAATCATGGTTGTTGCTTCAATTGAAATATTTCGATGTTGTGATAATGCATTAAACAATCAATCCATTTTAAGATAACAAATCTAATAATGAACTTATTAGCTATAGGTTTGATGAGCTATTTTCATTAATCTGTAAGCTCATTTTACATTTAGATTCAAATCCAGCTTTTTATGCTTTTCTCTTGATTAAGATTAGGACTTTTCCTTCTCTCGATTAAGATAGATTAGATTTCCCTTTTGTTGACTTCATATTTAGATTAGATTGTATCTTCATTTAGTAATGCATTTCTGAAAGTCTATTAGGTAGGAACAAACATAGTTATGGCTTAGTTGAGCCCTCATTTCAGCTAACATGAAAGACTCCTTCTTTCAACTCACCACAAATGGGTAAGTCTCTCCTTTTTCATGTTATAACTAGCAAACCATATCATATATTATTAGGTAAAAGTTAGAATTAGAATTAGATTTATGCATTAAGACTAGGTTAGTTTTAATTTGAGGCATTTGAGCCTATAACCTATAGAAATCACCATGCAAAATGGAAAAGGGTCCATGATTTTATTAATGTTGATCATGGTCAATTTTGGCCATCAACAAGATATAAGGCAAGGAATGAACCAGGCTAATTATGTATATTACAAGGAAATGAAATGAAGAGAAAGGATCCAAAAGCATAAATACTGCATGCATTGAAAATTATCAAATGAATATGGCTTCTCACAAAGCATCCACAAGTAATAGTAAAGTATGTGTTGATTGGTGAGGGAACATGGCTCCTCTAGGAAGTAACTTCAGAAAGTCAAGATCTCCTCCTATATCCAGGCATCAAAATACATTTTCTGGTCATTATTTCTCATGTACAAAGTTTGGTCACAAAGCATATGATTTCAAGAGCTATAATGAGGCTAGGTATAGAGGATATGATGAGGTGCCCCGATGGAGGAATGTGGACCAAATCAAGAGAATGCTTCAACCATTTCTACAAGTTTTTTTTGTGAATATTTCCATAGTTAATAACTTGATGTAGATCAAAGGGATCGTTGATTAAATTTTGACTATAATGAAAGAAAATGAATATAATAATTTAATTATTAAATTTAAATTGGTAGAAATATATTAGTTACTCGAAATGACTATAGTAAAAAAAAAAAAAAATTTAATTAATTTAATTTAGATTTTAATTATTAATTTATTAATTATTAAAATTGATAATAGTAAAAAAAGATATTTTAATTTATTTTAAATTAATTAATTTAGATTGAAAATATTAATATAGAATTGATTACGATGAATAAAAATGAATTGAAACTATTATGATTATAGTCAAAGTTGAATTAAAGAACTAATAATTAATTAATAAATAAATGAATAATCAACATGATAATATATAAAATTAGAATACATGGATAGGATTAGAATGTAATAGACTATGAAATAATTTATTTAGCAAAGAATTGATGTCTAAATAATGAGAATGGGAAATGAACTCTAATATGCAACCAACTCACAAAATATAAGAAAATATAGATCAACGACTTAAAAAGTATCTTCTTCGAGGGGGAAACCTCCTTTACATTACATAAATGAACAATTATTGGATGATTCAAATGAAAAAACCACATTTCTATATATGGGAGTCTAAGGGGTCACAATACAATTTAACCCAACATAATGTAAGGGAATAACGATAACAATAGTGGGCTTCTATGGGGCACAATAATAACAATATGGGGACTACCTTGGCACACCAATAACAATAAGGGTATATACTAGTATTATAGGGACCTAACATATCCCTTTCCTTTAAAAAAAATATTATCCTCAACGCTGGAGTAGTTTTGGATGCTTTTGCATAAAATTCCCATCCTCCATGTGGAATCTTCAGCAGGTAAGTACTTCCACTTGATGAGATACTCTGGAATTGATCGATTTTGTAGTTGTCGAGTTATTGTTTCCATAAATGAAGTAGCAACTTTACTAGCTTTAAATGGATGAGATAATGCAAAAATGTGTGCATACTTGGTAAATATATAAACTACCACCATGATGACACTCTTTCCTTTGGACTTGGGTAAACATCTATAAAATCCATTGAAACATCCTCCCAATGTTATCTTGTAATGGATAAAGGCTGTAACAGACCCTCGATATTAATTGTCTCAATTTTATTTTGTTAGAAAACCAAACATTCCACAACAAACTTTTGAATATCAGATTTAAGGCCATCCCAAAAAAAATCCTTCTTGATCCTCTAGTAAGTTTTTAAAAATCTCGAGTGCCCTCCTAAGGGAGAGGTGTGCAATTCCAAAAGGATATTTTATTTGAGTTGGGAATTCTTACAAAGATATAAGTGATTTTTTTACCATAATGAATCATTTTTCCAGCTAAATGTATGAGACGTACTAGGATATTTCCACAACTTTTGAATCAGTGTCCACACTTCTTTGACATTCTTCCATTTATCCCTTGCTTTAGTTATCCAAAATAGTTGGATAATAGAAATGGCACAAAGAAATTCTTCCACATCCTCATCCTTTCTTAAGAGTTCTTATGCAACAACATTTTTCTTCCATTTTTTGTAGATGATTTCAAAGTCATAACCCAACATTTTTGTGACCCATTTTTGCTGCTCTTTTGAAGATAATCATTGTTCCAAAAAGTATTTAAGACTATCATGATCTATTTTTACCTTGAATGGTTTTCTCATTAGGTAAGGTCACCATTTCTTTCCTGCATGTAGTATTGCCAACATTTCCTTCTCATAGATAAGTTTGTGTAAATATTTTCCTTTGATTCAAAATTTTTCAAAAGCAATGGGTCTTTCTTCTTGTATTAAAACAATACCAATTCCATTTCTTGAGGCATCACATTCCAAAATAATGGTTTTTATGAAGCCTGGCATAGCTAATACCAGTGCTTGGCACGTTGGCTCTTTAAGGTGTTCAAAGGCCTTAGTTTCTTTTGGAGTCCAAGAAAATGAATATTTTTTTAGTAATGTTGTTAGAGGTGCTGCAAATCTCCCATAATTCTTAACAAAATTGCGATAATAGCCCATCAACCCGAGAAATCCGTGCATATTCTTTATGGTTGTGGGGATTTTCCATTCCTTAATGGCTTTAATTTTTTTAGGGTGTACATGAACACCCTCATGAGATACAATATAGCCCAAATATTCAACCTCTTATACTCCAAAGAAACGTTTGGAGGTTTTTTCATATAACTATTTCTCCTTCAATATTTTTAGCACCCTATCAACATGTTGAACATGATCCTTCCAAGACTTGTTGTAGATTAGTATATCATCAAAAAATACTAACAAACATTTTCCAATGAAGGGTTTGAAAATTGAATTCATCAAACCTTGACATGTAGAAGACGCAATGGAAAGGACAAAAGGCATGACCAAAAATTCATAATGACCCTCATGAGTTCTAAATTCCATTTTTGGAATGTCTTCAGTCTTCATTCCAATTTGATGATGTCCTAAATGAAGATCCAACTTGGTGAAGTAAATTGCTCCATGTAATTCATCAATGAAAAAAATGGGAAATTAGGAAATTTATCATTAATAATGAGCTTATTGAGCTCCCTATAATCATGAAACATGCGCCATGATCCATCCTTCTTGTGCACCAATACTACTGGAGCCAAAAAGTAACTTTGACTAGGTTGAATTATACCAGTCTCTAGTATTTATGCAATTGTACATTCATTTCACTCTTTTTGGCATAGAGATATCTGTAAGGCCTGATTTTTGGAGGAACACTTATTGGAATCAAATGAGTAACATGATCATGATCACAAGTAGGTGCGAGGCATTTGGGGGTGTAAAATACCTTGGAATGATTGTCCAAGGGTTTTTGGAGATCTAGATAAATAGATGATTTTGATGTTTGAACCTCTAGTGAGCGTAATTGTGCAATGCACCCTATTGTTCTTTGTTTAGAAGATTTTTCATGACATTAGATATTATTATGTTTCCTAGTTTCCCTGCCATACCCCTTAATTCAACTTCATTTCCTTCCCAAAAAAAAATTCAACAAAAGTTCTTGAAAATTAAAAGCTATCATACTCAAATATTGTAACCATTGGATTCCTACTACAACATCAGTACCACCCATTGGAATCAAGAGAATTGGACTATTCAATACATATTCCTCCATGATTAGCTTGATATTATGTCACTTTCAAGAGAAATTTAGAGTTCCTCCATTTTCATCCATCACTTGACACTCTGGTGCTGGGTATAGGAAGCAATTCAATTCCTTGACTATCTTACAATGAATAAAATTATTGGTACTACCCGAATCAATCATCAATATTACCTTTTTCTTCTTGATATGTCCTTCTACCTTGAGAGTTTGTGGAGTGGTAATTCTTTCCAATGAATTACAAGATATGGTCAGATTTAATTTCTTCTTTCTCTAGAGTTGGTTCTTGGGGTATATCCCCTTCTTTTTAAGTTTCTTGCTTCTTTTATTTCTCCTGATCACAATCTATGTAAAATAATTTCATATTAGCACACTTATGACCTTAAGTGTATTTGCTATCACAATTGTAGCTAATGCCTTTCGCTCTTTTTTCTTCTAATTGTTGTGGTGTCAACTTTGTAGGTTGTGGAAAGTTAGGAGAAGCAACACTTCCATCTTTATAGTTGTGAGTTGTCGGAATCCTTGTTGCCATAATTTTTCTTTCAATTTTTCTTGTCAACCTAAATGCCTTCTCTAATTAATCATGTTCCCAAAGGTGAAACTCATGTTGGATATTATCCTTTAAAATACCTATGAATACATCAATCCTATGCTCCTCCTAAATATCATTTACTCATATATTCAATTTTTGGAAGTCCTCAATGTGCTCTACAATTGAACCATTTTGTTTGATATTTATTAATTGGATAAACAATGTGTTTCTCTTTGTATCGTTATAATATGCTTTCATTTCCTCTATAAAAATTGACCAAGTGACAAGTGGTTTATGATAAAAGATTCATCGATACCATACAAATTTATTGGGTTCTAAATATAAAGTTGAAATGCATACCTTTTGTGTGCGTTGCACATTATGGAGATCAAAATATTGATCCATTTGTAGTATACATGTTATTGGATCCTTTCCATAAAAATTCCTCATATCTATATTTGAAATGTGGTGTTTCTTAAAACCCACATTAGAGTCTCTAAAATCATGATTCATATTTCCTTTGTCCTAATCAGGGTTTTCATGGATTACCTTCTCACCATCGGGAAGCCTTTCTTGAAACAACTTTGCCAACACTTCCAACTTGACATTCATCGCATCCATGTCTAGTTTAAAAGCATCCATGTTTCCTTTTAAGCCATAAACTTCCCCTTTGAATCCATCCATATCATCTTTAGTTTCTCTTTGTGAGAGCAAAATTTTTTGCACTTTTTTCTTTAACTTTGATATATCATGTTGCAATTATTCCTCTTCATGCATCATAGTAGAGATTTCTTAAGGTTTAATGGATGTAGAATTATTTTGTTTGGGAGAAATTTTAGAATAAAATAATGATATCTATGCTTCAATATTCCCTTTGAATCACTTAAACTGATTTTTTTTAAACAAAAACTATGCAAATTAAAAAATAAAATATACACATTTTTCTTGCTTTGTAGGAGCTTGATATTGAATCTGTTGGAGCTCAGTAATTTAAGATACTCAAGGTCTAAATTTCATTCTTTGGTAGCACTTTGAGTCTTCTCTCCAACACCAAAAGTCATACTGAGATTGGAGTCTTAAAGAAATATTTATGCTCGATCTATAACGATGACATGTTTATAGACTTTTTTTGGTAGAGCGAACTTGTACAAAGTTCCACGTCTCACTGTTTCAACCTTCAGCCTTGATATTGATAAAAGAAAAACTAAATTCTTCTCAATGTCATTCCCATTTTACACAATTCCAATATGATGCCCGAAACCAAAGTTATGACGATTTTCCCAGGTCACTTATTTGAGACTGAAATTTGGATCATGTAAAAGCCGTAAAGTCCCCAGATCATATCTCAAAAAATATAGCGAGCCAAATATGAAATATTTACACATATTTCACCACTTTTTTGGCTCCACATGGTCAAAATTTGAGCTTGTAAAACCTCGCAAAAAAAACGTTATAGCGAAAATTCCAAGACGTGTTGTTTGAAGAAGCGACACCCTAGAATCCAAAGCTATGATACTGAATGTTATGCAACCAAATCACAACATAGAATAAAATACGGATTAAAAACTTCAAAAATACCTCATCAAGGGGGAAACCTCCTTTAAATTACATCAATGAACAATTTTTGGATGACTGAAATGATAAAACCTCCTCTCTATATATAGGAGTCTAAGCAGTCACAATATAATGAGAGCTCACATAATGTAAGGGCACAAAAATAATAATAGTGGGTTTCTATGGGAAAAATATTAACAATATGGGGACTACATGGGCATAACAATAACAATAAGGACATACACTAGTATTATAGGGACCTGACAAACTCCTTTAAACTCATTTAAATATTTTCATTATTTTTTATTAATTTATTTTATTTTTATTTTTATTTAGATGTAAGAATATTATGAGAATAGAGTTAATTTGTTCAAAAGAAATAATAATAACTCAAAAATGATAACTTAAATTAGAAAGGATAAAAATTATCTGACTATATGCGACTGTGTAATATTCCCAATGGGAAACATGCAACAATATTAAACAATACTGCAGAGAAATAACGCAGTTCAGCTAAGTAAGAGCAGGAAGTCAATATGGAGGCTCAATATTTACATTTACAACAACAAATCTGATTTATATTGAATCCCATAAGATGTACAATAGGAAATAGAAGACTTTTACATGAATAAATCCTCAAAATGAGGTATTGCAACCATATATTATGACTGAAAGAGCTTGAAAATTTTATTTTATTGGATGAAAACAATTATAGATTACACTTTAGATCTAGAGTAGATCTTTGTACAAAAATTTAGACTATATCAGATCTGTACACTAGATAGGCTCCTCTTCAAATTCCCCTTGGGGTTTTCAACAAAAATAGAAGTACATGGAGTAGATATGAGATCTAATGCTTTAGATCTGTAGATATATTCAGAAAATATGCAGCTTCAGATTTGATCTGATTAATACAATATGAGGATCCCAGCCAATGTATCTCAAATGTGAAGGGCAGATCCCTAGTCACAAGAAAACCATTACTCCAAAAAGTGTGCCAAAATGCTCTGCAACTGTACCCTTACAAATAATGTATTCTTGGAAGGAAAAATACGTTGTAGGCTCTAGAACATGTTTGGCCTCAAGCCAAGATCTAAAAATGTAGCTCCAACCATCCAATACTCTCTTACCAATGGGATAGAATCCTTCCCCACTGAAAAGAGGCACTAGATCAGCCTAGATCTGAGTAGATCTAGCCTCCACTTGCTGTAACTTACAAAGAAAACCAAACCTTCAATAGGATCTGCATTGTAATTGGAAGAAGAGTTGGGCCAAATGCCTAATAGTGGACAAGAAATGCAAACTCTTCTAATAGGCCTCTCAAGGAAAGAGGTGGGATTCCCGATCAGGAACAGCCAGTGCTAAACATAAATATTCTCTACTAAACAGCAAGGAGAATGAGAAATGTCTAAACAGAAAAAAATATTCATAAAATGATAATCATCAACAACCTTCTCATGTTGTCCTCCTCTTCCTTTTATAAGTTTGAGAGCTTGCAAAACCCTAAAACATCTCAATGAAATAGCTCTTTTCACATGAGCCTGTAGAAATTTGAATAATTTGCTGAATTATTCACCGAGATTATCCTGATTACACACTATTTAAGCTTCATGCATAATACATAACCTCTTCTATAATTGATCATCAATATGCGGAAATAGAAACAGTCGCATGCGCACATAAAAACAATAATCAAACACACATCTCAACACAGTATGTAATGGGCAAAGCAATAGCTGAAAAACCCCAACTATTTGTATATTATAATGATAGAGAACATGTAAAAATACATAGTACAAAGCTCTCATAGCTCTCAGCACTATCTCAATGCTACACACAAAACTAGCACGGAAGATGAACAAGTCACAAGTTCAAATCTCCTCCACAAGTCTTCCTGCCTCTACTGCTCAATCCAAGTTGATTAATGATGAGATCCAAGTTCGAATCCCACTAGCTCCAACTGCGCAATCCTCATTGGCAATCTCCATCAACGTGTGTGCAAATCTCATGCACAGGTATAGTCACAACTGATAGTCACACTCACCCTTTCACCCACCTCTAACACTGATCTCGACTGAACTGTCCACGCATTGCAATTAACTGATGTGTTCTTTAGTTGAATTATGAGCTAATAATTAGTGAATTAATTATTAATTAGTTCACACCACTCATCACTAGTGTATTTTTCAGTTAGACTAAATACAACTAGTTCAACTAAGTTAAACAGAATACAACTCCACCAACTATCTCATCAACTCCACCAAACTTTGCCACTTGAGTTATAACTGAAGTAAACCATGCAATAGCTCAACTAACCCTTAGGAAAAGCGTATTTCCTTCTGTCAGCTGCATGTGCCACATCCAAGCATCAAACTGAAGTGCTCCAAGAGGATAAGATAATGTTTATAGTTAAATATTATTAAGGGTTAATAATATTTGACTGTTCTATTTTTAGCTCGACAGTCTAAAAATAGAAACCACCCAATGCCTAAAAATAGAGGTCCATATATTTTTACCAACTCGACCAATCATCCATAAATAGCATCCTGCAACTCATAGACCATGATCCATATGTCTAAAAATAGACATAGTCTAAAAATAGACTTTGCGCCAAAAATAGCCTGCGGGCCCACTTAGTGAAGGTGACTTCATTTCACTAAGCTCTATCACCTTATTGCATTTTCAACACTCCCTCTCAACAAGATATGGATTATCTGCAACCCCTATCCTACCTATGTGGAATTTGAATTTGCTCCTGGTGAGCGCTTTCGTCAAGATGTCAGCATCCTGATCCTCCGTGGGAATATATGAAAGTAACATGATTATCCGCTGCACACAATCTCTGATATGATGGCACCTGATGTCGATGTGTTTGGATGTATCATGAAATACTGGATTAGCCGAGAGTTTAATACAACTCTGGTTATCACAATAAATCACAATAGGCTCCAAGTGTGACCTGAACAACCCGACCAGGATCTTCCTCATCCATATGGCCTCGCATGCAGCCAAGCTTGGCGCCCGCCCTTGCTCGGCCTGCATTTGAGGCGGAGTGCCACGGATCTCGCCTTCCTTGAGCACGCAATCCCTCGACCGTCTTGGGAGTCCATCGGATATGTCTTTACATCAGTGACTCAAAGTGTCATCAGTGAAGCACTGGTAGTTACCCCATCCTCTATGTTAACCACAAGCCATATCCGATGTGCCTCTAAGATAATACGTATGCTTGCACACGCCTTCCGGAGAAGGAGCTTGGTAGGCTTAACCATATCTTGTGAAAGCTGGTTAACTGCATAGCATATATCGGGTCGTGTATTGACCAGATACATAAGCGACCCCACCAACTGTCGATAAACAGTGGCATCCACTGCCTCCGCTGAAGTAGCATCCTCCTTCCTCCAACCACCAGGAAGAGGAGTATCAACAGGCTTGCAGCCATGCATGTTGAACTTCTCCAGTATCTCCCGGGCATACTTACCCTGAGAAACAAACAGTCCACCACTGCGTTGCCAGATTTCCAATCCCAGGAAATAATGAAGGAGGCCCAAGTCCTTCATCTCAAACTCTCTAGCAAGATCCTCCTTGCATGAAAGTATCAACAGCTCATCACCTGTCAAAATCAGATCATCTACATACAGTACAATGATCAGCAACTTCCCCTCCACCACAATCTGGTACAGGTTAGGATCTGCCTCACTCTTGGAGAATCCAAGTCCGGTGAAATAACTGTCTATCCGTGTGTACCAAGCACGAGGTGCTTGTTTCAACCCATACAGTGCTCTCTTGAGTCTACACACATGCGACTCACTGCTGAAGATCTCGAAACCTTCGGGCTGCTCTATGTACACCTCCTCCTCAATGACTCCGTTGAGGAACGCAGTCTTCACATCCATCTGATGGATGTGCCACCCCATCTGCACTGAGAGAGCTAGGATCGTCCGTATGGAAGAGTACCTTGCGACAGGTGAAAAGGTCTCCTCATAATCGATCCCCTCGATCTGTGAGAAGCCACGGGCAACAAATCTTGCCTTGTACTTCTCCACACTCCCGTCAGCTGCCTGCTTCACTTTGTAGATCCATCGCGAACCCACCACTGATTTCCCCTCCGGTTGCGGGACAATCTCCCATGCACTGTTTCTGACAATCGAATCATACTCTTCCACCATGGCATCTACCCATGCGGGGTCCTCCACAGCTTCCTTGAAAGAGGATGGCTCTGTCATGACACATTTTCTCACAAGAGCCATGTATCCAGTGTATCGGTCCGGTGATTGTCTCTATCTGCGCTGTGTTGTAGGTGGTCCTACAACCTTCTCTGCATCTTGAGCCAGTCGCTCAGCTTTTGTAGTGCGCTTGCGCCCTCTGATGGTTGGCGCTGCATGAGTGGTCTCTTCCACTCCATGAACTTCCTCATGTGGCTGATCCACATCCTGAAGCTCATCCTTAGGAACTAATAGCTCCTCATCTACATGCAAGTGTGGCTCCCTCTCAAGCGAACACTTCATGGCTTTCTCCTCCTGAAATTTGATATCCCGTCGCACAACAGTCTTGCGACTGTCTGGAAAATACACACGATAGTTTTGGGGCGTATCAGTGTACCCCACAAATATCCCAACCTCTGCGGTCGGCTCCAGCTTCTTCCTGGCATCCTTCGTCACATGCATGTAGACAGGTGAACCAAATATCCTCAAATGGGAAATATCAGGCCTCTTGCTAGAAAATGCCTCCTCTGGTGTACTCATGCCAAGAACCTTGTGAGGACAACGGTTCTGCACATACACTGTTGTATTGCATGCCTCAGCCCACAAGTGAAGGGGTAGGCCCTGATCATGCAACATCGCGCGTGCAGCACCCACGATCGTTCTGTTCTTCCGCTCAGCCACCCCGTTCTGCTGTGGGTTATGGGGTGCGATGAGCTCTCTCCGAATCCCTTCTGCGCTGCAAAAGTCCTTGAATTCAGCAGAGATGAATTCACCACCATTGTTGCTCCTAAGAGCCTTCACATGCTTCCCCGATTCCTTCTCAACCAGCACCTTGAACTCACAGAAATTTGAGTATGTCTCACTCTTCTTTTGCATGAATAAGATCCAGCACTTCCGAGAGAAATCATCAACAAATATCACATAGTACTTGTGCTTTGCTATTGAAGCTACTGAGAAAGGTCCACACACGTCTGTGTGGATTCTCTCAAGGATTGTCATGGCACTACTATCCTTCTTGTGAAAGGTGGCTTTCACAAATTTTCCCAAGGTACACCCCTTGCACTGATCTAACTGCGCAAGAGTGCCCTTAGGAAGCTCAGTAGAAATCTGCTATAGTATCTTCAAAGCTCCATGGTGAAGGTGGCCCAATCTCCAGTGCCATAGCTTGCCATCATCCCGGCTCATCACTCCTTCCGACCAGCTCCAAAAAGAGAAGAAAAGAGATATGAACGCCTTAGAAATAAGCCACTTCGAGGGGGAAACCTCCAATACATTACATAAATGAACAATTCTTGGATGATACAAATGAACAAAACCTCCTTCTATGAGTCCACAGGGCCACAATATAATCCTAGTGGGGCCACAATGTAATCCTAGCCGACCTAATAATAATAATGTAAGGGCACAATAATAACAATATGGGGGTTACAGGGGTACAATAATAGCAATAAGGGGGGATACACTAACATAATAAGGGGCTACACTATTAATATAGGGACTTAACATGCCCCTCTCCTTCAAACAAGTGTTGTCCTCAACGCTTGATTATTTCTTAATGCTTCTGTATAAAATTATCATCCTTCCATGTGAAATATTCTACAGGAAAGTTCTTCCACTTGCTGAGATACTCTGAAATTGATCGTACTTGTCGAGTTCTTGTGTCTATGACTACTTCATAACTTCTTTCGATGTGATGTTGATCTTCCTGTTGTTTCATTAGATTCTGCACCAAAGTTGGGCTATTCTTTGAGAGTTGGAGAACTTGTTGTTGATGCTCGCTGTGATCTTCCACTAATTTATCATCCATATTAGCTATTATTTGATCCTTCAAACCATCCAACTTAGCCTCCATTTCTGCTTTTAAACCATCTATTTCATCTTCGATTTCTCTTCGTAAGATCGAAACTTGTTGCACTTGGTACCGTAATTTTGATATCTCATACTGCAATTCTTCCTCTTCATGCATCATTGTATAGATTTCTGAGGGCTTAATGGGTATGGAATTATTTTTTGGAGGCATTATATAACCCAATGCTGATAAATATTCTTCAATATGCCCTTGGAATCAATTCAACTTGATTCTTCAAACAAGACTTATGCAATTCGGAAAAAAAATACACACCTTTTACTTGCTTTGAGGAGATCGATATTGAAATTGTATTATCTCCGTGATGGATTGTAGACCTTCATTATCTGAAATCAGCACTAGCAAGAAAGCCCTTTTGAATTCTATTTTAACAACAAAGACCTGATTTTGACATCTTCCAGACAAAGTCAGGTCCAATCTCCCACAATGACCTAATTATGGATCGGTTCAGAGCTGCACTAAACATCAAAGCGTTAAGCCATCGTTTCAGCATCCTTTGTCTCTAAAAACTGATATAAAAAGAAACTTCGGTCCGTGTACTTGCAACAAATTTTTACGGCACTCAAATCCGATGCCCAGAGAGAGAGTTATTGAACTTTTCCCACGATCACCTCTTTGAGATGAAATTCAGGAGCCTGAAAAAGCACTACCTTCCACAGATCATATCTCCAAAAATATTGTGAACCAAGCTCTGAAATGTTTTGACGAATTTCCTCAGGATTTTAGCTTTGCACCATATGAATTTCAGATTCTGAACCTTTGCACAAAATTTTTTATAAAGGAAAATGCCATGATGACCTCATGAGAAGCTCCGAAAAAGACCTAACTTCCACAGATCATCTCCAAAAAATTATGAATCAAGCTCAAATTTTAGAAAAACTTCCTTAAGATTTCACTGCACCCAAACATTTAAAGCTTTAGTTTGGGTAGAAAAAGGTTATAGTGAAAATTTACGATGGTCCGTTGAGCAACAACCCTAGAATCCCAAACCTCTCGATACTAAATGTGTAAATCAACAAAAGAGAAGAAAGAGATATCAATGCCTTAGAAATAAGCCACTTGGAGGGGGCAACCTCCAATACATTACATAAATGAACAATTCTTGGATGATACAATTTACAAAACCTCCTTTCTATATATAAGAGTCCATTGGGCCATAATGTAATCCTAGTGGGCCACAATGTAATCCTAGCTGACCTAACAATAATAATTAAGGGCACAATAATAACAATATGGGGGTTACAGGGGTACAATAATAGCAATAAGGGGGGATACACTAACATAATAAGGGGCTACACTATTAATATAGGGACTTAACAAAGGTCCACACACGTCTGTGTGGATTCTCTCAAGGATTGTCATGGCACGACTATCCTTCTTGTGAAAGGTGGCTTTCACAAATTTTCCCAAGGTACACCCCTTGCAGTGATCTAACTGTGCAATAGTGCCCTTAGGAAGCCCAGTAGAAATATGTTATAGTATCTTCAAAGCTCCATGGTGAAGGTGGCCCAATCTCTAGTGCCATAGCTCGCCATCATCCCGGCTCATCACTCCTTCCGCCTTGCATGCCATTGTTGCACAGCCATCTACTTGAAACTGATAAAGGTTCTTGACTCGAACCCCTATCTTCAGGGTTTCTCCAGTTGTCTTACTGCACAGGAAAACCTTTCCCTTGTTGAAGACCACATCATACCCCTTGTCTTCCAACATCACCACAGAGATCAGATTCTTCATCAATCATGGAACATGCAATACTTCCTTCAATACGAAGGGTTTACCAAACCCCCTCTCAAAGGAAATGGTACCGATACCAGTCGCACTATATCCACCATCATCACCCATCTCGATGTGCACTCCAAGATCTTTCTCATCCAGATCTGAAAATAGATCTCGATCTCCAATCATGTGAAAAGACGCACCACTATCCAAGAACCATACTGATCCCATCACACTTGAGACCAAGCATGCGATCAGCAAAAAATCCAGCTCAAACTGCGAGGCTAAGGCCTCTCCCACTGCAGATCCAGCAGCATGCTTATTTTTCTTCTTCTGTGGACAATTTGTGGCATAATGTCTGTGTTGGTGACAGTGAAAGCACTTCACCTTGGACATGTCTTGCTTCTTGCCTTTCGCACCAGACTGAGAAGCTTTCTTGCTCTTCCCCTTCTTTGCTTTGGTAGCCAAAGCACAATTTTCTTCATCAGACGCCTTTGATGAAGATTCGTCCCTGGTAGTCCATCTTATCTCCTCTTGCATGAGATCCAACCAAAGTCGCTCCCATCCTGGCAACTTCTCTCGACCATTAACAGAGTCCTGATAGGAATTCCAACTCTTCAGAAGACCAAGGAGAGCCAGGTCCACCAAGTCCTCATCATCGACAGTCACCCCCACACTTCCCAGCTCATCTCTGCATTGAGTGAACTTCGTGAGGTACTTGGCGATACTGTCGCCTTTCTCCATCTTAATGTTTCTAAGTTTATCCTTGAGCACCAACTTCCTCTGGTCGCTCTTGCTCTGGAATAGATCTGTTAATGCTTTCCACATCAAGTATGGAGAAGCCTTTCCATGCAAGTTGGATACAATGTGATCCTTCACGCCCTCCAACAGAATCCTTCGACATTTCGCCATCTTCTTTTGCCAGGCCTCAACTTGAGCAGCATCAGTAGGCTTTGGGATCTCAGCATCTATGAACTGCTTCAACCCATTATCATCTAATATCACCTCCATTCTATCCTTCCATGCAACATAATTCAAACTTCCCTCAAGGGCATATTCCAGTTGCAAACCATTGAAAGACATTTCAACTCCAGCACCAAGAAAACAAACTGCTGCAAAATTCGAATTCCAAGCTCAAAAACTCAACTTCTTCTGGATCTGTGAGAACAAATTATTTCTAGCACAGATATCGACTGTAGGGGAGTTTATTGGATATATTACCTTTCAAAGAAAGGATGGATCTAGAGGTTACCTGGCCCGTTACAGACTCTGTCTACCGAAATAATTGTAATCACTGTAATAGATCTGATGATCCATTTCGCTCTGATACCATGTAGAAATTTGAATAATTTTCTGAATTATTCACCGAGATTATACTGATTACACACTATTTAAGCTTCATGCATAATACATAACCTCTTCTACAATTGATCATCAATATGCAGAAATAGAAACAGTCGCATGCGCACATAAACACAATAATCAAACACACATCTGACACAGTATGTAATGGGGAAAGCAATAGCTGAAAACCCCCAACTATCTATATAATATAATGATAGAGAACATGTAACAATACATAGCACAAAGCTCTCACAGCTCTCAGCACTATCTCACATGCTACACACAAAACTAGCACGGAAGATGAACAAGTCACAGGTTCAAATCTCCTCCACAAGTCTGCCTGCCTCTACTGCGCAATCCAAGTTGATTAATGATGAGATCCAAGTTCGAATCCCACTAGATCCAACTGCGCAATCCTCATTGGAAATATCCATCAATGTGTGTGCAAATCTCATGCACAGCCAATAGTCACAACTGATAGTAGACTCACCCTTTCACCCACCTCTAACACTGGTCTCCACTGAACTGTCCATGCATTGCAGTTAACTGATGTGTTATTTAGTTGAATTATGAGTTAATAATTAGTGAATTAATTAATAATTAATTCACACCACTCATCACTAGTGTATTTGTCAGTTAGACTAAATACAACTAGTTCAACTAAGTTAAACAGAACACAACTCCACCAACTGTCTCATCAACTCCACCAAACTTTGCCACTTGAGTTCTAACTGAAGTCAACCATGCAATAGCTCAACTAATCCTTAGGAAAAGCGTATTTCCTTCTGTCAGCTGCATGTGCCACATCCAAGCATCAAACTGAAGTGCTCCAAGAGGATAAGATAATGTTTATAGTTAAATATTATTAAGGGTTAATAATATTTAACTGTTCTATTTTTAGCTCGACAGTCTAAAAATAGAAACCACCCAATGTCTAAAAATAGAGGTCCATCTATTTTTACCAACTCGACCAATCATCCATAACTAGCATCCTACAACTCATAGACCATGATCCATATGTCTAAAAATAGACATAGTCTAAAAATAGACTTTGCGCCAAAAATAGCCTGCGGGCCCACTTAGTGAAGGCAACTTCATTTCACTAAGTTCCATCATCTTGTTGCATTTTCAACAGAGCCACCTCCAACTAAAATTGTGTTGTGCCTCATTGATGGCCACTCCTCCAAGACAACACTATTTATTTGGTCATGGTTTACCCAGTCAAAACATTCAACCCCTTTCACACCTAAGGGTGCTTATTTAGGTAGCTCAAATTTAGCCTTGTTCACATGTGGGATTGATTTATTTGTTTTTTTAGGAGTTTCTATTGTCCTCCTTTACACATCATACAACATAAAAATGAACAAAAATGAATATTCCCATTAGTTTGGGCTAATTGGGAGTCCTCCCCTCCAAAATGTTGCTTGTACTCAAGCAACTAATAGGGTGAGTGTTGCAATACTTCTCCTCCTCCATTGGTGACACCATCATGAATTAAGCTTCCTCCATAAGCTAAATGTTCACCAATCCAACCCTCCATGAATTATTCCTCCAAATTCATCATGATATGTACATAGTCCATCCCACAAGGATTCAATAACTCAAATGAAAAAAAAAATGGTTGAACCAATACTCTCCTTGAAACATGTAGCATATGATACATAGAGAGTATCCATCCCATGTGGTACATACATGCCTCCCATCCTCCCTTCATACATCCCCATAAAGAGTACAAGTATATCATTAATGTATGGAAGCAAAACTACAAACATACAAACAGAAATTGGAGCATGTAAAGGTGGGTCATAGTCCCACATATGGTACCAGTGCATTGCATCTCCTACCTGCATCAGTTCAAGGTGTGGTAAGTGGTTTTCCCACCACTTAATTTCTGCCCATGTTATCTCACTATGGCTGAAAGTGTGAGATATGTTTGGTGCCTTTGGGAGGCACCCATCATGATGAAAAATATCCCTTTGTTCATCAAGGGGGTGGCCAAATTCATAAATTTGTGTGGCCCAAAGTTTTCCATAAGATTTACATGATGTATCACTCCTCCTTGGAGCCATGGCCTGCATAAACATGGTGAAATAATATATACAACCAAAAAATAAAACATGCTTTACATGATCAGATTCTTCACCAACAATACTACTCATACAAATGGAGTGGTGCATGGATCTTTCTCTTCTTTCAAAAGAAAGAAGAGATGGCTAAAATAACCCCTTCATGGAGTCATGTTGTTGCCCCAACTGCACATAGTTCATGCATTCTTGGAAATTCCGATATAGTTCTTCTTCCAAGCCTTCCATATCAAAGCTCCTCATGATGATGTTGTAGATCCTCATGGAATACATATGGCTGAAACAGAACTCTTGGTAAGCTCTTTGTAGCAACTTCTTCTTGAGCTTGGAGGCTCTAGACAAGAATATCCTACCATGATGATAGATGACTCCTCCTTGGACTAAATAGCCCTCTTTATGTATTTGGTCATCAAGTATCATATAGGTGTGAAGATCTTTGGAATAATCCACCAACAATTTGGATTTCCAATATAGATCTAAACTTATCAAGAATGACAGTGCTGATGATGTATCAACAGAAATGTCTGTCATGTTGCTTCTCTCCTCCTTGACATATCCTATGCCAAATATGTGTGTTGGAAGGCCATTCCTTCCATTCTTCTCCTCCCATAGCACAGATCCAGAAATGAGAGCGGGTGATGATGATAAGGGAAGAAGATCTCCCTCCTTCTTGAGCTTACCCAATTATCCCAGCATTTTAGGTTTGTCTTCAAGTGCTCCAATCCCTCCTGGATCTAAGCTTGGAGTAGCATTTGTGAGGTCCTCCCCACCAAATCTGAATCAGGTGGCCTCCTAGGTGGTTTTCCACTAGATAAGAGTGTCCCATGCAGAAATCCCATGAGCATAATAGATGGGACTGTAAGGTCCTTACTTCCACTACACAAATCCCTCTTTGTTTTCTATGTGGAAGTGTTATGTGAGTGGAAAGTATGCATGCATTTGATCATTTGAGATTCATGACTCTTCTTGTATACCCATTCAATTTGCAAAGCCTCCTAATCAGTGGTGACTTTCCCCAATGTAATCAAGCATTGAACACCCAAAATCACATTGGTGTCTGGTATGTCAACCACAAAGAAGTGATCAACCAAAGTGTAGGTAGCCATGGTAACTGAAAGTGATGGGACATAATGCATGCATTGCATTTTTTTATCTCCTCGGACCAAAACAGAGAATCCATCAAACGTATCAGTGGGTATTTCCCTCCTTTGCAGAAGATGGACATCAATGAAGTTGTGGGTAGCCCCACCGTCAATTAGTACAGAAACCCTCTGATTCATGATTGAACCTTGAACTCTTAAGGTCAAGTACTTAGGTAATCCTCTCAAATATGCAAGAGTTCCTCCAATAGGAGTAAATTCTCCATTCCCATCTCCTGATGGTGTTGGATATCCTTCAATAGTGTCATCGTTGTGACCTCTTCCTGGTTCATCATATTCTTCTTGTTCAAGATCTGAGAAGACCTCTATGTAATGTGCTTTTCCAGCAACACATCTATGTCCAGGTTCCCATGGTTCTTGGAAAGTGAAGCATAGATTATTTTTCCTTAGATCTCTCAGACTTCAATATCAAGGGGCTTCTTGAATGAGCTCTCCTTGGAAGGAGCATCTTTCTCATCCTTTCCTTTAGAACGAAAAGATTGCTTGTGCTGAAATTTTGCCCTTGATTTTGGAAAGCCATCTTGAAGGTCTCTAGCCCTCTCAGTGGCATCATGCAAGGTAGTGGGCTTGGTATATTTTACCAACCCATGAAGAGGTTCATCTAGACCATCGATGAACATGTACAGCCTTCTTTCTGTAGAAAAATCAGGAACCATAACAGATAATCTCAAAAATTCATAAATATAAGACTCTGTATTACCTGATTGCTTCAATTTTGCAAGGATCATGAATGGTGCCTCTAGATCTCTTTTGTCAAATATTTTCACCACCCTTCTAGTGAACTTGGAATAAGTAGTCACATTGGCATGACCCAATGTCGAAAAGCCATGGAGCCACCAGTCATGTGCTTCACCTTCAAAGTGCAACACTACAATCTTGATAACTTCCATCTCTAGAACCTTGTTCAACTAAAAGTAGGTGTCAAGTTTTTCTACTCATGCTTTGGCAGAACACTTGGATGACCCATCAAAATTGGGTAAAAATAATCTGACCATAGAGTGATGTTGATTATGATTCTGAGTGAATCCGCCATCTCTATGTTGATGCCTTGGTCTTCTCTTGTCCTTTAGGTGAAAGAACACTTGAAAAATCAAGTGATCTTTGAATCTCTGGTTCTGAGACTCATATTATTCAAAATGGTCTTCAAGGGATACTTGCTCTTGAAACCCTTCATTTCCCATAGCCAAAAAGGTAGGCATGGTAAAGCGTTGGGAAATCTATAGTTGATGCACTGGTTGATCATTCAAGTGGTGAGACATGCCAGAGCTTTCTCCAAGATGAAATATCTTAGGATATTCCTTTATTTTGTCCAATCTCAACTCTTTGATCTCTCTAGCAAGATCTTGCATGGATCTCAAAAGTATATTGGTAAAGTCCTTTCCTTCTTCATCACTTCCAGATTCAGGGCCTTTACCCTTGTCTTTATCATCATTGGTGTAATCAAATTTCTTCTGTCTGAGATACCTATTCTCTCTGTCAGTAAGAGGCTCTTCTTCTTCTGAAGACATATTATCTTCTTACAGGTTGTGCCAAGATGATTTCTCTCATACCACTGTAACATTCCCAATGGGAAACATGCAACAATATTAAAGAATACTGCAGAGAAATAACGTAGTTCAACTAAGTAAGAGCATGAGGCCAATATGGAGGCTCAATATTTACATTTATAACAACAAATCAGATTTATATTTAAGCCCATAAGATGTACAATGGGAAATAGAAGACTTTTACATGAATAAATCCTAAAAATGAGGTGCTACAACCATATATTATGACTAAAAGAGCTTGATAGCGTTATTTTATTGGCTGAAAATAGTTGTATATTACACTTCATATCTAGAGAAGATATGTGTACAAAAATTTATATCTATATCAAATCTGTACACATGGTGCATTCTTACCATAATTTCGATTGATACACCTGACACATGGTACATCATTAGCATAAGTTAATCATCATAATTTATTTCTATATAATACATGGGATACATACTATTCTTGTTTCATAATCATTCTGTTCAGTACCTCACACACATTGAATCCCCAATGGCCACACCCTATCTACGTAATTATGGGCATAATTATAATGAAATTGATGTTGGAAGGCCACACTGTACCTGAGTAATTCTAGGCCTCTAGTACCATTCTTCCTAATTATGGTAAATATACTTGACACATGAAGAAGTATGTCATTTCCCAGATCATTCTCCCTAATTCTGGTCAACATATGTGACACAAGAAGAATGTCAACCTGCAAAGATATCTCATCAACACTCCCTCTCAATGAGAGAAAATTTCTCAACGAGTCCAAACTTATCCCTAATGTATATATATAGAATTTACTTGGGGACAAAGGCTTTACCAACAATCTGTTATAGAATAGAGTAATAATGAATTCACTCTATTTCTTGATGTACCATGCCTCGATATTGAATCTCATGGTGCTTCAACCTATCATTATGGTCATCACTTGCACATGATCAAGGAAATCCTACAAGTAGCCTCTAAAGCCATATTACTTCTCAACTTACCAAACCAACTACAATATACTTGGCCACTACAATAGAGATTTCAACAAATTTCTACTTCATGCTCATAGTCATAATGGAGCCTAGACTAAAACAATATCCTGATGAACTCTTTTTATCATCAACACTCTCATTTTAATACAAATTTTCATATGTACTTCAAAATCTCAAAACATAACTGAATTTTCTATGACCAATTGTACCATGATGGTACACAACCCCTTTTACTGGGTCTATCACCACAATTTCTCCCCTATTATCTTCACTAGCACCCTCCCTCTCACACTAAGACATATTTTATAGTCATAATTTTAGTTTCTCCCTCAACCACTACAACCTTTCAAGATATAAACTATCTAGCCTAACAATGTCAATGACAGTCCATAATTTTGAACTCAGATATCAACTCTCTCTGAAGCTAGTACAAGGCTCTCTTACTTCTCCCGGTGGAAATTATTTATGCCACAACTACTACCTCTAAAACAAGTCCTTCATCTTTCATCATAGTAAAATCATATGAGATCAACCAAGCATAGTATATCTACTTGTAATATCCTTCTTTTTAACTTGTGCCCTCAATATTTAGCTTTGCTGGTAGACATAGATTGATTCAGTTCCTTGCATAGGCTTAGGTGTTATCTTCAAATTCATTGCTTCGTAAAAGCTCTTACACCATGTTGAATAGAGTGAAATGGATACAATAAATATTTCTGAACTATGGTAATTACTTGTGAATATATATTACAGTTCTTTTATCTTCATCAAGCAATCACACTTTAGAAATTCAACCAATAATCATGAAGGGAAAGTAGAGATCATAATGTTGAAAAACTTAGGATATGTGAGATCACCTATGTAAGAGAGATATGTGTGAGTGATAAGTGAATGTATAAGATGAAAATTTTCAAGTTTATTTTATACCCAATATACCCAAGCAACATGTCTCTTTCTAAATTATATCATGTCTCTTTGTAAATTAAATTATACTATCTACACATTTACATTTTTACTCATATTTCTTAAATTGTTGAAGAACATGTAAATAATGATGGGCAGTAACTCATGGCAAGTATATTTGTTTACATCTTATTCTTATCATGTATTTTAATAAAATACTCTCTTAAATTATAGTGGGTAATAACTGATGGTAAAAATGTTATTCATGTGAGTATGAGCTATTTTCAATTTTTTTAATTTTAGGTGAATTTGTTGATTTCATTTCTTTTTTTTTACATAGAATTATAAATACATCAAGGATTATGAAGATCTACCATATCTACTGTTAGCGCTGGAATCAGCAGTTGGATTGTGACAAGCCCCTCACCAGGGACATCTTAATATCAAGGGCTTTTCTTATAATTTGATTTGATTTTTTTGGAAAGTGGTTGAAACTCATACACACTGAAATGGGTTTTGAGTAGATAACAATATCTCACACATATGAGGACACTGGTGCATGATGTGGTAGAAATTTTGAGTTTGTAGCCTGATGGTTAGAAGAATGGAAGACAAATAGTGGATATGTAAAACAAAATCCCACTACTAAGAGGAAAGGGTAACACGAATTCTAGATCTAAAATTTATAGTGAAAGAATGATTTTAAAAGACTTACAAGAATCTCACTTTACATTTTAAGAATCCCATTACAAGGAATGCTTCTGACTGACATGACCTCATGAATCAAGAATGCTTGGTGAATCAAGACTGAAAAAAACAGATTAACATGCATGCCAGATCAAAGGACTTATAAAAACATGAAACATGATTTAATTCCTCCTCAACAAATTCTTATGAACAATCTTCAATTCATACTGAATCAAGAAATCTTGGAACAAGACTTACAAAAACATATCCATATGTATTATAGGTTCACAACACTAATAAAAACATAATATAGAATTTTATGATAAATATGGAAATATAGATAAAGTATGTAAAAATAGAAGGGAAAACAATACACACACCACACAGTTTGTGAGTCCTCAAGAGTGCATCTGGATATATTATATACTCAATGTACCACATAGTATGCCATGAAATAGACAACCCATGAACCCCCTTTTCTCCTTGCATTACACAAAATATATACAAAAAAGGAGTTGTGTAAAAAGCCTCCATAAAAAGTGAAAATATATTTCTGAGACTTTATTACAACCCTCTACCTATAATAGAGCTTATCCAAAACATAAAAAGAAAACTAAAATAGAAATGAAGAGAGATCATGGCAGCATGGAGCTTGAGGTGGTTGAGTACTCCCCGTTGCTTGAAAAAAAAAACTACATCCACAAAACTGCAATCTACTAACTGAACAGAACACTTGTACCCTTATTTGCAAAAGTGTAGGAGTAGCTAACTAAAAGGAGTAACCAACTGTAAGATAACCACCTTTCAGGTGAGTAACACCTCTTGTCTTAACAAGTCTTCAATATTTGAATAACAATAAATACCTTGACCAAGATAAGAGATGTGTCTTCGAGCTTTGAGGAGGTGTTGCTATATTTTCTTATAGATATCAAAATATTTTAAAACAAGTGCTGCTAGAAATTCCTGAAAATCCTATAAATTCCTCTGGAATCCTACCTATTCTTTTGAAAACGTGCTGATATTGGCCACATGTCGGGATGAGAGTGGAGGGGAGTGAAGTGAAGCGCAGGAATGGAAAGTAAGTGAATGACGTGGGAATGGAACAATAAGTGACATAATCTATTAATTAGAATAATAATAAGTGGGAGGAGTAAGTGTATTAAAATATATCACAATCACAATCACATAGCGGTGGAGCAGAGTGAATGCATTATCAGGGGCAGAATTTGCAATTCCATATATCACAATCGAAATATCGCAATCGTGGACTGCTATTTCATCGGGTATCGAAATGGGTATCACAATCGCAATTGGGGAATCACAATCGAAATCGCAATCGCAAGAGGATATCAAAATCGGGTATCGGAGTAGGGAACAAGACATGGTAAGAAATAAAATGTGATTGTGATATGACGTGGCAGTAAGGTGGGTTCTACCAATATATCGCATCAGTGTTCGGAGTGGGAAACACAAGTAATAAAGTAATTTTAAGATTATGATAGAGATAAGCAGTAAGGCAGAAAGGTTAATGGGGCATAACAAGTGAATGCATTATGGCAATCGCAAATTGGGAGCGAGCAAGTGAATGTGGTAAGGTGAGTGGAACTCAAATTATGTGATATGTGATAGGTGGCATGGCAGAGCTCGGGATCCTACCAAATATTATATAATAATATCGCATTCGTGAGAAGAGTTTTATATTGCGGTGATGTAATCCAATTGTGCTATTATATAGGAGATGGTTGGTGGGGGGGGTTCCTTTGCTTATTGTTTTTTCGGAATTTTTAAAACCAAAGGAAAAAATATTAGACTTTGATGTTTTTTAAAGCGTTTTTCAAGAATAAAACACTGCAACGGTATAAAGGTCAGACTTTAAGAAGTGAAACAAGAGTTTTTCGAAGGGTAGCAAAAATATCCTTTCAATGGGATTTGAGGCTTATGTTCTATTCTAAAAGATATAAATTAATTAAAAAAAGGAACTTATTAATTAATTGAGAACTGTGCTAACATTGGCTCCACAGGGGATAAATCTCTCTCTGCGAGGCTCTAAGAATATTTTGCAGTTTCAGTGCCTTGTCCAACCCTTATTTCTCCAACCTACAATTTTGCTCATTAAATCAAAAAGATCATCATTCCTATCCATTAGATAATAGAGTCATAAGCTAGATTTCAATCTTCTACAATTTATTTCAATAGGACTGAAATATGGAAATCAAACTGCAAACTAAAAATGAAAATAAATTCTTGAGTGGCGAGCTTATTCATCCGCTTACTTCTAACCAACTAAAAACTTGCCTAATCAAGTACAACTTGATTTCCAATGCAACCATAAAATCATTTGACCAGTAAAGAGAAACTCTTGCATGCAACTCTTTGAAAAGACCCACAAGGCATATAATTTATGCAATAAGAAAGGAACTGGAAACCTGTACTTACTACTATAAACCGTGTGTGTCATTTCAACTGCTGTTATATTGGAGACCCCTGCTAAAAAATGAATCCATATAATTAGTAACCGGATCATGAAACATATGAGGAATGTCTAGCTGATCTAAAAGACCAAGCTATTGTTGCTTAAAATATTCTATGTCAATAAATTGGGTTGCTCTTATCCTCATTGCAACAACTCATTAATTGCAGATGTTTAATTACATTTAAGGGCAACAAAACCTTCTTTAAGCTGTTGATTACTTTCTTGGACAACAAACTCATTAGAGGCACTTAAACCAGTGGAGCTAAATGGCAACAGTATATCAAGTTCCAAAGGAATAACATCATGCTCATCGTATTCTTCATCCTGAGTACTAGTAAAAATTGGATCCGTATGAATCTGATCTGGATACATACCTTTTTCAAACTCTTCTTAAATTTTTTCTATAACACTGCTAGAAGAATCTAATTTATCATTCTAAACATAACACTCAAATTCTTCATAGTAGTTATCAAGCAACAACTCAGATGAATATAGTCCTTTACAATAATGATGAAAAATTTCATGAAATTCCCTCAAGAAGAAATAGTACCAGCAGATAAAGACCAAAACTGTTTGCGCGTATCTCCATCAATGGAAAACACAAATATTTTCATAAGGACATCTTCATGAAACACATCCAGCAAGTGATAAGTTCATGAAATGAAATCAGGTACTTTTTGGTAGGCCGAAATGCTTCATTTTTACCCCCTTCCTACTACAAAGCCACAATCATTAACCTCTATTTTATCTTCATAAATCTCCTTATCCCTGCACTAGTCCAAGAAACCTGTCTATTCATGCATAAGCTTTATATTTCATGTTTAATGTTTACTAAGTTCTTAATTAATCATTTTAATAGATTTTGTGCCTTTAATATTTCTTTCATCTCATATGTACTTTCCTAAAGTATTTGAGAAGATAAAGTATTAATCATCGTATTATCTTGGTATAGCGCAGGTAGATTCCTACACTGTTGACAACTATCTGTTCTAAGATCTTCGCAACAACTCGATCACTTAATGCGGGCATCTCGGTCCACATCGTCCAGTTTATTTCTGGTCATCCGAAGTTTAACTCAAGTTGAGGATAGTCAAGGATATGGTCAAAGCTAAGGTCACCGACCAATGATTAGATTGCATCTTATTATAACCAATGGCTTATTTTTGTAATTTTGTTTGTTATTTCATTTCAGCCGAAAGGCTCGATTTAGACCTACTGCGTAATTTTCGTTATGGCCATAGGTGAAAAGGGTTGTATAAAGTATAGCTCTTAAATAAAACTAGGTTAGCGATAGCAGTGAAACTGTAATTTTTCGTTAAATTATAATATTTTTGTCATCGTTGTTCTAGGTTGGACTAGAACTCATGATGTATATTTGTTGACTAGAATTAAGACAAGGAGTTGTGCCATGTTATTCTCACTCTGTGTTTTAATCTTTCATTAATGTGTTATTAATTTTTGAAGATTTACATTTCCTAAAATGGAAAACGAGCTGGTTGGCTAGGGCCAAGACAACCCATCTCGTTTACCCTCTCACTTTCATTATTTTAAAGGTATGTGTGCTAATTTTTTTTATTTGCAAAAGTGTTTCTTAAATCCTAGTTTCGTTCTTGCATAAGAATTCTAATTTATTTCATTAACAATAAAAGTGTGAATGGATCTGTTTTGTGAAAGTTAATTGAGTTAATTTACCTTTTTTAATTTCTTTCCATCTTGGTTTAATTTCGCTTGGATCGTTCAGTATATTATTCCTACACCATTGCATGTAGGATTCTGCACTTTGGTTTGCTAGTTCATTTACAGCAAGTTGTTTTGTTCTTTTTCCTTTATACGAATTTAATATATTCTTGCAAAGTAAGTGTTCATCATCAGAAAGAAGAATTTATAATATTAAAAGTTAAACTTCTAAAGATTAAGGATAACTTCGTGAAATGGGAAAGAACGTTGTTGCAATATATTAATATATGTCTGCACCTCACTATTTAAGAAAAAGGATTAAAATTAATCTGAAATATTCCAGTGAAACCTTTTGAGTTAGATTTGATTACATGCAAAATAATTTGACTGAAGAAGGTTTGTTTTGGCTTTTGAAGATTGTATTTATCTTAAAGGTTTACTTCCATTGCGATATTCAATTGGTTGAAGCATTCTTTTACGTGTGCAAGTTATTTTAGATTTCTACTCGCATTTGCAATTATTTTCATAGTTAACACGCCCTTTTATTTTTTCGAAAATAATTGGAAAACTTGTTGTAGGAAGCTCTATTCTGGTACAAGAACCAGTGTATTTCTACAAGAACGGAGTGCTACAATCCTTGAGGTTTATAGCCCCTACATGAAGACATAAGTCTCGAGTATAAGTGTAAAATATACTTCTCACACATAAGTTTTGTACCTGTACTAGTGCAAGAAGATTGCAGGAGTATAGGAATGACTGCTTAGTGCGAGAAGGAAAATCATTTAGAAGGAAGATATTTTCAAGGGCCCACTTATTAAATTGCCAACACCTATACTAAAGATAAACATAGAGTTTTACTTCAACAATTAATATTTTTTACATCAGTGTGAAAGTTCATTTATTTGGTTTCTTCGCAAATATGCTCTTTTACATTCCAACATTAGAATTACTTTGGTGTAAATTTCATTTGTTACTTTTCTAATTGATTATGCAATATTTCAATTAAGAAGTACGAATAGAAATAGGAAAATTTCATACCACTTCTCGCATTTCTTGTGCTTCGTCTCTAAGTTTACGAAACCCACAGGTTGATAATTAAGTGTTGAAGGAGCTTGCGTAAGTGGAAATCCTACACCCAACATTTTAGCTCCGTTGCCGGGGAGGAAAATTGAATTGGTAATAATTTTCCATTTTACTACAAGAGGGGTAAGTCTTCTATTATTTTTTTTCTAGAGTGTGCTTCTATTGATTGAAGGAATTTATAGGTTTTGAGTTATTTTTGAGTTTGCAACATTTTATTGAATTTTTTTTTGTCATTTTTTGAAATGAATGCCTAAAAGAGGTAGGGGTCTTAGGCCCACTAAGGGTCGAGGAAATACTGATAAATATGAAAAAAAAATTCATTTTGGGCCTTCTTTGCAGGCAGAAAGTCTAAATAAACCCCAACTTATCACGCAGGAACTATCTACTTGGATCTGGCAATAGTATTCTGGGGGTGACACAGCCCACAAAGGGGAAGGAGACTATTGGAACCCATATTCAACCTTCTCAGCCTGTTGAGAGAAGTTCAATTTGAGGAACAACAATGGAAAATCATGAGGACCATGCCAAGGGTAGTAGTGAAAATCAAGTAAATGAAGAACAATCCACTTTTGGATTCCCAATTTTGGATCCCGATGTAATTGTGCAAATGAATAGTATACCACCATCATCTCTTCCTCATTTATATGGTAAGGTACATGAAGACACAACCTCTTTTCTATTTGAGTTTGATATTTTGTGTAGGAGCTATGATTATTCATCCGATGCTCAGAAATTAAAGTTTTTTCCTACAAATCTCAAGGATGCAGCATTGCGCTCATTCATGGGACTATGGGGAAACAATATAGCTTCTTGGGAACAGATGAAGAGGGTTTTGTTATCAAAATATCAGGAATATTTTAAAATTAGAGATATTCAATATGAAATCTTTACTATTGTGCAAAATGATGATGAGACTCTAGAGGACTACCTAAAGAGATTCCTGTATATCCTTCAAAGGTCAAAGCACAAATTTGATATGAGTACCATTAGGGCATTGTTATTTTGTGGACTTACTAATGATGCTAGGAATAATTGAAATATTTTAGGACAAGGAGATATTTCCCATAAACCTTTTGATCAAATCTGTGACTTGTGCAGGAAATTATAAAGGAATTAATATAGGTGAAGTAAAGGAATTCAAAAGAGAAATAAGAAAACCGAATCTATTAATGCTATTATTGTTGGATTGCAGAAAAAAATGGATAACATGAAAATTGAAATAATGAATATCGTTAGAAAACAAATAGACTCTTTGAAATTTTAGCAAAAACTTGTAGCGGAACAAGGTTCATTATCTATTTTTTGTCCAAAATGTAGAAAAAAGCATCTTTTAAGAGAATGGCCTCTTGATGTTAAAGGAACTAATAAATGTGCAATTTGTGTAGAGAACCATGCAACAGAGAATTGTCCTTCCATACCTGGGCTGAAAGTTGTATTTTAGAGAGGAAAACCTGAATTCGAATCATTGAATGTTATGGGAGCACGAAGAAACTGGCCTCAGTTAAGTGTAGGTATGGCTCCTAAACATCCACTGCATTTTTTTGGTTATAATGCACATCCATATTCCTATCCTAACACTAGTCACTCTCAACATTCGTAGCATGGGAACCAATAAAATTATGGAAAACCCTCCCAATCTTGGCAACAAGTTTGGAGAGGGCCATACCATTCACAACATTCATATCCCGCACTGATGCAATCATACCCTCGAACATATGCACCTTACACAATGCCACAACCATCATTACCCCAGCTGAGTCAACCTATGCCACCATTAGCTTTACCTCCATATTTTCGACCTCCTCAACTGCCTACCCAACCTATACCAAACCCCAATAATGAAGAGGTACAAATGATCCATTCTATGAACTCACTTTTTCCATCCAGATATCAGTCTATACCAGTTGGAATCAATGATGTCCAATAGAGATCAGGGAAGATAGTAACCTTAGAAAATCAGAAGAAGCCTATGGTGATTATCGAGGATAAGGGTGAGGAGGAAGCTTCTGACCATTCTATGAGATATGTCACCATTAAGCCCATCCCTGTACCTTCAAAGCCTTTTCCATCCTCTTTGAACTAGCCTCCCTATCCAGAGAGGCTAGTTGTGGAGAGGAATGACCCCATTCCTGAGTCTAGCTTGGCTTATGTGCTTAGGAATCTTTTAATAAAGGAATATTTTCTCCAGGCTATCAAATAAATCCCCATATGTACAAAAATCATTAGGGATCTATGTCTCAAGAAGCCAAGAAGGAGGAGATTAGAACTTCAAACTATTCAATTTGTTGGTAGAGAAGCAGAGTTAATGACAGGGTGTATGCACGTGGAGAAATATACCGACCCTAGAAACCCTATTATCTCTGTTCAGATAGGTGATGTCCTTGTCTCTAATTTTCTTATAGACCTGGGGGCAACCATTAATGTTATGACCAAGAAAACCATGGATCAACATGGATTGGTCCATATTTGTTCTACTCCCACTGTGCCTGAATTAGCAGACAGATTTAAAATCAAGCCAGAATGAGTGTTGGATGATGTGATCATTTCATTATATTCTTGGGAATATCATGTAGACTTCATTGTGCTTCATCCAAAGAATCATGTAGGAGTAAATCCCTTGATCTTGGGATGACCATGGCTTGCTACGACCAATGCTTACATTGGATGTCGTTATGGTGACATGTATATTTCCCATCGAGATTCTAGGAAGAAGGTCACCTTATATCCACCTACTAGATCCATTCAGGAGCTCTGAGACACCTTGTGGCTAGATTATACTAGTAATGAGGAGATTTAGTTTGTCTCCATTCTACATCATTTTCCTAAGTCGTCACAGGAGAGTTAGATACATGACTTCCTGAACAATCAAGATACCATGGCTAATTTTGAGTCGTTGAGCCAAATTTTTAGTCTGGATTTTCAGGAAAGCCATAATCCTCAAACTCCCTCATCACCATTTCTAGAAATGCTAGTGAGTGAGTACTATTGAGCCTGATACCACTCTTGTTGAGACTAGTCTAGGAAAATATTTGAATATCAATTCAAACTTGGATTCATCACAGCAAGAGCAGCTTGTGAATTTGTTGTGAAACCATCTTGATGCCTTTGCATAGGCTTATGAAGATATGAGACACATCCCTCCTGAAACCTATACTAATCATATTTTATTCAAGATGGAGCATGACCTTTCTGACATCCCTAAAGGCGCATGAACCCAACTCTAAGAGATGTTGTAAAAGAAGAATTACAAAAAACCTTGGATGTTTATTTTATCTATCCTATTTCTGACAACCAGTGCATCTCCCCATTGGTGTTAGTCCAGAAAAAATATCGGACATGGCACATTTTCATTGATTATAGAGAATTGAACAAATCCACTCTTAAGGATTACTTCCCCCTTCTTTTCATCGACCAAGTACTTGATACCCTTGCTAGTAAGAAGTTCTTCTCTTTTATAGATGGCTTTAGTGGTTATAACTAGATACATATTGCACCCGAGGATCAAGATAAAACCACTTTCACATGTCCATTGGGTCCATTTTCTTACAAAGTTCTTCTATTTGGGCTATGTAATTCTTCAGCTACCTTTCAAAGGGCAGTCCTGGCTTTTTTTTCTAACCTTGAGTGCGTAGAAATCTATATGGATGACTTCTCTGTGTTTGGTGATTCATTTCAGGATGGCCTCAAAAATCTAGAAAAGGTGCTTCTTCATTTCCAAGAAGCCCATCTTTCTTTGAGTGACAAAAAGTGCAGATTAATGTTCAAGGAAGGAGTGGTTCTTGGCCATCTTATTTCCAAAACATTTATCCAAGTTGACCCTGCAAAAATAGAAATTATTTCGAGTCTTCCTCTACCCAAAACTCAAAGGGAAGTGAGAGGTTTTATAGGACATGAGGGCTACTAAAGGAGATTCATTAAGAAATTTTCTAGGATAGGTACCCCCCTTTTTCAAATATTAGCTAAGGATAGTGAGTTTTCTTGGTCCACAGCTTGCTAACAGTCATTTGAGACATTAAAGGAAAAACTAGTACAAGCACCGGTTTTGAGAGGACCAAACTAGTCCCTCCCATTTCATATTTCCTCTTATGCCTTAGATACTTTCATTGACGCAAATTTAGGACAAGAAGAAGACAAAAAATCCTATGTTATTTATTTCATAAAAAAAAAACTTGTCACCCATCGAAATGAATTACACAGTTACTGAGAAATATTTTTTAGCTGTAATAATTTCCATTAATAAATTCAGACACTACATTACAGGATATGAAGTCTTTGTGCATACTGATCATTCTGCAATAAAATATTTCATGAATAAGCCATTAACTAGTGGTAGAGTGACTAGGTGGTTACTATTGTTACAGGAATTTAACATTACTATTGTTGATAGACCAAGAAAATCTAATATAGTAGCATATTATCTTTCAAGATTAAATAATCCCAATGAAGCAATTCCTATTGATGATGATTTTCCCGATTAACATATTTTCGATGTGTCGACAGAATACCCATGGTTCGCTGACATAAATAACTATTTAGTCACTGGAAAAGCACCACCTCACTTATATTCTCGTGAAAAGAGGCGTATTATACATAAAAGTGCTGCATATTCTTGGGTTCAAAGAGACCTCTTTTACACTGGACCAGATCTTATTATATGTAGATGTGTAAGAGAGGAAGACATGTTTGATATATTCAACTATTCTCATGAAGAACCTTGCAGAGGTCACTTTGTTGATAAGCGAACTGCATACAAAGTTTTATGAGCTGGCTATTTTTTGCCCTCCCTGTTTAAGGATGCCAAACTATATATCAAGTGATGTGATAGCTGTCAGTGAGTGGGAAAACCTAATCAAACCAATCAAATGCATTTATTTCCTCATGTTATGATTGAGCCTTTTGAAAAATGAGCTATTGATTTTTTAGGACCAATAAATCCAACATCATTAAATAAAAAACATATTTTGGTTTGTACAGATTTTTTTACAAAATGGGTAGAAGCTAAAGTTGTTTCTTTTTCTACTGAAAATTTTGTTGTTGATTTTTTTTTTACTGAAATCTTTACTAGATTTGGTGTGCGTAGAGAGATTGTTTCTGACAATGGTTCGCATTTTATTTCTAATCTGGTACAGGGTGTGATGGAGTAGTACAAAATCCAACACAGGAAATCTACACTATATCACTCGCAAGAAAATGGTCAGGTGGAGTCCACAAACAAGGTAATTGAGTTCATCCTCACAAAGACAGCAAATATCCATAGAAAGGATTGGGCTAAAATATTATTGAAAGCCTTGTGGGCATACCTAACCACTTGGAGAAACAACATGTGACACACACCATATGAGCTACTGTACGAGAAGAAAGTACTCTTTCCGATAGATTTCTAGATCAAGACTTTTAGGACTGCAGTCCAATTGGGGCTAGACATATCTGAAGCACAACAGCAGTGTCTCCTACAATTGAATGAGTTAGATGAATTTTGAAGGGATGTTTTTCAACATAACATGTTGGTTCAACAATAGCGCAATAAGTGGCATGATAATTCTATCCGGAAGAAGCAGTTCCAACCATATGATTGGGTACTCTTGTATGATTCTATATTTAAATATTTTAAATGGAAATTCCATACAAACTAGATGGGACCTTATGAGGTGGTCAAATTGTTCGAGAATGGAGAGGTAGAAATCAAACTATTGATGGATGGAATTCTATATTCCTGGTAAATGGGCATAGATTGAAGGTGTATTTTCAGCCCCTTAGTAAAGGAAATTTTATGTAGCATGTCCAACAACAATCTGAGAAGGGTATGGTAGGTGGCAATGCCAACCTATTGTAAATCTAATTCTTTCTTTTCCAAAAAAAAAAAATTAATAAAAAAAAAATTACAAAGAAAAAAAACAAAAAGAATTTTTTCTTGTAATTGTGAAAATCAGTTGACTAACATGATTTCAGAAGGATCAACCTAAAAACCAGCATGTTGGCAGGGAGATCAAAATTTCAATAAAAATGGAATGTTGTTTGATTTTTAGATATGTTGACTATGACCAAGAAGAATCATGTTCAAATGGTAACGAAGCCCTTACCCAAGTTTTGGGTGGCTAGCATGGAAATTTTATCCAAACAACGCTCGATTTCTGCTGCATTTAATTTTTCTAGCACCAGTGCAGGCAGATTTCAGAGGTAAATTCTACCCTTCTTCTATTTCTCATTTCGTAATTCCCTGCTATTTTTCTTTTCTAAATCCCATAATAAATTACCCTCCTTTTTCTTCTAAGGAAACTATCCCTGTCCGATTTCGTACTACCCTCTTTTCCCTTAAAAATTTTTCCCATGTCCTATTTTTGTTTAGTCCCCTTGGTGGTACTATTCTTGGAATCATTGTTATGATATTCCTTCCCATTCTAAAAATTACCCATTTTCCCACTTCTTTGTTCCCTCATGGATCGATTGCAGCATCTGATGCAGCCAGATTGGAAGGCATGTTCAACACCAAAGAATGGCGAATAAAAACTCTCTTGTGTATTCAAGAAAAAAAATTTAATCCAACCAAAGTACTATGTTCTATCAAAAAAATTTTATCCCCTCTTTCTTCGATGCTACAAAAATCCCTAGTGCAGGAAAGCACATGATCATTGCAAGTAGGTCCAGTGCAAGCACATTATAGTGAAATCAGGATTGGTGCAAGCACGTTGCAGGTGGAGTAGGATCAATGCAAGCACAATTAGTGTAGGGACGCACCTGACTATGAAAACACAATGTAAAAATGTTTAACGTAGTGCAGGAGCACCTCGTGAAAAAACGTCTATTGGGAATTTTACTTTTTATTTCTGCAGATGGATGACTACCATGGTGATAGATCATAGCATTTCATTATGTGAATTTTGGTTAAGACTTTGCAAGGGGCTTCACTTAATGAACCTCTAACATATCACGTGTGATCATAACATTTTAAACAATACCCTTAATTTGAGTACATATTGGAAAATAACATTAAAAATCACATTATTTAACCCCCTCCCAATATAAATCCCAATACACCTTCCCAATTTAAAAGCCCCTACTTCCACTATATAATGTAGGTATCCATTTTTTCATTAACAATTTGTATACCCCTTTATATTTTTTCATTAACTTTGAGCTCCATTTTTTATACTTTCCAATATAAAAACCATTTACCCCCTATATATCCCCCAATATATAATGTCATTTTTCCTCATTATATATCTCCCAATATGAACCCACGTGGTGTGGTATTTCTCCCGCAGTGAAGCCCCTGTGAGACTTCGCTTTATCATTTACTAATTTAGGGAGAAATCATTTAATTGTAAGATATTTTAGGTCATGAAGTATAATATTTTTAATGAGTACTGAATTACATCTTTATGAATTATGAAGCAAACATGGGATAGTACAAATCTACCCGAAACCCCACACTTACCCCCTTTTGAAAATATCCTTCATCACCTATCCATGTTAGGCTTACATCATATTCCGATCATGCATGACCGTTACACTATCGCCGTAAAAACCTTTGCCTCCTCCAATCATCATTGCCTGCCCGTACCGTACTAATATATGTGTGCATCCATCCCAAAGGGATGATTTTAATGATTAAACGTGATTGTACAGAAGGGGTCAATAAGGCGGTGGATGGATGGCTGTCCATCATAAAATTCTCAACAGCCCTTTGTACTTCTCAGTGTGGAATATTCCTAAGGTTGTGACAAAGAATTGGGGTGGATTCAAACAGAGATGGTGCCCATGAGAAATGAACCATCATCTGTGAAGGAGATATAGAAAATGGATGAGTATTGAAATATTCATGCACTATTGTAAGAATCGGGATTTCTTACATTTTTGCAAAAATTTGATGGGTTCGATATGGTCGTGGCACAAGAATTTTAAGTCACGGAAGAATCTATAGTGCTAGCTATAGACTTTTCAACCATAGGGGAACAACAGTTCAAGAAGGAGAGGATTGAAAAGGAAATATGGCATCAATTTGTGGTCGATCGAAAACTAAAAGTCGACTGGAACAAAGGGCTTCCGTGCAGTGTCATGCTTGGGAAATGATGATACCTCCTGTACATATTGCAGAATTTTATAACCTGTGAGGGATGGTACTCATTAACATTCTTGTACCATATATGTTTTCTATTTCATTTTGAATCAAGGAAACACAAAAATTTCCCTTATTACCTCCTTTGGAGTTTAGAGAAAATGGTAGGAGGAGTTCAGAAAGGGGATGCGAGCGAGGTGGCATACAAACTGTACCATCATGGGCTCATTGCAATCCTAGTTAAGAAGGAGCTAGGGGCCAAGGAAATAACCTAGGAAGCATTCTTGAAATATTTTTGGGAAAGAAATGCAAGAAAGTTGGCTGAGAAAAAGAGTGCAAGCAAGAAGAGAAGGGTAGATACCCCGCGCCCTACCGAGACAAAAATAAAGAAAAAACTGGTGCAATCAGAGGAGAAATTTTTTGAAGAAATTTTGTCCTCAGCAAAAACAAGAGTGGCCAGGAACTTGACTAAGAAAAGGACTGTCTCTTCGAGAACAAGTCGTGCTCATACAAGCTCCCCGATTTTGTTAAACGAGTCACCCCAAGCTTCAGCTGGAGACCACAACCTCTCGATTCTCATGGATGCAGTACCTCATACTATGGTGAATGAATAAAATGTAAAGAAGGAGGATGAAATATCCTTTTCAGCCTTCATTCATAATTTGAAGAAGAGAAGAATGACACCAAGTGCAAACAAAGACCCTACAGAGGATCAGATAGATGAGGAGGCGTAACATATAGAAACCCTTGACAATTTTTATGAGTAGGGTACTGAAGCCCTTGGCATGATGGATGTGCAAGGTACTGAAACCCTCGGTGACATGGAAGCTATAGGCACATAAAACCTTGGTGATATTATGATGTAGATGCTAGATGGCCAAGATAAATTTGATCTTGGCAATGATGGTACATGTTTTGAATCAGTTGAAGAAAAATTTCTTGCACCAAATGAGCTAGAAACGAAGACCTCCACCCTCTATCTGAATAATCAGATAGTATATCTTGAACAACAAGTTCATTACTTGGAGGCATAAAACTAGGTCATGAAGGAGCAGAATTGGCAGAAGCAACGCAAGATAGAGTTGGCAGAAGAGGTCAAAGAACAAAAACATCCAGTAAATGTATGGAAGTTTCGAGCTTCTAAATGTTATAAGTGTCTCAAGAAGGTGACCAAGCAACTTAATAAATCCCGAGGTAAGAAGACAAAGACAGTGAAAGCAGGGTTCAATATCCAAGTGCAAGATTGAAAGAAGGCTCCCTATTTTGAATATTTTTTGCAATAGGTAAAGGTTGTGTGAGGACATACAGCAACTTAGGGATGTGAGGAAGTTGGTAGGCCAAAATGCTTCATTTTTACCCCCTTCCTACTATAAAAATAGAACCATTAACCTTTGTTTTATCTTCATAAATCTCTTTATCCCTGCACTAGTCCAAGAAACCTATCTATTCTTGCATAAGCTTTATATTTCATGTTTAAGGTTTACTAAGTGCTTAATTAATCATTTTAATAGATTTTTTGCCTTCAATATTTCTTGCAACTCATATGTACCTTCCTAAATTATTTGATAAGATAAATTATTAATCATCATATTAGCTTGGTCTAGTGCAGGTAGATTCCTACACTGTTGGCGGCTATTCTTTCTCAGATCTCAGCAATAGCTCGAACACTTAATGTGGGCATATTGGTCCACATCGTCCAATTTAGTTGTGCTCATCTAGATTTAAACTCAAGTGGAGTATAGTCAGGGATCTGGTCGAAGCTAAGGTTGTCGACCAACGATTATTTTCCATCTTATTATAGCCACTAGCTTATTTTTGTAATTTTTTTTTTTAATTTCGTTTCAACCAAAATGCTCGATTTGGAACTACTGTGTAATTTTTTTTATGGACATAGGCTAAAAGGGTTGTATAAATTATAGCTCTTAGATAGAACTAGGTTAGCGATAACAGTGCAACTGTAATTTTTGTTAAATTGTAATCTCGTTATCGCCCTCATTTTGGGTTGAACTGGAACTCATGATGTATATTCCCTCACTAGAATTAATACAAGGAGTTGCACCATGTTATTCTCACTCTTCATTTTAATATTTCATTAATACGTTACTAAGTTCTGAAGATTTATGTTTCCTAAAAAGGGAAACAAGCTAGTTGGCTAGGGCCCAGCCAACCCATCTCGTTTTCCCTCTCGCTTTCATTATTTTAAAGATGTCTGTGTTAATTTCGTTTATTTACAAAAGCATGGTTTAAATCCTAGTTTTTTTCTTACATAAGAATTCTGATTTATTTCATTAATAATCAAAGTGTGAATAGATCCATTGTGTGAAAGCTAATTGAGTTAATTTACCTTCTGTAATTTCTTTCCATCTTGGTTTACTTTCTCTTGGATCGTGCAGTAGATTATTCCTATACCAGTGCATGTATGATTCTACACTTTGGTTTGCTGTTTCATTTACAACAAGTTTTTTAATTCTTTTTCCTTTATACGAATTTAATATATTTTTGCAAAGTAAGCATTCATCATCAAAGAGAGGAATTTCTAATTTAAAAGTTAAACTCTTAAATATTAAGGATGACTTTTTGAAATGGGAAAGAATGTTGTTGCAATATATTAATCTATGCCCACACCTCACGATTTAAGAAAAGGGATTAAAAGTAATCTGAAATATTATAGTGAAGCCTTTTGAGTTAGATATGATTGCATACAAAACCCTTTGACTGAAGAAGGTTTGTTTTTTCTTTTGAAGATTTTATTTATCTTAAAGGTTTATTTCCATTACGAGATTCAGGTGGTTGAAGCATTATTTTATGTGTGCAATTTATTTCATATTATGCTCGCATTTGCAATTCTTTTCACAGTTATCACGCCCTTTTTTTTCCCAAAGTAATTGGAAAACTTGGTGTAGGAAGCTCTGTTCCGGTACAAGAACCAGTGTCTTGCTATAGGAACAGAGTGCTCCAAGCCTTGAGTCTTATAGCCCCTACATGAAGACATACGTCTCCAATATAAGTGTAAAATATACTTCTCATACATAATTTATGTACCTATACTAGTGCAAGCAAATTGCAGGAGTACAGGAACGACCGCTTAGTGCGAGAAGGAAATCATTTACAGGGCAAATAGTTTCAAGGGCCCACTTGTTAAAATGCCAGCACCTATACTGAGGATAAACATAGAGTTTTACTTCAGCAATTAAGATTGTTTACAGCAGTGTCAAAGTTCCTTTATTTGGTCTCTTCACAAATACATTCTTTTACATTCTAGCACTAGAATTAATTTTGTGTAAATTTCATTTGTGACTTTTCTGTCTGATTCTGCAAGATTTCAATTAAGAAGTAGGAATAGAAATAGGAAAATTTCATACCACTTCTTTCATTGTCTGTGCTTCGTCTCTAATTTTAAGAAACCCCCGGGTTGACAATTAAGTGTTGAAGGAGATTGCGTAAGTGAAATTCCTACACCCAACAATAGTTAGTGGGATTTTAATATTTGTCTCCTTGAAAACTTAAAACATGATGTTTCCATTCATATGTAGAAGGAACCAGATTAGGAAAACCATGAATTGTTGAAAAATTTAAAGGCAACAAAGGTTTTCGACATTCTAAAACTATGGAGCCGCCAATGGATTCTTTGTCATCGAGTCGCTAGGTGAAAGATCATAATCTTCTTCAAGTCACCAATTCTTGTTCATCATCAAGAATCGATCATTAGAAATAAAACAAAATAATCGAGAGAATACTCCATCTCCCAGCAGACACACCAAAATATTTTAGCACTGGAATCATCACTTGGATTGTGACAAGCGCCTGACCAGAGACATCTTAAGCTCAAGGGATTTTCTTATAAATTTATTTGAGTTTTTTGGAAAGTGGTTGAAACTCATACACATTGAAATGAGTTTTGATAAAATAAGAATCTCTCTCGCATATGAGTGCATTGGTGCATGATGTGGTAGCAAGTTTGAGTTTGTAGCCTTATGGTTAGAAGAATGGAAGAAAAATAGTGGATATGTAAAACAAATGCCCACTGCTAAGAGGAAAGGGTAGCACAAATTATATATCTAAAATGTATAGTGAAATAATTCTTTTAAAAGGCTTACAAGAATCTTGCTTTACATTTTAAGAATCCCATTACAAGGAACGCTTCTGACAGACATGACCTCATGAATCAGGAATGCTTTATGATTCAAGACTGACAAAAATAGATTAACATGCATGCTAGATCAAAAGACTTATAAAATCATGAAACAAGATTTAATTCCACCTCAAGGAATGTTTATGAACAATCTTCAATTCATACTGAATAAGAAAATCTTGTAACAAGACTTAAAAAAACAAGTCCATATGTCTTGGAGGTTCACAAGACTAATAAAAACATACGATAGAACTTTTATGATAAATCTAGAAAGACAGATAAAGTATGTAAAAATAGAAGGGAAAAAAATACACACACCACACAGTTTGTGAGTGCTCAAGAGTGCATCTAGATATATTATATACTCAATATAACACACAGTATGCCATGAAATAGACAACCCACGAACCTCCTTTTCTTCTTGCATTACACACTATATATATATATATAAGGAATTCTATAAAAAGCCTCCATAAAAGGTGAAAATCTGTTTCTAAGACTTTATTACAACCCTCTACCTATAATAGAGCTTATCCAAAACATAAAAAGAAAATTAAAATAGAAATGAAGATAGATCATGGTAGCATGGAGCAAGAGGTGGCTCAGTACTCCTCGTTGCTTGAAAAAAAAAATTCCTCCACAAAAAGTGCAATCTCCCAACTGAAAAGAACACATGTACCCTTACATGCAAAGGTGTAGGAGAAGTTAACTGAAAGCAATAACAAATGGAACATAACTACCTTTCAGGTGAGAAAAACCTCTTGTTGCAACAATTCTTCAATATTTGAATAACAATAAAGCAGGTCCTGTTATATTTACTGATAGGTATCAAAATCTTTTAAAAAAAGTTCTGCGAGAAATTCCTGAAAAACCTATAACTACCTCTGAAATCCTGCCTATGATTTCGAAAGCGTGCTGATACTGGCCACATGTCAGGATGAGAGTGGAGGGGATTGAAGTGAAGTGCGAGAATGCAAAGTAAGCAAAATGTGTGGGAATAGAAAAATAAGCGGGAGAAGCTATTAAGTGGAATAATAATAAGCGGGAGGAGTAAGTGTATTAAAATATATCATGATCGCAATCATAGAGGGGTGGATTAGGGTGAATGCATTATCAGGGGTGGAATTTCCGATGCGATATATTACAATCACGGACTGCTATCACATCGGGTATCACAATGGGTATCACAATCGCAATCGGGGAATCACAATCGCAAGAGGATATCGAAATCGGGTATTGAAGCAGGCAACAAAACATGGTAACAAATAATCTATGATATTTGATTGTGATATGACGTGATAGTAAGGCGGGTCCTACTAATATATCACATCAGGGTTTTCACTGGGAAACACAAGTAATAAAGTAATTTTAAGATTATGATAGCGATAAGCGGTAAGCCGGAAAGGTTAAAAATGAAGAACAAGTGAATATATTATCGCAATCGCAAATTGGGAGTGGGAAAGTGAATGCGGTAAGGCGAGTGGAACTGTGATTATGCGATATGTGATAGGTGATGTGGCAGAGCTGTGGGTCCTACCAAATATTATAAATAATATCGCATTTGCGAGTAGAGTTTGCTATTGTGGTAATGTAATGTGATTGTTCTATTATATATGATATGGTTGTTTGGGGGGGATTTTTCCTTTGTTTATCATTTTTTTCAGAATTTTCAAAACCAAAGGAAAAGAGGTCAGAATTTCGAGTTTTTAAAAGGGCTTTTCAAGAATAAAACACCACAATAGTATAAAGGTCAGACTTTAAGAAGTGAAACAATTTTTTTTTCAAGGATAGAAAAAAAAAAATTTGTAATGGGATTCGAGGCTTAGTTTCTATTCTAAAACCTAGAAATTAATTAAAAAGGGAACTTATGACTTAGAAGAGACTCTTCTAACATTGGCTCTATGGGCGATAGAGCTCTCCCTGTGAGGCTCTAAGAATCTTATGCAGTTTCAATGCCTTTTCCAGCCCTTATTTCTCCGACCAAAAAGTCTACTCATTAAATCAAAAAGACCAGCATGCCTTGCCATAGGGTATTGGATCAATAATCTATATTTCAATCTTCTGCAACTTATTTCAACACAACTGAAATACGGAAATCAAACTGCAATCTAAAACTAAAAATAAATGCTCGAGTGGCGAGTTTACTCATCCTCTTACTTCTAATCAGCTAAAAACATTCCTAATCAAGTATAACTTGATTTCCAATGCAACCATAAAATCATTTGACTAGTAAAGAGAAACTCTTGCATGCAATTGTTTGAAAATATCCACAAGGGATATAATTTATGTAGTAAGAAATTAACTGGAAACCTGTACTTACTGCTATAAACAGTGTATGTCATTTCAACTGTTGCTATATTGGAGACCCTTGCTAAAAATGAATCCATCCAATCAACAACCAGATCATGAAACATATGAGGAATGTCTAAATAATCTGAAATACCAAGCTGTTTTTGTTTAAAATATGATATGTCAATAAAATTGGGCTTCTCTTGTCCTCCTTACAACAACTCATTAACTGCATATGTTTCATTACATTTAAGGGCAACAAAACCTTATTGAAGCTATCGATTACTTTCTTGGACAAAAAACTCATTAGAGGCACTTAAACCAACAGAACTAAATCTCAGCAATATATCAAGTTCCAAAGGAAGAACATCATGCTCATCATATTATTCATCCTGGGTACTAGGAAGAATTGGATCTGTATGAATCTAATATCGATCCATACCTTTTTCAAAATCTTCTTAAAATATTTATCTAACACTGCTAGAAGAATCTACTTTATCGTTTTGAACATAAAACTCAAATTCTTCACAGCAGTTATCAAGAAACAACTCAAATGAATAAAGTCCTTCACAATAATAATGAGACATTTCATGAAATTCCCTTAAAGAAGAAATAGTACTAGCAGGTAAGGACTGGAACCATTTGCGCACATCTCCATCAAAGGAAAACACAAATATTTTCATTAGGAAATATTCATGAAACACATTGTGCATAAGTTCATGAAATGAAATCAAGTACTTTGCGATATGTTCATATTCATCTCCTCGAAACCTTAAAAGATGATGTTTCCATTCATCTGTAGAAGGCACCAGATTAGGAAAACCATGAATTGCCGAAAATATTAAAGGAGCATACCTTTGAGCTAAGATGGCAGAAAAGGATTTCGACATTCTGAAACTATGGAGCCACCACTAGATTCTTTGTCATGGAGTCGCCAGGTGAAAAATCTCAATATTTTTCAAGTCATCAATTATTGCTCACCATCAATAATTGATCATCAACAATAAAACAAAAGACTCGGGAGAATACTTTGTTTCAAGATCTTCATCTCTCGACAGATGCACCAAAAGATGTTATCGTTGGAATCAACACTTGGATTGTGACAAGCGCCTCACCAGACACATCTTTAGCTCAAGGGATTTTATTATAATTTTATTTTAGTTTTTGAAAGTGGTTGAAACTCATACACACTGAAATGGGTTTTGAGCAGATAAGAATATTTCACGCATATGAGGCATTGGTGCATGATGTGGTAGAAAGTTTGAGTTTGTAGCCTAATGGTTAGAAGAATGGAAGACAAAAAGTGGATATGTAAAACATAAGCCCACTACTAAGAGGAAAGGGTAACACAAATTCTATATCTAAAATGTATAGTGAAATAATTCTTTTAAAAGGCTTACAAGAATCTCACTTTACATTTTAAGAATCCCATTACAAAGAATTATTATGACTGACATGACCTCATGAATCAGGAATGCTTGATGAATCAAGACTGACAAAAATAGATTAACATGCATGCTAGATCAAAAGACTTATAAAAACATGAAACATGAATTAATTCCACCTCAAGTAATGCTTATTAACAATATTCAATTCATAATGAATCAGGAAAGCTTGGAACAAGACTTACAAAAACAAATCCATATGTCTTATAGGTTCACAAGATTAATAAAAACATAAGATAGAATTTTATGATAAATATGGAAAGATAGATAAAGTATGTAAAAATAGAAGGGAAAACAATACACACATCATACAGTTTGTGAGTCCTCAAGAGTGCATCTGGATATATTATATACTCAATATACCACACAGTATGCCATGAAATAGACAACCCATGAACCCCCTTTTCTCCTTGCATTACACAATATATATACAAAAAAGGAGTTGTGTAAAAAGCCTCCATAAAAAGTGAAAATATATTTATGAGACTTTATTACAACCCTCTACCTATAGTAGAGCACATTAAAAACATAAAAAGAAAAATAAAATAGAAATGAAGGCATATCTTGGTAGCATGGAGCTTGTGGTGGTTGAGTACTCATTGTTGCTTGAAAACAAAATTACCTCCAAAAAAAGTGCAATCTACCAACTGAATAGAACACATGTACCCTTATTTGCAAAAGTGTAGGAGCAACTAACTGAAAGGAGTAACCAATTGGAAGATAACCACCTTGCAGGTGCGAAACACCTCTTTTTTAAATAGGTCTTCAATATTTTAATAGCAATAAATACCCTGACCAAGGTAAATGATGTGTCTTCGAGCTTTAAGGAGGTGTTGTTATATTTGTTGATCGATATCAAAATATTTTAAAACAAGTGCTGCTAGAAATTCCTGAAAAACCTGTAACTGCCTCTGAAATCCTGCCTATGCTTTTGAAAGCGTGATGATATTGGCCAAGTGGCAGGATGAGAGTGGAGGGGAGTGAAGTGAAGCATGGAAATGGAAAGTAAGCGAAAGGCGTGGGAATGAAACAATAAGCGAGAGAAGCTATTAAGTGGAATAATAATAAGAGGGAGGAGTAAGTGTATTAAAATATATCACAATCACAATCACAGAGTGGTGGAGCGGAGTGAATGCATTATCGGGGGCAGAATTTGTGATGCGATATATTGCAATCGCTATATCGTAATCGTAGACTACTATCACATCGGGTATCGCAACGGGTATCACAATCATAATCGGGGAATCACAATCCAAATCGCAAGAGGATATCGAAATTAGGTATCGAAGCAGGAAACAAGACATGGTAACAAATAATCTACAATCTATGAATGTGATATGACGTGGCAGTAAGACGGGTCATACTCATATATCGCATCGAGGTTCGGAGTGGAAAACACAAGTAATAAATTAATTTTAAGATTATGATAGCGATAAGCAGTAAGGTGGAAAGGTTAATAGGGAAGAGCAAGTGAACTCATTATCACAATTGCAAGTTGGGAGTGGGCAAGTGAATGTGATAAGGTGAGTGGAAATAAGATTATGCAATATGCAATAGGTGACATGGCAGAGTTGTGGGTCCTACCAATTATTATATAATAATATCGCATTCGCGAGCAGGGCTTGCTATTGCAGTAATGTAATGTGATTACACTATTATATATGATATGGTTGTTGGAGGGACATTTTTCCTTTATTTCTCATTTTTCGTAATTTTTAAAACCAAAGGAAAAAAAGGTCAAACTTTGAAGTTTTTTTAAGGTTTTTTCAAGAATAAAACACTGCAACGGTATAAAGGTCGGACTTTAAGAAGTGAAACACGAGTTTTTTCGAAGGATAGAAAAAATACTTTTTTAATGGGATTTGAGGTTTAGGTTCTATTCTAACAGATAGAAATTAATAAAAATAAAGGAAATTATGATGTAGCAAAGAACTATGCTAACAACTACATTCTTCAACACCTAGAACCCTCACCTCCAATGGATAATTTTATAGTGATTCATTCAAGTAATTTTGAGGTATAAAATGGGCCTCCTAAGAAAAAATTACAACCAAAATAAAATTTATAAGAACCAATAGGATTCAAGTTGATGACACCAACCATGGGGGATGATTCACCATTTCTTGAGTAAAAAAGTAAGAAGTCTAAAAAATAATAAAATAAAATAACTACTTTTTCAACTTATATTTTCAACTTATCTCCCTAATATTTTACTCAATTTGGATCAGCAATACTCATTGGATACAAAATTTAATTCCTCATCCAAGGAGTGCCCAGTTGCATACTTTCAATGGACCCTGCTATACGAAAAATGAAAAATACATGAAAAAACGTTATTGCAATCACATTTTTCATGTATTTCTCAATTTTTGTGTAGCGGGGTCCATCGAAAGTATTCAACATGGGTAATCCTCGGATGAGGAATCAAATTCTACATCCAAAGAGTGTTTCCATTTGAAATTTAAGTAAACCCATAGGGTGATAAGCTGAAAATATGAGCTGAATTTTTTTTTCCCCCTCTAAAATTGATGATATAATCTAATATTATATTATTATTTCCACTATTATTTTATAATATCCTTAGGAGGCCTATTTTAAACCTCAAAATTCCCCTAATGATTGAATAATTCCACCGTGAACTAGCAGGGAATTACATAGTAACCAATGGAAATTCTTGCTCGTCTTCCTAAACCATTCCGCTATGTGATTTTAGTAATTTGTTGCTAAACTTAACCTATCAATCCACAATTTTCTGAGCCTATAACTTAGTTTAATCCCTTTTTATCTCGATTTCTATGGATCTCTCCTCAAATTGAACGATTCTTCCACTTTCATTCCTAAAATTTATGTCAAACAGTTGGTGAACAACCTACAACTCTTTCTTGTAAGGATATTTTGGTCTATTCAATTCCAATGTTACAACTTGGGCTTTGATACCAACTTGTAATATCCTTGGCATCCTACTGGGTGACGTCATGTAATACCCACAACCAACAATTACAATTTTTTAGTGGAAATACAATTCTCTTATACAAACTGGAATATTTTGGTCCACTATTAGCTTCCTTGTAATGGCACCAACTCAGAGTTGGCTAATTAATTATGCCAACTAGGGACATCATGCCTAGTGGCCCTTGATGACAAATTTGGATTATCCAATTTCTTTTAACTTGTTAATATCAACATTGCCATGGCCAATACCTATTCCTAGAAATAACCCTAAAATTATATTTTTTGTTAATGGCATGCATAGCTAAGTGCATAATTAATGTCACGCTCAACAATAAAACAATAATTGTTCACACAAATAAATAGGGTTATAAATAGAGGGATAAGTTCATGCGTGGCAATTAAATTAAGTATTCATATTCCATAGATAGGGTTTACAAGATATATAAATGATAGTTAAATGACACCCGGACATTTATCTAAAAAGGGCGACTAACTACAAACCTTCCATGTTCCACTAAGCCATAGCCACATAGTACATAAACTCTCAACTACAGGTCACACCTGAGCATGGGCCTCAACTCCATGGGGAACAATCTATACATTGACTATTAGACATCAAACACTAGCCAAGATACGAATCCTTGTAGCCTCAACCTCCAACCGCAAGCTCACACTCCCTCCAACTTGTGCCCAAGTGGTGCATCCCTTCTCTGCACCAAGTAGTCCCTTAGTAATGCCACCACATTTTAGGGTTCCTTATAGCAAACTAGGGATATTATCAGAATGATGACTTCTGAGGTCTCTTGATGCTCTCCAAGGATTTTAGGTACCCTTCCGCGTCAAACCAAATGACACCCAATCAGTTACAGATCCCAAAAATCCAGACTCACCAATTGGTCACCAAATTGATTCACACCAGAACTCCATGGATGCCAAAGGGAATCCATTGATTCCACTCTCTATTCATAATCCCCAAACTCCAAATCTCACACAAAAATGCATTCATAACCAATTAAGTCCATGCTTTCCTACATGAGTGTGATACCCCCTTCAAAAGAAAAATATTCACTTTATAAACACATGACCTTTTCTTGCCACATGACACCTTATAAATCCACATGGGCTTCAGTTATTTTTCACCAAAATCATCACACCTTATCTTGTCGCATGGGCTTAGTGCCTTTTCATGAAAATCATCACATTCATATTGTTTCCCTTAGTCCATGGAGTTTCGTGCCCAGAATACTCTTCTTAGTAGAGTTGGTATGCAACCAACTTATTTTATTAATATATGTACATATTTTACATCATGATTACCCTACAAGGCTCCGCATCTTCACAACCTTTAGAGAGATATATTTTGGGGCATAGTTTCCCAAAAAGTATATAAACATAATTACATGGCATATAGGCCCCAAAATCAACCTTAGCTCACTAGCCTATTTCTCATGTGTTTCTAGCTCACCACCCTAAATAGAATGTGTAAATATTTTTACATCACCGGGGTAAGGAAGGGGTATTATATTCCTTATGCCTCATCTTATGAAACTTTCTTAACTCAAAAGAATGTCGAAAATGTAGAGGTTCCAATATATTTTATCAGAGTTAAAATATCCCAACATTGATAAATAATTGTTTTTCGTATATAAGGAAGTAAAGTACTTTCTTCCTCTTGAAATTGTCAACAAGAAACATTGAAAATGACAACCAGAAATGGAATCCAGAAAATGGCACCCAGAAATGGCAGCATATGAGACTTCTGATTTAATTTTCCCTTAATTAAATTGGAAGAGAAATTGTAATTTCATCTCATGACAACTTGTATTAGTTAACTGTGTCAGGAATACTTAGCTAGCTTGAGAAATTCGAGTTAGAGGTCAAAGAGGAGGCATGTAGAGGACTTTCCATGATTTTATGGGTTCTAGTTATAGTTATTTGTGAGTTGTAATTAGTTAATTGAATTAATTGATTTAAACTCACTTTAACTAGTTCTAATTGGGAGATGAGCTAGTGATAGGTCCAATGAATTAAACTAATTTAATTCACAAGTACTGATCAATCAGTTAAATGATAATTAATTATAAATAGTTGTTGCGTGTGATTTCTAAGGAAGGCCCAGTCGAGACTGAGGTTAAAGGGGAGAGATCTATCAATTGTACTATTAGAAAATTGTGTAGGCCATGCATGAGGTCATTGGGTAGCCTTGAAGGATTGTGCAATCATTAATTGGTATTTTCCTAATTAACAGGGGCTCAATTAGCCCAAGAATGCATAAGGAAGACAAGTCAGGAAAAGGCAAGAAACATGTTAAATACTGGACCAAACTTGCTGTTATTGAAAGCCAGATCCAAGCTAAATCAGAGTGAGATAGTCAACGGAGTGCAGGAATTTTCTCAGTGGAGAAAGAGCATTGTATTGTTTCATGATCTTGACCATATGAAATATAGAGATAGAGGGGTTTTGAGTAGTTGCTTTCCCCAGATACATATTGTGTTGTGCAATTGATAATTTATTTCTCTTACTTGTTATGTGATTGCGCGATCGTATTTTGTTTTCACAAATTTTTAGAAAGATTCAGTATTTTGTTTCAGTATATTACAAGACCAGTTTGAATTTCATTGTTAAATTTTCTACACTTCCTTATCTCTTAAAGGTTCACACTAAAATTATTGTGCTTGATCCTATTGTTAAAAATATTTTGGTACAAATACTTAGAAGAGAAGTGAGAAAACTAGATAACTATGCTTTAGGAATATGACATGGGGATCAAACCTTCCAAGTTTGTTTTTGGACAAGGATTATGTAAGTTGTCAGTAGAACCTGAACACTCTCAATGTAATCAGGAAGAAGGTTGGTATTATGAGTATGAGGATAGTCTCCAAGACATTGTTTTATGTTAAAATTATGGAAATGAAAGTTAAAAGTATCTATTTTTGGGCTGAATGTAGGCCCCAAATGGTCAAGTTGGCCCCACCATGAAAGGTTGTGACTTTTGGTCAAAAATTCACCCTTTTGAAAAATATAAAAATGTAAGTTGACCTCCACATCTGGACCAATTTGAATCACACACATTTTTTTATTTTATGATCCATACATATGAAATGAAGAGGAAGAAATATGAAGGTTGATCGAAATAAAGAGTCTGCCATTTGACCAAGTTTGACCTACTTCGTTCGATCAAGAATATGTTTTGTTTGATCGAGAGTTGGACGAAATTTGACCACAAAAAGGGGGAATGTTAGATCACAAAAGAAAGGATACTTTTACCACACTACAGGATGGAGCTAACCTCAGGTATAAATTTCAGATTGTTGACCAACATTGAACAACACTAATTTCTCTGATTTTTGGAGGTTTCACCAGTATTGACTAGCTGGTATTTGACAAGGTTTGACTAGTATATTAGACTTGGATTTGTGGAATAGATTTCTATAATTCTCTTGGATTTGTAACTGTTGCTAAAGAACAATTCCTCAAAAGAAAAGTGGATGGGTTTTTTTGAAGCTTGGGTTTTACCCTGTTGTTATCTCTATTTTACTTAGATGTCTCTTTATGATGATATTGTTTTCATTGCATTAATGTTCAGATTTTATTTGTAAAATTGCTCAATGATATATGTGACATAATATAATTGTATTGGAAATCATTGGAAATTAACTATGATATTAGAAAATCAATTTCTATTGTCCATTATTGTAGAAAAATCAACAATTACAAGGTAGAGACATGAAGGAGACATTGTGTACACGAAAAAATAGTGTATTGTCTCGAGCTGAGGCCTATTATCATTTATAGGGTTGCGACAATGGGATCTCACGACAAAAAAGGGAGTCATTCTCTGTCATGTAATTCCTCAGTACCTCGCCTCCCATTCGTGAGTACTTATCATGCTTAATCAACAAATTGATTTAGCACTAATCGTGCTTAATTCATAGTTCCACAAACTCGTTGTGCATGAGAAGGTTTTCTTTTACCTTCTATTAAAAGTCACATTCTTAGAACCCTCTTGCATTCTATTTTTTTTCCACGATTTTTTCTCTAATTCCACATGCACCACTTCTCTATCTCTTGCTCAACACAACAACCATTGACAACTTGTTGTCCTTCTCCTTGGCTCTATTCAAAAGCCTCTAAAAATGAAGTAGTTTTATACCACTCCCATTCTTCTTTCTCATTAGCATTGATAATTAATAATAAACTTATTAATTTATACCTCTAAAGAAGTATTGTATCACTCCCAATCTTTCTCATAACTATTGAGAAAGAACATAGAGATCAGTGTAAGATTCCGTCTCTTCATCGGCTTTTAAAACTACATTAAAATAAAATTTAACAACATATCTATCCTAACCACTTGCAACCATACAAATCATAATTTCGAAATAGATGACTACAATGAGTAGCAATAAAAGAAAGTTGACCTTATCACAAGAAAGGGCCATTAGTTGTATCCCCATTCCCAAGAGATATTGATCCAGATTCAACGGAAGTTTCACTACAAAGAGGGGAGAAAACTGAATAAACACTTAGTGAAGCACCATACTCAGACCCGTAGCAGCTCTAGTGCCAATTACTCAAAGTCATGGTCAATGAATCATCGTTTCGCACCTCAAACTAACTATTTGTCTGCCTTGTATGGGAGCAATTGTCTCCTCTTTGGTAAGGTAAGCATAACGTGTGAATATCCTATTGTCAGTCCACACCTCAGTCTCCACAGCATTGACCTCAAATCTCTGAGCACAGCAAATATTTTAGATAGTAATCCCTGGCAGTCTGTGCCTGTCAATCCAACCAATTTTTGAAATAAAGGAAAAATGAAAGGGTTCAAGCCCACCAAATTTTATAGTATTGAATAACTATCATTATAGCTTGAGGGTTCGCCTTTAGAATGAAGGAGTAGTTGCCCAACGGCATAGCTGGTACCCAATCTGGACAATAATGTCTGCTTCTGGTGGCAATTACTGACGATCTGCAGTCTTTGATGTTAGCTGGTACCCAACGGGGACATATTTTGTTGAATTGGTGGCAACTGTAGATTTGCTAGAACCCAATGTCCAAATCTTGTTGCTTCTGGTGGCTAATGCTGATGTGCTGCAGGTTTTGATGTTTGCTGGAACCCATTTTGGAAATTTTTTGTCGCTTTTGGTGGCTACTGCTGTTTCATATGTACTGATTTTTGGTCAGCTGCGAGTTTGTTTTGTCTTTTCTCTCTTCTCATCTTGCTGGTACTCTCCGCAAACAATCTGCGGTTGTTTCGGGTGACTAATGCTGAGTCCAGTGAGTTCAATTTTGTTACGTCTAGCATACATGGTGGTTTGGTGTTCATGTTGGGATTTGATAGGGATGGATGGTCCAAATGAGCAGTTGTCCATATGGTGTTGACATATGGTGTATTGTCATATGGTTTGGAATGGATACTGTTGATGTTTGATGGCTAGTTTTCTCATTATAGCTGCCATATACATCCTTTTCGCTATATATATTCAAATCAGGTTTTATGAATTACAAGGTGGAACATAGTGGATATCTTCATTCATCTTCGCTGGTATCATCTTCGGAGTCCTTCGACTCTGAATCATCCTGGTCAGATTGGTGGTTTGTCCTTTGGATAAGTTGTTTTGATTCCATCAGTATTTCCCGACCATGCAAGAATTTTGGTATTCGTATTAGTGATAGGTGGTGGACTATTCCCGGATGTTATTGTTGCTGCTGTTGTCAAGTTTGAGAGGTGCAATATCCTTTGGACTGGTTTTTCCGACGGTTTTCTGATTGACTGCATTTGAATTTGCAGTATTTTCTGGCTAAATTAAAATTTCGGATGGATCATCACGGATGATGTTGGGATTATATTTTCTAGGCGCACTCTACCAAGGCTTTATTTATTGGTCTGGCAGGTGTATGGATACCTGCATTAATTTTGGTGGATCCTCTCATGGATGGTTTGGATTGAATGTCCTTGATTGAATATCATATTCCTCTTTGGGATTGCTTATTCCTTTCGAGCATTTATTCCACTTTTAGACAAACATCGGCTCTCTTAGCTGTGACGGCTCTCTGAACGCATCTACTTTCTGTCATCTGACATAGCTTTTCCTGATAGAGTATCGGTATCGAGATTTTCTATGTTTTATAGGTGGTTTAATTATTTTGAGCTCATCATTCCAATCTGTGCGGGCTTCCTTTATATGATCGGCGCTACAGAGGCTTCCGATGGTGTTGTCAGTTTCTTAATTACAGGGTGACCGTTTCGACGTAAATTCCTTGATTTTTTCTGGATTTGACTGTCTCACATATCGGGAGGCCTCTTTCACATTCCTGAAGATGTCGTATTTATTTTCAATTTCTTCTAAATGCGTCTAAGTGTCGGCATCTGTCTCGTCAGAATTTTGTACTTGGGGCTTGTCATATAGATATGGCTGGGGCGAATAACGGGAATTTGGTGAAATTATCCGGTCTCGAGGATGTTAATGCATCCACTCCTCCGGATGTTTTAAAGCTATCAGAGGATTTTAATGTTGATGTTAAAATTATCAAGCCGATGGTTCGTGATTGCAAAAATAATGCTGCCACGAGGGATGCGGATCTATCTCAGCAAAAGGAATTCAAGCTGGATGCTTCAATTATTGCTCAGTCCATCTTTGCGCCTCCTGATTTCCATGTGAATCGGCAGGTTAATTATGGTGGGGGGAATTTGAATGGGCCCAAGGCTGGTTCGTCCTGTAGAGGCAGGCGTAGACAGGGAAAAAATCGTCTTGCCCACTACAAGTCTGCTACGGATGTCAAAGAAGTGATGATGGATCATTAGGAACTATGTGGGCGGGTCATTAGTTTGTAGAAATGCGCATTAATTGGGCGTTGGATGTTTGCCAATGGACAGGAGATAGATATGACAGAATGGGCGGAGAAAGTATGGAGCCCCATGGTGGGATATGCTCCGAAAGTCAGCTTGCTCCTAAATAATTGGTACAACATTCACCTTAAGAACGAAAAAGATGTGGCCTTGATTGTTGACAAGCCATGGGTGCATGGAAAGAGTTTCTTGCAACTTCTGCCATGGTACCTTGGTTTTAATCCAATTATGGAGGCCCCTAAGAATAGGACGGTGTGGGTTAAGCTTCCGGACCTTCCACTGGAGTTCTGGACGGATAAGGCAATAAGGGCCATTGGAAATTCCATAGGATGCACGAAATACATCGACTCTAGCATTCTTGATGCCAGCGACAAACACATTGCCTGGTTATTAGTCGAATTGGTCTTCTCTGGGGGCTTGTCCGGGGATGTTGATCTCGTTTGGGGTCTGAGAAGACACAGGCAAAGGGTGGATTATTGAGGCATTCCTTTCCGCTGTTTGGTCTGTCACAACACTGGCCATCTGAAGGGCAACTTCCCCCGGCGGCATTGGGGGCCCCGTCGAGACAAACAAAGGTCTGTTGTTGTTCATAGGGAACTGACTCCAAATGCACAACGAAATGTCTCCCTATCAGGTATTCCTCCCTTTCTGGCTTCTAGTTTTCATTCATCTGGTAAAGATAGTGCACATAGTGAGGAATTATCTCCACCACACAAGGATATTACCCCGCTTGATGAATCCGAACTTCGATCAGCGCCATTTGATGCTAAAGACATAAATGTTTTTACTTCCCCGGTGAATACCAGTTTGCCCATTCATTTAGAAGCCGAAGTAAACCTTGGATCCACTATCATAATGGAGGATAAAATGCCTTATGTCCATACTGTTTCTGCTGTCCACCATCAAACCTGCCCCAGCTCTGCACCATTATACACCTCTCCATCCATGTCACCCCTTGAAAACGCATCTCCTTCCCCCTCACCACACTATATCGAGAATGTGGACTTATCAGACTCACTTAATGTCACTACTGCTCTTGTTGAAAACCATCAAACCTGCCCCACACCTGATCCATTATATCCCTCCCCCTCCATGCCTCCTCCCCCGTCCATGCCTCCCCACTCTCCTCCCTCTCCACATAATTTCGAGAGTGTGGACCTTTCAAACTCCCCCATAAATTCTGTTGGATGTGATATTGAATCCCTTTTAAATAACCCAAACCTTGATTTGGCTGCCCTCACTATTTTTGATAACATCCCTAGGGACCCTGATATTGTCATCTCGCCAGCTTCGGGGTGCAATATTACGGTGAGGAAAAAATCAAAATCTACATCCAGACACTTCAGAGGGAGGCCAAAAACAAAATCCCTTTTCCGGGATGAACTTCTTGACCTCAGGGAGGTACCAATTTATTCTGCTACTGATCTCAGGGTGCTTGGTGCTGGCGACCCGCCTGGGGCCTCCAAATGACATACATTCTCCCTTCTATATAAGAGGTCTGTTTGCTGCTATGACAAATTCCGTGGGCCATCTTGACCTGGATATCCTCCCCGTGCAGGCGGGCCAGATTTTATATTTGTTTTCTTTTCAGATGCAAGCGTGCCTATTTTTGGATGAACACAATATGCAAGCGAGGCTGTTTCCCTCATGTACTTCTCTCCATAGATGTATCCTTCGGATGGGGTATATGAGCAGGTTTTTCCACAGGTTTACTCTAGTTCCTAGAATTAAGTAGTGGCATTTTTATGGTGCCAAACTTTTTGATATAATTTGTGGACACATCATAATCTTTTGGCCTCTGTCGGTTTTTTCTGCCGGTATATATGGGGCATAATATATTGTAACTGATTGCATTATCTATGCTCTATAATTTGCGCTATTTGTACAATGCTGCTATGCACTGTATCATCATGTAATATGTACTGTTTTGCATATCTTAATATATAAAACAGCGTTTTTTCTTTCTGATAAAAAAAAACTATCGTTATAGGTCACACCCAGGCATGCGGGCACATGTTCATTCTCCTCATCTGAATAGTGTTCAGAAAAATTCAGGCGTCCACATGGCATGCTGCCATACTGAAATCCCATTACTGCCTGGAAATTCCATTACTTCCTCAATTAATTTATTAAGAAGGATTGCTTCGAGGTTGGCATCATTTTACAGGTCATCTCATTTGACATTTTCTTACTATTCACGTAGTGGGGATGCTTTACAACTGTGAAAGAATAGCGAGACTGTCACATCTCCTTATTTTTACTTCTACTGTTAGATTGTTTACACTGTTGTTGGTATTGAACTTTGTCTGCAAGAATTAATTATTATAATTCACGGAATTCAATTAATGAGTAGATGTGTTCACAATCGACTATAGATTAACTTATTTGGCCCATCAACTTGATTTTATTATAATCCTGCGTGTTCGGGTAACCAGTCCGATAATAACATGGTGATTTTATTTTTTTTAATTGAAGGTGAAGCTGTCAGCTGCATATATAGTTTTGTTTAATGTTTAACATTGGATCATAAGACGTGGAGACCAAATCTCTTTATTTATTTAACTACTGAATCAAATATTTAAACTAACATGTGGATTGTTTCTTAACTTGTAGCACTTTTTACGAAAGCCATGCATTCTCAATTCACAGTAGATTAGATTAATACAGTCATCTATATTTCCTAAATATTCCAAAATCTAACAAACAAGATTAGATTAATTCAGTCATCCATATTTCCTAAATATTCCAAAATCTAACAAACAAGAATGAGCTTAAAAAAAAATGATCTTAGTCATGTCCATCCGATTCTGAAATCTTCTAGGAATGACAAATTAAATCTCAGAATGGATTATCAAGTTAAGTTCTGAAAATTAATTCATAGTTTCCTCACATATCTTCTTGTTCTAGGCCGTCACACTCATGCATATTGCCAGAGCACTCCAGATTGCACCAGAATATTCAATGGTTCAAATTTCCCTAAAGATCTGAAGAAGTGCACGACTCTACAACAGCTTATAAATATTGGCTTAACACTACTCATCAGAACCTTCTGGCCTTGATAACAACTTCTCCACCATTAGATTCACTATTCAGTTGTAAGTGTTTTTTCCGTGCATTTCTATGTTGCGCGCCAAAATATTTGTTTGCTTCATTGGTGGAACAGAGCTTCTTTAAGTTTCATATTTTAATCAATTGCAAATCACGCTCTATCAACTATGCACACCATTGGGTGTTGAAGCAATATTTCATTATGTCAATCAGGAATATTTGTTTATCATTGATTTAATCATCACACGGAGACGGGACTTTCTCATAGCCCCTCGCCCTATCCTAAATATTCCAAAAACTGAACAGTCAAACTGTCAGAATTGAAAATTCAGGCCCAATTTTGTAATCATGACACGCTAGATTAAGTGGTGCATTCTTTGGGGAGGGGCCGATCCAGGTGGCCGAGGGTTTTTATAAAAACCAAAACTCAAGTTAAATAATGACAAAACGTAATTCCCTGTTTCATTGTGAATGGAAATGCCAAAGGTACCCGAATTTTGAATCAGGTTTCTACCGAAAGCACAAATGTCTTTGGAAGAGGCCCAATCAATAGTTTGTCGTTTTTTTTTGTTAATTTAAATCTACCCAATATATTTCAGATTCAAGCCATTAATTTATTTTTTTAAAATCTACCCAATATATTTCACATTCAATCAATTTAAATTATGTAATAAAGATCCCTTTAACTCAATAATATAGCAATAATATAGAAGGGCAGAGGACCTATTACTTAATACACACTGATTTGAGTGATAAAACTAGAAGTTTGAAGGAGTCCCAATGGCCAAATCCTCAAACTTATTCAACTAAGTGAGATTCTTCTCATTCCTACGTGGTTGAAAACTTGGCGTTTAAATCTAAAACTCTTACAATCGGAAAGGTTAATATCTCAACTTATTTGGGAAAACAAAGTCTTCATAAACTCTTATCAACATACATCCCATGGCTCTTATAAGTTTTACAACAGATTTTTAAACTAAACTCTCGAGTTCTCCAAGTAAGGGAATTTAACATACCCTTTTAAAGTCTTCTCCTAAAGTCTCTAATCAAGGAAAACCTCCAAAACCTCCCAGTCTTTTCATCCCTAAATAAAGATATAACATAGTTTTTCAATCCATGAATGACTTAGTAAGATCCATTCCCATTAATAAATACTTGAGGATCCTTATAGATTCATTCAACTTTTGATTTCTATCTCACAAGAAAATGCATCTCTATATTATTACAGGTAACATATTTTAAAGATTAAAGATTAGCTTTATAATTAGTGTTCATTCTTATGCATCATTATATACATATTTAGTAATCTAGTATAGCAACACTTTTGAAACTTTGAATTAATAATTTCTTTTTATTGAAGAGTAAAAAGCACTTATTTATGTCACTTCAAGTTTTGTTGGGAATAAAATAAGAGATAGTGACTCTCCACCCAACTATAGGCTCAACTATATTATAGATTTCTTGTAGCTAGCCATGTCTAAGCTAGATATGATGTCACAAGAGGAAGACTCACTAATGCATTATCAAGGTTCATTACAAAGTGGAGACATGAAGGAAACACTCCTTCATACACACAAAAATAGTGTACCGTCTTGAGTGAGGGCCTAATACCATTTATACGTTTGTCATAATGGGTTGACAGAGCCAAAACGGGAGTCATTCTCTATCTAGTGAATTATCAACACCTCCCCTTTGTTAGTACTTATCACGCTTAATTAAAAAACTTAATTTAGTAATCATCGTGCTTAATTCATAGTTCCGCGTAGGTTGTATCCGAGAAGGTTTTCTTCTACTTTATATTAAAAGTCACATTCTTAGAACCCTCGCGTGTTCTAATAGGCCTCACTGATAGGTATATAACAAAGCCCATCTGACCTTCCTTCAACATATCTTTACCTCTGTCCATGCATTTGATAACATATTTTTTACTATAATGTGTTTATTAGGAAGATTAAAAGATGTTTATCATATCGTGTGGTCTAACATGATTAATGTGCAGGAAAAGGGTCCATTTATTGTGTAGAAGTACGTTGGAGGCAATTGAAGAAGATGTAAGAGGTTTGTCCCCTAAATTTACACACTTACAACTTGACTTTCTCCATGTATTTTCTCACCCACAGTTCAAGGATCTAATAATAGTTGATGCACTCAAAGATTGTGAGGATCTCAGGGAACTACATCCACCTTTTTAGGGATTTTGGACGGAAGCAACCCTCCTTCCAAGGAACTCGCCCCTCTACCATTTTTGTATAATAAATAAGCCTAAGGTCTCAATAGGATTCGGACTTTTCGAGTAAAACACTGACTACTAGGTCTAAGAGGTTTTACTTTTGATTTTCGTTTCCATGTACTTGAGAATTTTTTAAGATCAACAAGGAAAATTTTAAGGACGGAAAATTATCTTGAAGTTTAGAAACATTGGTGAATCTTACTTGTCCCTATTATGAAAACTATAAAAAATTTATTGATGTATTTGTAAAAATATTCAATTTTCTAATGATTTTGTATATACTCTATATATAATGTCACGATTGTTAAGGTAAAATAATTTTAAATTGTAAAATGTGGGCAAATCATTTTTATAAAAAAATGGAAATTGGCGATTTTTTTTTTTGAAAAATCATGGAAAATTATCCCACCTATGAATATTAGCCGCTAAAAATTTCCATGGATATCAATGAGATATCTAATTTTCCTTTAAATTTGAGTGTGTTCTTGTAATTTTCCCACTTAGCCTTAGCTAAGAGGAACATTCAATGGGAACATTCAATTTTATTTTAATTTTTGTCTCATGAATAAATGAATAAAGGAGGACATGTAAAACTCCTAAAAAGTTTGAATAAATCAATGCCCATGTGAAAAAAGAAAAATCAGGGCCATGTAAATAATCACTTGCATGTGTGAAAGAGGTTTGAGATAAAGACTAGGTCAACCTTGACCAAATCAACAGTGTTGTCTAGGTTCATTGCATCTCCAAAAGGGACATCGTAGTTCTAGAAGGAAGCCTCTCATGTGGAAAGGGCTAACTCATCAAGATAGTTTAGGGTTTGCAAAATATTTCTCATCTTATAAAAGGAAAAGGAGGGTAGCAAGAGAAGGTTGTTGATTGACAATATTTTTGAGTATTTTTTGCTTAGACAAATATCATTCTCTGCTGGTTAGTGGAGGATTGTATTTGGAATTCATATTCAGGGATTTCACCCCTTCCTTTGATGATTCAAGGAGGAAAGTTTACTGAATTGAACCACTATCAGGCTTGAGGCCAAGCTCTACTTACATTGGCAACGCTGATCCATTGAGGGTTTTGCTGTCTCTGCAAGCTACAGCAAGTGGGGATTTAGACCTACCGAGATCTAATGTATTGTGGAAGCCTCTTTCCATGGAGTGGGTCCTTTGACCTCCTGGAAGAGTGTCTCATTTCTTTGTGCTTTAGATCTGCAATTTTACAGTAGTTTTCTATGTCATTTGAGCTACATCATTGTTCCCATGAGTAGACTTTGTTATTTCTGTATGATGGTTTTCATGGTGTCTTGCTCATAGTTTAGATCAGAGATCTCTAGTGATGGGCTTTGCCTTCCACTTGGTGATCCATGGATTAGCTTGTTGATCCATGTTTTGTTCAGATCTGATCCATTGTAATGAAATTTTATGTTCAGAAATTTATTGCAGCAATTTCCAGATCTGTAAATTGTTTCTCAGATCTACTCTTATTTATGCATGCTTTTGCCAAAATTCCAAGTGGATCTTGAAGAGGACACTGTCTAGCTTCGAAATATGAAATAGATCTAATGTTTCGTCCACAGATCTGTCCCAGGTCTGAGTTGTAACTTCCAACTGCTGAAGCTCCTAAAAAATAACACTGTTGAGCCATTTCTGCAAATATACATGTGTTATAGTTCTCTTCTCTGAAGATTCTTGCTGTATTGTCTCATGATTTCTACTGTAGAGTGAAAGAGCTTAATCCTAATGCTGATTTGCTATTGTATTACTGAAATATGAACCTCTTTGTTGATCTCCCCTAAACATCTGATAAACATGGAAAATTTTAGGGGCTAATATTCGCAGATGGGCTAATTTTCCAAGATTTTTCCAAAACAAAAGATTCGCCAATTTACATTTTTTATAAAAATGATTCACCCAAATTTTACAATATAAAATTATATTACCTTAAAAGTCACCAACATTATTTAGAGAGTATATATAAAAACATTATAAATTAGAATAATTTTACAAATACATCATTAAACATTTTACAGTTTTCATATTAGGGACTGGTGAGATTCACCAATCTTTTTAAACTTCAAGATAATTTCCCATCCTTAAAATTTTCCCTGCTGATCAAACTGTGCAATTTCTGAAGCAGTGTTTGCATTTGGCTGCAGCCTTTCTCTTTGGGTGCTTTTTAGCTAGTCTAGATTTTGGGAGATCTGTTTAATGTATCTAAACTATTTTTTTTTAGATGAAATTCCATATATCAGTCCCATACAGCATAAATAAGAGGAACCAAGTCCTGATCTGCGTTATTTTTGCTTAGTTTTACTTATACAACGTTTCTCTTGAGCACCTTGCTAAAATTCCTCAAAAGGGATCATTACAGTGGTATCGGAGCTCCACTCTTGGCACAGCCCGTGCTTTCCTTGGAGCACCAGTCATGTTGCATTCCGAAGAAGAGGATAATGTCACTAAGAGGGAGACGAGGTACCAAAATAGAAGTCATAAAAAGTATGACTACACCACTGATGACCCTGACAAGGGTCAAGACAAGGGGAAAGCCCCTGAATCTATGAATGATAAGGATAAGGAAGCAGAGGAGTTTGCAAAAATTATCTTGTAAACTATGAAAGATCTTTCCAAGGAGATAAAAGAGATGAGGGTGGATAGAATGAGGGAATCCCTTGGGAGATTCCATCAAGGAGAAATTTCTGAAATGTCTCATTATTGGACTGGTCAACTTGTGAGCTTGCCATAAGCTCCACAGGCCTCACAATGCTCTACTATGCCTACTTTCTTGGCTGTAGAGAATGAAGGACCATAAGAGCCAACCTCCCTAGAAGGTTACTTTGTGGAATATGACTCACAAAGTCAGGGATTCAAGGATAACTTGAGTTTCCAAGACTTTTTCCATCTCAATGACCGGAGGAGACCATGGCAGTAGTACAGAGATGGTGGTTTCTTTCATGGGAGACACCACACTATGGGTAGTTTCTTTTTTCCCAAGATTGATGGATCATCCTCTTGTTCTACCAAAGCATGAGTGGAAAAGATGGATATCTATTTCCAGTTGAACAAAGTCCTTGAAGTAGAAGCCATCATGATTGTTGCACTGCACTTTGAGGGTGAAGCCCACAACTGGTGCTTCCATGGACTATCTACATTGGGACACAACAATGTGTCTACCTATGTTGAGTTCACTAGAATACTAGTGGAGAGATTTGATCGGAAGTATCCCGATGCACCTTTTATAAGCCTTGCAAAGCTGAAGCAGACAGGAGATGCAGAGGCCTATATCTCTGAGTTCCTGAGATTTTTAGTCATGGTCCCTGATCTATCTGTAGCAAGGAGAGTCTACATGTTCATTGATGGCCTAAAGGAACCTTTGCATGGGTTGGTTAAGTCTACCAAGCCCGTCACTTTACATGATGCCATTGAGAGAGCTAGATATCTCCAAGATGCCTTGCCAAGAGCAAAGAAAACTTTCCAAAGAAAATAATGTCACTCTTCTAAGGGGAAAGAAGGGAAAGATGCTCCACCCAAGGAGAGCTCACTAAAGAAACCTCTTGACATTGATCTCTGGAGGGAGTTGAGGAAAAAGAGGTTGTGTTTCACTTGCCAATAGCCATGGGTACCAGGACACAGATGTGCTACTAGAAGGGCACACTATATAGAAGTCTTCTTAGATTTTGAGGAGGAAGATGGGAATGATGGACCTAGGAGGGGTCACAACACTAGTGATGATGAGGAAGAAGATCAATCACCATCCAGAGGTGAAGAGGGAGCCTTTGCTCCAAAAAGTGAGACTCTTGCCTCTTTGAGAGGAGTGCCTAAGTACTTGACCCTGAGAGTACAAGGCTTAGTCATGAACGAGAGAGTGTCTATTCTTATTAACAGTGGGGCCACCCACAATTTTATTGATACTCACCTTGTTCAGAGGAGAAGAATCCCCACTGACACTTTTATGGGTTTTCTATTTTGGTCCCGGGAGATAGAACCATGCAATGCATGCAATATGTTCCATCACTATGGGATCCTACACTTTGGTGCACCACTCCTTTATAGTTGACATACCAGACACCAATATCATCTTGGGTGTCCAGTGGTTGATTACCTTGGGGAAGGTTACCACTGATTAGAAAGTCTTGCAAATGGAGTGGGTGGACATGAAGAGTGGGAAACCACAAATAATTCAAGGCATGCACACTTATCCTGCACCTAATGTTTCCACCCAAACAACAGAGATGGATTTGCGCAGTGGAAGCAAGGATATCACAGTTCCTTCTCTCATGTTTATGATAATATGCAAGGAACATTCCTACCTCATGGCAAGCCACTTAGAATTCCATTAGATCCTGATCATGTGGGGGAAGCCTCACAAAGTGCTGCGCCAAAACTAGATCAAGCAAGGATTGGAGCAATGAGAGAGCAAGTTGCAGCGCTGTGCGAAGAAGGAAAGGGGAGGATCAACCTCCCAACAAACAATTTTGGCATGTGTAATGTCAAAGAAGAAATAAAAAATATGGCAAGCACCACCATAGATGTATCAGCAATGCTGTCATTGTTGAGTTGTGTGGATCCATATTGGAGATCTCAACTCCTTGTGCAGTACTCCAAAGATCTTCACACTGGGATGATATTAGATGGCATGAAGCAAGGGGGAGGCTATTTGGTCCATGAAGGGGTCATCTATCATCTTGGTAATGTATTCTTGTCTCAAGCCTCCAATATTAAGAAAGAGATACTACAAAGAACACATAAAGAGTTCCTTTCCAGCTATATGCAGTCAGCAAAGATCTACACCCTAATCATGACAATTTTTTATTGGGAGGGTATGAAAGAGGAACTAAATGAACACTATGATTGGGAGGAACTACATCAGCACTTACAAGAGTGCAATAGTTATGAGGAGATGGGATAGCCAAAGGACTCTATGCAGGAGTCATTTCAGCCATCTCTTCCTTCTCTTAAGAGAGGAGAAATGCCCATGCCCAACTCCATGTGTGTGGGAGACTTTAATGGTAAATAATCTGATCTTATGGAGCATGTTTATTTTTCTGATTTGAGATATTCTCTTACCGTATGTATGCAGGCCATGGCTCCTACAAGGAGTGATATTACATGCAGATCTCATGGCATTGGTGAGGCTAATAAAAATTCTAAATCTGGTCACTCCCTTGAGGTGCAAAGGAAGATTCTCTATCATGATGGGTGCTTCCTAAAGGCACCTAACATGGGTATCACTTTCAGCCATGTCAAAGTGACCCATGTAGAAAAGGTGTGGTGGGAGTACCACTTACCACACTTATATCTACTCAATACAAGGAGTGCATTGTGTTGGTATCTTATGTGGGATTGTGACCCACCTCCTCAAGTGCAAATTTCAGTTTGCATATATGTAATTTTGCTTCCATACATAGATGACATATTGGTATTGTTTATGGGTTTGTATGGGCAAAGAGTGGGCAGTGTATATGTACCTCATGGGATGGAACTTCACCTTGTACTTCATGATACATGTTTTAGATGTGACATTGCTTCACCCATGTTTATTTTTGTTGAGTTTTACACTCCCAGAGGGGTGGACTATGCCCCTATCATGTTAGCCTTGGAGGAGAAATTTTTGATGTATTGGCTTAATGAGCACTTGGCCCATGATGAAAGCTTGATCGTTGATGGTGCCATCAATGGAGAAGGAGAATAACTACAGCTCTTACCCTATCAGTTTCTTGAGGACAAGCAACATTTTGGAGGGGAGGACTGTAATGTTCCCACTTAGCCTTAGCTAAGAGGAACATTCAATTTCGTTTTAATTTCTGTCTCATGAATAAATGAATAAAGGAGGACATGTAAAACTCCTAAAAAGTCTGAATAAATCAATGCCCATGTGAAAAAAGACAAATCAGGGCCATGCAAATAATTACTTGCAGGTGTGAAAGAGGTTTGAGCTAAAGACTGGGTCAACCTTGACCAAATCAACATCGTTGTCTAGGTTCATTGCATCTCCAAAATGGACAACGCAGTTTTAGAAGGAAGACTCTCATGTGAAAAGGGCTAACTCATCAATATGGTTTAGGGTTTACAAAAGCTTTCTCATCTTATAAAAGGAAAAGGAGAGCAGCAGGAGAAGGTTTTTGATTGATCATATTTCTGAGTATTTTTCTGCTTAGACAAATACCATTCTCTGTTGTTTAGTGGAGGATTGTATTTGGAATTCCTATGCAGGGATTTCACCCCTTCCTTAGATGATTCAAGGAGGAAAGTTTGCTGAATTGAACCACTATTAGGCTTGAGGCGAAGCTCTACTTACATTGGCAGCGCTGATCCATTGAGGGTTTTGTTGTCTCTACAAGCTACAGCAAGTGGGGATCTAGATCTGCAGAGATTTGGTGTATTGTGGAAGCCTCTTTTCATGGAGTGGGTCCTTTGACATCTTGGAAGAGTGTCAAATTTATTTGTGCTTTAGATCTGCAATTTTATAGTAGCTTTCTATGTCATTTGAGCTACAACATTGTTCCCATGAGTAGACTGTTTTATTTCTGTATGAGGGTTTTCATGGTGTCTTGCTCATAGTTTAGATTAGAGATCTCTAGTTTTGGGCTTTGCCTTCCACTTGGTGATCCATGGATTAGCTTGATGATCCATGTTCTATTCAGATCTGATCCATTGTAATGAAATGTTATGTTCAAAACTTTACTGCAGCAATTTCCATATCTGCAACTTTTTTCTCAGATCTACTCTTATTTATGCATGATTTTGCCAAAATTCCAAGTGGATCTTGAAGAGGAGACTGTATAGCTTCCAGATCTGAAATAGATCTGATGTTTTGTCCATAGATCTATCCCATATCTGTGTTGTAACTTCCAACTGCTAAAGCTCCTAAAAAATAACGTTGTTGAGCCATTTCTGCAAATATACATGTGGTATAGTTCTCTTTTCTGAAGATTCCTGTTGTATTGTCTCATGCCTTCTATTGTAGAGTGAAAGAGCTTAATCCTAATTTTTATTTGCTGCCATATTAATGAAATATGAACCTCCTTGCTGATCTCCCCTGAACATCTGATAAAATTGCGCAATTTTTGAAGTAGTGTTTGCATTTGGCTCCAACCTTTCTCTTTGGGTGCTTTTTAGCCAGTCTAGTTTTTGGTAGATCTGTTTAATGTATAAACTGATTTTTTTTAGATGAAATTCCATATATAAGTCCCATACAACATAAATAAGAGGAACCAAGTCCTGATTTGCATTATTTTTTCTTAGTTTTACTTATACAACGTTTCTCTTGAGCACCATGTTGAAATTCATAAAAAAGGATCATTACAGTTCTAGAGGGTTGAGTTTCCTTGGGTTAGGGCCCAACCCAAGCACTTTAGCCTCTCTCATTTGTACAATTTTTTCGCATGTTCCATTTGTGTGTTTAGGATTAGCAACATTTCCTTTTTGCAGGTTTTATTTACATGAAAAACTTTCCTTTGCAAAGTTACTAATCATATTTCTTGGGAAATGTGGTTGTGTGCATTGTGTTGGAAAGCATAAAAGGTATGTTTCATTTTGCATGAAGTAGGAGGATCCTAAATAAATTTCAACTCATCATTTCCTTTTAGTTTAATTTTCTACATTTATAATATTCATGTGCTTTAGATGTTTAGGAAGATTGAATAAGTTTTGTGGTGTGTAGGTCCTTAGTAGATTGCAAGGTATAACATTTTCACTTACACTCCTCATAATACCATCAGCTCCTTCCTTCCTCCCTCTATAACTTCTCCAAAAACATTGTTCACTCAATGTTTGTTTCTAGTTTTTTGAAGGCCACCATGATCATTTTTCCTCATGCCAGATGTGCTCCTGAGAGGTACTAATCTTGGAAAGGAACTCATACAACCTTCTTCCACCTTCCAATATGCTTCCTCACCTTAAGATGACCTCCTTAGGCCTCATAATTCCCACAGATTCAATCCTTTAGCAGAACAAGTCAATCATGTAGCATCATGTAGCAATCCTGTAGCATCTTGTAGCAGTGTGTAAAATTTCTCCAAACTTGACCAAAATTGTCCTTAAAGATTGATTTTTTCCTCATAGTCCTTCATAATGTCCCTCCGGTTTTGAAACCATGATTGAAGAATATTAGAGACTAGTTAGTACTTGTCTCTTCACCGCTACAATTCATCTCTACAATTAGGGTTAGTAAACTAGTTCATGAATTGAACAATACACTAATGATTTACATGATTACTTTATGAAGCACTTAATGAACTCTGTTAATAAGTATAATATTTTATAAAGGAAATGATTGAAGGTTGATTTCATGTTCTTTACTTTATGTAGGTTATATTAGGTTTTCCTTCTCTATTTTATGCTTTCTAAGCTAGGGTTTCCATTTCAAGCATTGTTATTTCTTATGCATAGACTAGGTTTCCCTTTGATGCAATTTTACATTCTGCAAGTAGATTAATGCTTACATTTTGCAAATTGAACAACCATTACATTTATGAAATTAAGTTAGAATTTACATTTATGCAAACTAGAGTAGTATTTACATTTCTGCAATTAGATTAACATTTCTATTCCTACAAGTAGATTAGGACTTCCTTCTATGAAATATCTTTTAATTCTTGCAAATCTAGATTGAGTTGATAGAATGGTATATGTATACCTTGGTTTGGTCCATTTCCTTATAAAAACTTGAATAAAGATTAGTTTACTGTGCATACCACACCACCACCTCTTAAGTTTGTACGAACCTGGATTGATAATTAAAGTTGGCAGCCTTGGGAGTTGTAACATTCTTGTTACAATAATGAGGCTCATCGCATTCTATTTTCTTTCCACAATTTTTTTTCTAATTCCACATGCACCACTTCTTTGTCTCTCACACAACACACAAAAACCCTTTCCAAACTTCCATCTCCCCCCCCGCCCCCCCCGCCCTCCTTGGGTCAATTTAGAAACCTATATAATGGATATGTCATATATACCTTTGATGTAATTTTATACTACTCCCATTCTTCCTTCTCATATATATTCATAGTTAATAGTCCAACTACCAATTTGTACGTGTTGTACCACTCTCATTCTTTCTCATAACTATTGAGAAAAAACAACTAAAATAGTGTAGGATTCTGTAATATTCCAAATAGGAAATAAACAACAATACCAAGTAACATAAACAACTACAACAAATAGAGAGACACCATGAAAATCACTAAAAACATTAAGAAAAGTTGAACCATTTTATTATAAATCTGAAAGAGTGAATGAGTACAAGAGGTGATCAGAGTGATGGCACCTTGGCTTGGTCAAGGCAAGTTGAAATAAACCTCAAAACCTTGCTATAAATGGCTGCTTCTCCTCTGGACTACGTAACTCCCTGAGCTGTTGCTGTTACTGGAAAATGTTGCTTCTAGCTGGAATGGAGCTGCTCTTTGGGGTTAGTCCCCTGCTCAGAAAATTGTGAAACTCTGGCTATGAACTCTCCTCCAAAAACCTAGAAAAAACCCAAGAAGGAATTTCAGAAAAGCTGACCCCGGAATTTGACTCCCTTGGGAAAATTACGCACTCCTGGTGAGCACGCTTGCCTCTGAAATGAATGGCTGGAAATGTTGGCCTCAAAATACTCCAAAAGATCAATTGTCAAGGGCTAATCCCCTCACACTTCTCCCGGACTGAAACTATGGAATAACCCTCTCTCCTAGAGCTTCTCTTCTCCAAGATTGTGTAACTCTTATGAGAAACTATGCTCTCTCAATACTGTGTAACTCCTGGATGGTTGATGTTGTGTTCTGTGCTCTGAAAAGTCAAGGTAAAGCTCATCACCTTAGCGGGCACTCGAAATCCCCCGAGGCTGAGGTTGGGATCTCCGCTCAGAGAGACCTGTGTGCTGAACAACACTTGCAGACTTAGCTAAATAGCATAAGCGTGCTCAATATCTGTTAGATTTTTTTTTTGAATATGCATAATAGAATGAAAGAGTAGCTAGCCTCTCCCTCCTTTTATGCTTGAGACCCTAACTCTCCCTTGGGCCCCACTATGTTGTGATGTCTCCTCTTGCCACGTTTCCTTGCCTACTCTACGTTGTCCTGGCCCACGTTGCCACTGGGTTGCCTAACCCACAATGCCTTTGTGTTGACCCTCTCCTTGCATTGTCAATTGGCTCCACTGGGCCCCACGCTGAAATCAGAATATTGTCTAAGTGACTTTAGGAAGTTTATTTCTCATAATTTGGTTATGGGTCCCATCACCCATTTATTTAAAGGTTGAATATTAAAAAAGAAAAATCTGAGCAAAAACTAATATTGCCAATTAGCTATTGCTAATTGGAAATATTACAATTCTATCTTTTAATTAACTTTTAACAATACATTAAAATAGAATTTAACAACATATGTATCATAACTCGTTTCAACTATTAAAAATCATAATTATAATCACAAAATAAAGGACTACGAGGGTAGAAATAAAAAAAATTCCCTTCTTACCAAATAGCACCATTAATTGTATCCCATTCACAATATATCTTGATCCAGATTCAATGGAAGTTTCACTAGAAACCCAAGGAACACGGCTGAATAACCCTTTTATTTATTTTTTGAATCAGACCCATAGCAGTTCTAGTGCCAATTACTCATAGTCATGGTCAACAAACATCAATATATGTACTTTCTATGTAAGACACCACCGTTTAGCAGCTTAGATGTTACCTTTTCCTCTCATTACATTTTGAAGAAGTTATTTCCTTTTACAAATCCCTTTGTCTGCCTTTTATGGGAGCAATGGTCATATCATTGGTAAGGTAAGAAAGACGTGTGAATCTCTACTGTCAGTCCACATCATAGTCTCCACCACATTAATCTCAGGTCACTGAGAAAAACAAATATTTTAGATACTAATTCCAGGCAATCTGTGCCTGTTAATCCAACGAATTTTCCAGATGAAGCCAAAATGAAAGGGTTTGATGATATCTAGGTTCAAGTGTGCAAAATTTAATACGCTGTAGTGTTAAAAAGCAATTGCAATTGAATAGTTCAGAATTTGGCAAAGATTTTGTAACAAATTGGTAAAGGTTTTGAAAAAATCTTGTTTACAGTTGTTAAACTTCAGTATTTAAGATATTTTAAGAGTTTTTGATAGTGCTGAATCCATTTTCACTATCAAAAATACAATTCAAATATTCCAATTACCTGATTTTTTGATTTTTTTTACCGAATTCCAACCAAAAAAACAGTCATTCTAACTATTTCATATACAGAATAAACAACTTCATTTAATAGTACTGAATAACGATATATCGTTATAGGCCACACCTAGCTAGGCATGCACACACATGTTCAGAAACATCCGGGCGTTAACCTTGCATGTTGACATTACTGAAATACGCCTGGCAATTCCATTATTTCCTCGAGGATTGCTTCGAGGCTGGCATCATTTTACAGGTCATTTCATGTGACATTGTCTTACTATTAACGTAGTGGGGATGCTTTACAACTGTGAAGGAATAGCGAGACTGTCACATCTCCTTATTTTTAGTTCGGTTGTGTTGATTGTTTACATTGTTTTAACGCAATTCTAGGTTTTGCTGTCATTGAACTTTGTCTGCGTGAATTAATTATTATAATTCCTAGAATTTAGTGAATGAGTAGATGTGTTCCCCGTTATTATTAACCACCTAGCAGTTGGAGTTATCACAATATTCAACAACATGCATAATATCTCTTAACTTGTATAATTTCCTTAGTTTGATGCTTTTCCAGAAAGCCATGTAATCGCGATTTACCATTGATGAATTCAGTTATACTTATCGTGATAGTAGATTTGATTTGTGGACAGATCTTTATGGATGGAGACCTGACGAGGAGATATGACCCGATTTTCTCATCCTCTTTCCCTTTTTTCTAAATATTTTAAAATCCAAAGTTTCAAGTTTAAAAACTTTTACAAATTATTAAGTTAGTAAAAAAATTTATTTTTGAAAATTTAGATTATAATTATTAAATTTCAAGATTCTTGAGTATCAAAATTTTTTAATATACTAAATATATTTTCATCATAACACTCTACCATTTTAATTATAAAAAAAAATAACAAAATTCCAACCAAAAACACTACTAACAAGATTTGGATTTGGGCGTTGCCGACGCCAAACCAAAGAGTCAAACTGTCAGAATTGAAAAATCAGACTCAATTTTGTAATCATGAAACACTAGATTAAGAATAAGTGATACATTCTTTGGGGGAGGGCCCGGATCCAGTTGGCGGAAGCTTTTTTATAAAAGACAAAAGTTGGGAAGAGGGTCAATCAATAGTTTGTTTTGTCATGTTTTCTTTGGAAATCTATCCAATTCAGACTCAATCCATTTGGCTACAAAGGACTAGCTACTTACACCATATATTTTCAACTCATTTAAATTATGTCAATAAAATCCCTTTAACCCAATGATATAGAACGACAAGAAGGGGCCTATTACTTATTGATTTGAATGATACAATTAAAAAAAGTTGAAGCACAACACTTTAATTGACTTCCTAAATCTATAGCTTTCTCACAAGATTTTCAACTATGAAATCGTTATTTTATAGGGTGTAGATGATGGATGGGTTTTTAGATGGGTGCTTACCTTTTTAAAAATAAAAAAAATGGTATATTTTATATAATTTATGATATGTAAGCTATTATATTTACAAGAAATCATAAATATATGTTTGTGTTAATAATTTGAGTGGTAGGGAGTATTTTTTAATTTATTTGGATTTAATTTTAAATAATATGTGTTGGTTTGGTGTGATAAGGTTTAAAGAGTAGGTGACTTTTCTTGAGATAAGGTTTAAATAGTGAGTGATTTTTGGGATAGTTTTCACTATAGTGGGGTTGGCTGAAATAGTAACTGACCTTTCAGATATTTTTCATTATAATGGGGCAAAGATGTCTGAACTCTTGCTAAGTTATACGTTATTGCTATATTAGCTTGTGGGTTATGGGATATACTCTTGGTGTTATAGTGGCAACCAAAAGGTTTGATCATGGGCCTTGCCCATATTACTCCAATGAGTTACCTATTCACCATGGTAAAAAAAGAAAAAGAAAAGCATAAATATATGCTTGATTATATTTATGAGCTTTAAAGTTATATTTTTTAAGTTGAATGGCTTTGCAATTCAAAAACTTATTTTATAAGGAAATTTTTCATTTTTTCTAGAACTAAAATTCACAGATAAAGCCTAGTTTTAATGAAAGTTCAAGGCTTAATCTGAGTACTCCTTTCTCAAAATTTGTCTCTCATCTTAGATATATGTTATATAGGATTTAAATAAATTAGTATATGTTAGCATAATTCGTCTCAACCTCTGTATTCTCGTCTTTGATATATGATATATAGAATTCCAATATATTGATATTTGTTAAGAGAATTCATAAGTACTATAGAGATGTTAATTTAAGTAAAGTTATTATTGGCCTCCAATGCTCCTCCAACCTACTATTCAGAAAAATTGTTGATTATTTCTTAATTGAGTTTCATGAAACCCTAGCATGAAAAATAGTTTCTATGCTTTCTATAGCTCAAATTGTCAGCCTTTTGGGTTCATTAGGGAAGAACATCATCTTGAAATTTAAGATGTAGAAATTGGTCCATGGAAGCTTTAGGAAAACTCATGTTTTGCACCTTCAACACTCCTCAAGCACTAGTGGACAACGTTTTTAGGATTAACAAAGCTCCAGATGACTTGACAGGGAGAGTTGAAGAGCTCAACAACTCTGTAGTTACACTGCAAGAGAGAAATGAAGCAACAATGTGAATGGATAATGTCAAACAATGTGAAAGTTGGTGACTTTTCAAGGATAAGGATGGAAGTACCATATCAAACATGGTGAATAAAGTGTATAGTTTCAATGTGATCACCCCTCCAAGCTATCTATAAAATCAAATCCATCCATGGAACAAAGAGAGAAAACCTTATTGTAATGAAATGCTACCATAATATAGACTTATGGGATTCCTTGCGATAAGCCATATACATTTTTATCCTTGACAGTGAGATGTGGTGAGAGGGAGAAAATTTACTAAGGACTACAGAGGAGCGACGGTTGCACACATTGGTATAATACAAAAAAATTATTATCCCCCCCCTCGAACAAATCATTTCACGTTATTGATTAATGTATTTGATGTTTGTTTTTCATGTTAATGCTAATGAGTGGTAGAGGAAGATGGATTTGGTGAATTGTTGTTTTGTATATGGAATTAGAATTTTGAAATCAGGAGCAAACATCTCGAAGGACTTCTTCAGTTGGTTTCATCAGAAATTCACCTTTTTATAGACTGTGAACTACAATCTGCCCCCCAACCCCCCCCCCCCCCCTTGTTATTTTCTTCCCTTACATGTGCATGATAATGAGATAGATAGATTGGGAACATTACTGTTTGTGACAAGCCATAGGAAGGCTTGTGAGTGCAAAGTACCCTATCAATGTATGTGAAATTTCCATTAAAAAAACTAACAACTCCACTCGAGAACTCCTAATCATTCCTTTTTCATAGTCTTTGTATCACAACTTGGCAGATTTTGTTTTATTTTCTCAGTTCTGTATAATGATTAGAAGTCATATTACTACATTTTTATGAATCCCGGTTGTTTGAAAACTTTAAATTTGGGTACAAACCTTTTCATTTATCATTTTTCGACATAACATAGCATCATTACCAATAACAACTCTTTAGTTTGTTCTTTGATAGAGCATTGTTATCCCTTTTAGTTTTGTGTTAGTTATCTGAAAAAACATTGAAGCTCTCAACGAGGGGTTTTGACAGAGTTTCTCCTAAAATTTCTCAATTTTTTTCATACATTTGTGCCCACTTGTGGTTTATCTTCACATATGTATTCTTGCACCTTATTCTCTATCAAAAACTCTTAGATCTACCTCAAATAGGTGGATTTTTATTTCTTTTTAGGGTTTCAAATCCTCTTAGGTTCGATTCCCGACAGAGACATTGAGGGTCAGATACCTCTCTAACAGCATTGCCCTGTAACCCTTCACCTTTCATAACCCTTCTAAGCGTGATTGAATCATTGAATACATTCTTTAAATACATTTCTTCTTGCTATTAGGATTGTCTTTAGTTTGTTTTATTTTTGTTTCCTTTGGTTTCTTTTTATTGTTTTATTTCATTTTTTATTTTGATTTGTGTTGTGTCTAAGTGATAAATGAGAGGGCTATAAGGATTATCTTCTTACTTAATTTGGAAATATATAACCTTCTCATAAATATGTTTCAACGAAAGAAAAATATTGCATAAACATTTATTGTACAACTTTCCTTGAACACAAATCATAACATCATAAAAGTTGCACACCATTTAGCCTTCGCTTTAAACAATAACCATTAAAATTAACGTTTAATAAAATCAATTCGACATATTTTCTTTTCTCTAGTAGCACGTCAATATTATTTTAGGATTTTAGGGCCTTGGAATAGGTTGGTGAGGTAAACTCGCTAAGGCTTCCAAAACAAACAATATAATATTGATCTAGAGAGTGGAAATTGATTTGCAGTCACACGTTGCACTCAGGAGGTCAGATTAGGGCCAGTAGAGTGATCTACCTCGCTTCAGTTGGTCATACTGTCACATCCTTCATGTACTCGAGGGGTATCCTTATGGAGGCTTCGAGCTCAATACCCTGCCTTTGCATGTGGATCTAATTAACGGTTGTTACCCAAGGTTGGGTGGTTGTACATGGTAATCATGGTGGCGATAATATTAGGTACCTTACACAAGTGACGACAAGGAGGGAATCCTTGTTGTGCCTGTGGCATATGTTTTTCTATACTCACATGGATCCCTAAAGGGTGCCCACACATAATTAAAGGTACTTTCACCAGGCGCAGAGCCATTAAATAGGAGGCTAGCAATACTATCCCAACGAGATCTTCACAGCTGACTTAGGCCCTGATCAACCAATCTCTAGCTATGAGAACATCCCTTGATCTCTTGTTTTGGGTAATTTCTCCTTATATTGATAGGTGTATGTTGTTTGGTCATGTCTAGTGGCCTTAGGATATTTATTTTACACTTTTATATACATTTTTTTCTGCCACTATAGAAAATTTTAGCTGTGTCATTCTTGTCATCTTAAGGGCCTTTCTCCCCATGAGGAGGTTCCAATTTCCCATAAACGTAGACTTAAACCTTCCACTTCCATAGAAACACCTATCTCATGGTTCACTTTGGGTGATAATCAAGGGGTTGAACCTCTAGTTCACATAATGGTTGACCAAAACCTTCCATCTCATCCTCATTCCCTTGCCACTCATACTTCATCACCCATCTCCTTTGGTGGGGGGCCGAGTGTAGACTTGTCTAGATATTTTCACATTCCTTACCTAGAGTCCATTACAGTTAGTATCACTTCCATGGTAGAACCTAGTGAGTCCACACACATTGTCACTAAAAATCTCTTTGAGACCACTTTTATACCTTCCTCTAGAACCACAAGTTATGTCCACATTACTTTTGTTGAGACAATATTATATTTCTAGTAGAATATTTTGCGATCAGATCTCCCTCCATTTGGCACATCCACTCAATGTACCCTCCATACCATCATCTTTGGTGAAGACTCTATTTCAATTATGAGTAGCATACCTACATCACATGTTGGAAGTTCAAATTCCATGTTCCCATTTTCATCCAAAGGGCCCATAGTCAGTCTTAACATATCAGTATGTAGTTCATTTATATCGAATGTTGGATTTCCATTTGGTTGGAATCATCATACTTTTTCCATCTCATTGCATAGCACAGCTAGAAGAAATTATGTTTTTAGTGGGTTCACATTTCCTTGGGGTAGTCAATCATTAGGGGGTACTTTTTAGGGGAAGATTTCGTTTCCTTGAAATGTCCAAGGGGCTCAAGGCACTATCCATATTATTGTGTTTAATTCTTTGGGTACCAAACTATTTGGTCGAAACTTTGGTCTAGAAGCATCTCTTCTTGGTGCAACCTTTGATCCTATAAGTCAACAAACTTTTAGAAATCATTTTTTTCTCGGGGGCATTCCCCTCTGAGGCACTAACCTTCACGATATCTACATGGATGTTGGAGTTCAGCCCTCTACTCAACCCAGTTCCTCAATTCAAACCACTACTAAAAACCATGCAATGGGTGGAGTACCTCCTCCTCATCAGTTGCAGGGGTGACCTACCCTACCAAGAATCGTTCAACTCATCATTTATGGAAACCCTTTCACTACGTGATATTTAAATGTTAATGAATGATCCCGTTAAGCACAATTATGCCTGGTCTATGGTCCTACAAAAAATTCACATGAACATACCTAAGTTCGATGATAAACCTAGTAGAGATATTGTAGCTCACACTAAGATTTAACATTTATGTTTCTTGTATATCTCTTTTATGGATAGCATTAGGACACATCTTTTCAAATGAAATCTTACTGACAGTGCCTCCAAATGGTACATTGATTTAAAAAGTGTCACTTATGATAATTTTATGTCGTTATCCCAAGCCTTTTTTTGAACATTACCAACTTCCTATTAGGTATGGAAATGGAATTGATATACTAACAAAATTCCGTTAGGATACCTCCACCCACATTTTTGATCACCTACATGAGTGAATAAGGAGACAAAGCCTATTCTAAACCAGTTTACCAAATGATTTATTGCTTGAGTGGATTACCAGGTCCCTCTTGCCTAGTATTTTTGAATATGTTTCTATGGTAGGAGGCCAAACCAAGGAACAAGCCATCATGAATTCCCATTAATTGTAATTTATATATTCTCAACCAATTACTCTATATGAAATCATTCCTATCGTTGCTTGGTCATCGAATGATGTATCGAATCACAAGCAGGGACCTCATGTCGATGGTGTGGTGGGGTCTGTATCCTTATGAAAAATAGGCCTATGATCAACTAATATGGGCCAAATTAAGATCTCTATTAATGCCTTAGTTTCTAATCCTACCACTCAAACTCCTAGCACTCTTGTTCAAACCTCCAAGGTGAACTCCATTCAATCAACACATGAAAATAATCACCATCAACCTGTAGGTAAAAATAAGTAAAAAAAATCTAATAAACCTTCAAATTCTAAACCAGGAGCATGTCAATCCTAAGATGTCATTGTGTTGGCATGAAAGAGAAAAGAAAAAAGAATCATTTTCCTTGCAATATTTTTGGGGAGGAGCATCTTACTCATTAGTGTCCCTAGATGGATGATATCCATCATTATTTATGTCAAGAAAACACTACTCATCAACTTTTTTCCTTAACAAATCTATTTCAAAGCTAACAAAAACATATGGTTTTGAATCCTCCACTGCCTCAACAAGGGGGGAGTGGGGTAAAATCTTGCAATCATGCCTTGTCATCCACATAACATATATTTCTAGTGGAACAATCAATACATGTCACGAATAGAATGCATAACTATGGGAATCCTAAGAGTGGTACTTCCACATCAGAACCTATGAATCCTAATACACATGATGGTATTATTCAATTTTATAAACTATCATTCAAAACTATGCAAAATCCTCCAAAAGGTGCACTTCATAAGGCCACACAAAATCTCAATGCAAGGCCTACTCACAACTACGATATTGTTGTGGATCTAGCCCAAGCACCTGCTACTATGTTTTCTTTTAAGGTTTTGAAATTTTTCCCAATGTAACACAAGGAACTTAAGTGGTGTTGGTGGAGAGGGTCACTTATATGCAAATCTCATCACCCTCAATCCATCCTCATGGATACCCTATCTTCTACATCATTTGGCCTTCTAAATAATGGTACACATTTTTGGATGACACATTCATAGGAAATTCTTAGACGAAGGAGTGTCTATTGTATCATGTCATCAAAGTGTTGGAAAGATCTTGGTTCACCAATTTTTTCATCATCTAATTTTGTGTTAAATACCTTTGATGGGAATATATTGCAACCTCAAGGCTTTTTCCTATGTTTCTTATTGATCTCAAGGGAAAAGCGATATCAATAAAAGTTGAATTCATTAATGCATCATTAGAATAGAACCTCTTTCTTGAGAAAAGATAGGTTTATGAAATGATGGCTATTGTTTCATTTGTCTTCTACGTTATGATGTTCTCCTATTAGGGTAAAATAGCCATTATTGATCAGCTGAGTTTCTACAAAACTAACTTGTTTTTCCATGATAGTTGGTGAGGTCCATTTCTAAGGTATTCCCCTTCCACTATTGAAAGCATTAGAGTAGGGATGTTCAAAGAATCTTCATTAATGGGAATTTTTCAATTTATTTTGTTTGAAATGTCGTATTCAACCAACACTATCAACATGATCGTATCAACCCCTTAGGATTCTAATGGATATAATGATCTATGGATAAAACCTTCTCCTTTAGGAATTCACATGTATGGTGATAATATGCCTTTGAGCCCTGAAAATCCGGCCTATCATGCTATTCAAATGGAGACTTCTGACCTTGATCCAAGTTCTTCCCATGATGTTGGGCTTGATGCTCACTCCTTGCTAACCTGGGGTGTCGATCATTCTATTTTTTGTGACTTCCTCTATACTATGGTTCTATCTTATGAAGCCATATTAGAATCCATGATGATATCTAATCCACATTGGAAAGAATATCACCATCGATCATTTTTCCTCCTTTTTTAGAACATTTGGATGACAACTTGCACAACCTCATTTATCTTAAAATGTCATCTGGGCATGAAATCCTGACATGAAAAATGATGTGTTCTCTTAAGAGAAATTTGCAAACATTTCACCTATCAATCACATCGATGTTTTCATGAAAATTGGGGCCATGAAAAACATTATGATCATAGCATATTTCAGTCCAGATGATAATTACTACATATACTATTATTTTCAAATAAATTTGCAATGTTTTTTCTTGGTCCTACCAAGAAATTATTGGCATTGATCCTCTGATTGTAGAGCATGAAATCATCAGCTATGAAGGGGCCAAGATTATTTGAAAATGGCTACATCCATTCCATCCACACAAAAATGAGAAATTGCTCAAATCTAAGTTCATCTACCCGGTTCCCTTAATATAGTGGCTTTCCAACATCGCTCATATCACCAAAAAATAGGGTATTATTCGTTTGTATTTCAACTATAGTGATCTAAATCAAGCACGTGAAAAACATAACTACCTAACAAATTTCATAGATTATATTATCAATGAATGTGTTGTAAGTGACATATTTTCCTTCATGGATGGTTTCTTTGGTTGTAACCAGATACGAATTAAACCAGAATATCAACATAATACAACTTCGATTTATCCTTAGGGTACCTTCACATATAGGAAATTTTTGTTTGGTCTCAAAACTTTCAGGGCCACTCTCTAATATTGATGTCTTATGTTTTTCATGACATTAAGTGAATTTTGGAGCCATACATGGACGACCCTACTACTCACTCTATTGAATTATGTTATCATCTTATGCATCCATGAACCATCTTCATGCATTTCCTCTACTATAATATTCATTTGAATCCCAAAAAATCAATCTTTTGTGTTATTTCCCAATGATTGGTAAGCTTCGTCATGTCCAAGTATGGGATCATGGTTGATCCTCTAAAGGTTGAGGTATCAATCTACCTCCTCATAGTATTAGTCAACTTCATAGTTTGCAACGAAAAGTGGAACTATTATGTTGATTCATTGTTAACTATGTTGATACCACAAAGGGTTTCACGTGCCTTTTCAAAAAGGATATACCATTTGCATGGAATGATCAAGCACAACAATATTTTGATTCCTTGAAGCAGCCCTTGATGGTATCCCTACTATTGAGCCCTCCTAACTATAGTTGGGACTTCATTTTATAAATTATTTCCTCTTATTTGAATCTTAGGTGTTCTTATCTAAGAGGATGAGGACAACCACAAGCACATCATCTACTACCTAAATGGAGCATGAACCTCTTCTAACCAATTTTTTAAAAATAAAATTAATTGTATAGAGGCATACATCTCTTTCTCTTGTACTCATTTTCTCCAAAGAAATGTCTACTTCAATATACTATCTATATAGTTCTTTCTAAATAAATAATCGAAATATTCATAATGAATTTCTACCAACACATAACACCCTTTATTTGTGGTTCCATTATGACCCTCTTAGTAGGGAATCTCTTTTTCATTGAGATTTTAATTTGAAATTTTCCATGATATATTTATCCTAGTATATTTTTTTGAGTTTAATCTATAAGCTTTAAACTCGTTTAACACTTGTACTTGTATATTAAACCTTTGATAATGTATGATGTTTATATTAAACTTTTGATAATATGTGATGTTTTATCAAGTTTAACACTTGTATATTAGACCTTTGATAATGTATGATGTTTTATAAATTTTTTGATCTATGAAGTTAATAAAAAGCACTTATACTTGTATATTCAACCTTTGATAACATATGATGTTTTATCAAGTTTAACACTTGTATATTAGACCTTTGATAATGTATGATGTTTTATAAATGTTTGGATCTATTGAATTAATAAAAACCTGTTATTTCTTTGTTCACCAACATACTTCATTCAAATATGTAATATTATACTATCAAGTTTAACACTTGTATATTAGACTTTAAATGATGTTTTATCAAGTTTAACACTTGTATATTAGACCTTTGATAATGTATGATGTTTTATAAATGTTCGGATCTATTGAATTAATAAAAACCTGTTATTTCTTTGTTCACCAACATACTTCATTCAAATATGTAATATTATACTATCAAGTTTAACACTTGTATATTAGACTTTATATGATGTTTTTATCAAGTTTAACACTTGTATATTAGACCTTTGATAATGTATGATGTTTTATAAATGTTCGAATCTATTGAATTAATAAAAACCTGTTATTTCTTTGTTCACCAACATACTTCATTCAAATATGTAATATTATACTCTATTACCCTTACCCCAACATACTTCATTCAAATATGTAATATTATACTCTATTACCCTTACCATGGTTATAAATGTTCGGATCTATCTATTATCCTTACCATGGTTATATATTATGTAATACTATACTCTATTACCCTTACCATGGTTATAAATGTTCGGATCTATCTATTACCCTTACCATGGTTATAAATGTTCGGAGCTATTGAATTGGTTATAAATGTTCGGAGCTATTGAATTAATAAAAACTAAAAACTCGTTATTTTTTTGTTCACCAACATACTTCATTCAAATATGTAATACACCAACATACTTCATTCAACTTCATTCAAATATGTAATACACCAACATACTTCATTCAACTTCATTCAAATATGTAATATTATAGACATGTAATCATCAATATTTCTTTAAATGCTAGATAAAGCATTCATGTCTTTGGATTTAATATATAATAACTCTATTGCACATATCATTTATACACATATTTTTGTTATATATCTCTTTGCGTGGACCTATATCAATATGTACTCTTCGAATTCGATGTTTGAATGTGGGATATTATTTCTTAGATTTTTATGAAACATTCTCTAGATTATTTTGTGCATACAAGAAAGAAGAAAGAAGAAAGAAAGAATTTGTAATGTCCACGAGGCTAAAAATAGCCTATGGGACAGATTGATTCTCTATCTGACTCTTGTATTCAGCCCTTTTCCTGTGAAGTTTTACAATGACCACTCCCAGCTTATCGACCACCTCTTCGCTGAATAGATTATCCTGTTGATCTCTGGGAATTCCACGAATGGTCCTTCTAACCTACCAAATCAATGATTGTTATATACTATACAAAATCGACAATGTTTATGGTTCTTATGGTTTCTTTGTGATACAAATACTTTTATGATAGTTTTGTTTGTTCATTCATTTCCCTTGTCACACTGTAAATTTTCTACTCTAAAACTATGGTTGGTCTAAAACCTTCTGGTATGGAAGGATTAGATTCGTTTTTCTGTCATTCACTACATTATTAAGCCCCTTCCTACAAAAATTTATACATTTCTTTGATGCTTTAGTTTACACCAGAGGTAATTGTGTCACGGTTATACAAATTCTTTTATACTCAAACTATTTTTAGGTGAAATTTGTTATGGTTTACACTCATTATGGACTAATATTGTTTTGTACTTGTTAGGTCATTTGAGATTAATTTTATGATGTTTCTCGAATGACGGTTTTCTCCAGAACATTTAAACATCAGCTGTAAAAAAAAAATTTAGTGCTTATGGTTCCAATACGAAGCAGTTTTTTTTTCCTTTGAATGATAATATCTTCGAGGTGAATCTCTATAATAAATTTGTAATGTCTCCCATTTTCTTGTATGAATTCTCAGCTATAAAATTTCGGTTTCTAACCATTGATGGCTCAAAACTTATTTACAGATTCTATTTCTGTAATATGGTTTTCGTTAAAGAACCACTAGGGTTCTGTAGTTTTTATTCTTCAATATTTCAGTTAAACAGAAGCTCGATTTCTAGGTAAATTATGTAGGATTTATTTGTGATTATTTCTTCCATTGTATCTCAAACCATGTGATGACCTTACCTATATTAATTATCATTTTCTCTGTAATCCCATGTAGGTTTATTATTGTTCCATTTTTCATTTTATTTTAGTCTCAGGGTTTGAACCAACTGTTTTATTATTGAGCTTGAGCTCGATTTTCATGTGTTTGGGGTTTTTTCAGAACCCGAGTGCATTGTAGCCCCCCCCCAAACGTGCCTTGGCCATGTTCTTTGTAGTTGGGTATAATTTCATGGATGCATTTATGTGTATCGTTTTAAAATTTAAAATTTAAATATTACCTGGGTGTTTTTGGTTAGAATTTATTCTCTGCACTATACGTTTATGTATTCCATTATTCTTTTTGTATTTTGTTTTATATGTAGTAATGCATACATTAGTTTAGAAGTATTCTTCATTGTAAATATAGATTTAAACTCGCCTTTTCTATATATCATTATTATAATTATTCCCTATTTTTATTTATCATGAACCTATAGTTACATGATTTATATTATTTTTTATACTATAATTTTCTTATATACTTACATTTATATAATCACTCTTTGCTGAAATTAGGAATTCACTTTCTTTATACCAAGATTAAGTTTGTTTACCTATTTTGTAGATAATTGGAGAAAAATGAAGTCTATCACTGCTCCAAGATAATTATAAATCAACTTTAACTTTGTCTTTCTCACTATTGTTTTTCATTTACACTTTCTATTAGGATTTAATATTAATTACTCACATTATGTTCATTTGTGTTTTCTATAGGTAACTATTTAACACCTAGTTGGGATACATTTTACTTTAATGTTTCCAATTCAAACATTATTCCAATTTAACTCAAAGGAAATTTGATTCTTTTACCAGGTCATACTCTTGTACCTGGCTCATGTGACAATGACTTCAATGCTTCATTGACAGAGACACATTTTCTTATAAAATTTTGAATGTGTTTATATTTTTGTACTTCCAATTCTTTGGATGAATATAATTTTCAAGCCCTTGTGCGTGTTTGTTTTTTATTTATAACATTAACTTTGAGTGTTATTTATATTAGGGTCAATGTTTTAACTCTAACTGTTGTTTATCAGTTCTCCCATACAATATATTTGTAAGCATTTAAATTGAGTGAAATTGTCTTCTCTTTGTTTAATATTGTATATTTTGTTGAGCCATAGATGCTTATATTATTAATAATTTTCTATTTAGTGTCTAATTTTTATTAACTATTTGACTATTCCCTTTGATAGTTGTTATGTGTGAACTATTTTTTTTTTCAAAACAAACATTTAACCATAAAAACTAATATAATCTATCTTTACATATACTTTCCAGAATTCTAATTTTTTGTTCTATATAAACCTTCCTCACAAAGTTTGTATTGTAAAAGTATGGCTACTTTTATATTTTGAATGTTATCATTTCCAGCTTAATATCATGAATGAAAGTGTTCGTTATTCGTTCTCTTTTCCTTTGTTTTCACAAAAATAAACTAACAATAAACAATACCTCTCCTATTAATTTTATTTTATTTTCAAAATACCATATATGCATTTAGAATTGTTATATATATATAAAAATATTTCCTTCCCAATATAAAGAACTCATCCATAATTAATACTCTAATAAAAGGCATATAATATAAATTATTCTTTGTTCCACATGATGTCCAATATCAGTCTTTTGCAGTTCATCATACGTAATTGTAAATAAAAATAAAGAAACATTTATTTATTAAATAAAAACATGGTAGATAATAATTCCAACTTGAATATAATCATTCTGAAAAAATAGTAGTTATGTATTTAACTCCTCTCATCTCTCGTCTGAAGTTATCACCTCGAACATAGGTCTACAACTCTTTTTGTCTTTTTCTCACTTCTTTTCAGTCTTTTCTTTTTCCACACATGAGTGACAAAAGAAATTATTCCAAATGATTTTTATCTATTACTCATTTACCAGTCTTTTGGTGGTTGCTAAATACTTCCACCTCACCAACAAGTGGAAAGTAGTTACTAGCTCATTAATGAGGTCATGTTTCCCAATCCCAAAGACACCATCCTATATTTTAGGGAAATGATTAATTGACGAGTTTCATAATTTCACAATAAATCTAATCATCCATATTATATTTTTAGGACTTATTAGTGGGTAATTAATATACTTCATCAATTTGCAGCCTCACTTATTTCATCCATAGGTACTCCAAAATAATTTTTCCAAACTTCTTTATTCATAAAAATAAAAACATCATAATTAAAAATTTATAATTAATCATTATCATTAAAAAAAAGTAATAATTAAATTCTTAATATGTATTATAGACTTTAAACATTCAAAAATGTAAACACATATATACACAATTAATTACATATATCATATCCTCCCCCGATTTAATTTGACATCATCTTAGTGTCTATCATAGTCTTCTGGAAGAAATTTTAGTTTGTTAAAATGAATAAGGATAATCTTCTTTAAAATCATCCTCTAACTCCCAAGTTGTCACTTCTATATTGAAATGTTTCCATTGAAATTTTAATTGAGCTATGTCTCTATTCCAGAGCATGACTTACCTCCGATCTAGAATATGTAGTGGTCCTGATAAGAACTCTCCCTCTAGTTCCACCTATAAAACATTCCAATTAATAATATGAGCTAGGTAATTTACATAATTCTTTAATAAAGATACATGAAAAACATTGTGAAATTTTATGTTTTTTGGAAGGGAAAGATGGTAAGAAACTAGTCCAGTTCTGGCTAAAACTTCAAAAGGTCCATAATATATCTAAAATATGTAGTGGTCCTACTAGGAACTCTCCCTCTAGTTCCACCTATAAAACATTCCAATCAATAATATGAGCTAGTTAATGTACATAATTGTTTAATAAAGATACATGAAAAACATTATGAAATTTTATGTTTTTTGGAAGGGAAAGATGGTAAGAAACTAGTCCAGTTCTAGCTAAAACTTCAAAAGGTCCATAATATCTAGGTGATAACTTAGAAAAATTGCCAACTGTAAGTGTAATTTTCTTTGGTTTCACTTGTAAATACACATGATATCCCACATTGAATTCCTTTTTAATCATTTTCAGCTCTGAATAATTGTTTTGTCAATCTTGTGTTGTTTTTAAATTATGTCTGGCTTATTTAACCACTTCCTCCATCTCCTTTAATATATTTTTCCCCAATACTAACTGATCTTCAGGATGGTCCCAACTCTAAGGTACTTTTCACCTTCTTCCATACAATACCTCAAAGGGACTAATTTTCAAAGAATTTTGGTGCCCATTATTATAGGCAAACTCAATTACGTGAAGGTAGTTTTCCCACTTAGTTGGTTTGTCCATAACATACATTCTTAACATATCCTCTAATCTATGATTATTTATTTCTATTTGACCATCAATTTTAGGATTATAGGTTGTAACAAAGTTCAACTTTATTCCCGTTCCTTCAAACAATCTCCTCCAAAATTTTGAAGTGAATTTGGCATCATGGTCTGAAATCACAATTTTGGGCATATCATGAAGTCTAGACATCTCATTCATGAACATTTATGCTATATCAATAGCCTTAAAGGTATATTTTACAGGAATAAAGTGTAAAATTTACTAAGCTTATCTACCACTACCATGATTGAATCATGTTTCCTCCTATTCCTTGGGAGTCCATTAATAAAATCCATGGATATTGTTTCCCATTTCCATTCTAGAATTGGCATAGATTGCAACAATCATATTGGGTTCTGATGGTAGCCTTCACGTGTTGGCATTCTAAACACCTATACACATATTATGTTGTCTATGTTTTCATGTTAGGATAATAATAATCTTTTCTCAACACAGTTATTAGTATTTGATATATAGGATGACCAGTTGTTGGTTTCTTATGTAACTCATGTAACAAAAATGTTTTCAATTTTGGCTCATTTGGAAAGTAAATTCTTCCTTTGAACAACAAATAATCTTCATCATTTATTGAAAAAACAGTTTCTCTTTTACCTAATAATTCAATTTTCAGCATTTTATTTTTTATTTGCATGTATTCTTCATCAAATTATGTTGTTGTTTTATCTTTTCTACCAAATTTGTTCCACATATACACAATTACAATAAATTATATGATCTAGGTAATGTACATACTTATTTAATAAAGATACATGAAAATCACTGTGAATTTTTATGTTTGTTGGAAAGGAAATTTGGTAAGCAACTGTAACATCCCCAAAAGGGAAGATTCAACAATACCTACTAGAATAACACATTTTTCAGAAGTATGTGCATTGAAATGAATTTTTAGCTCATCGATCCCTTAGATTTGACAATATAAGACCTAAATCCAAGAGGAGATCAGAAACAAATCAAAATATGTGAGGTAAACATACCTCCCATACCTAGTATGGCTTGAAAAATTCCCAAGGAAGGGACTACAACAATATGCAACAATACTGCTTTAGAAATAATGTTGTTTGGCTAAGCAGTAGTAGGTGGCCAACATGGAGGCTTAACATTCATGTATATATTAGCAAATCACATCCATCATGAGGCCCATACAACATATAACAGGAAAGAGAAGACAATGGTGGAAGAAATCCCTCGAGAAGAGGTGCTACAACACATGTAATGACTGCAAAAGGCTTAGAAGCGTTATTTTATTGAGCATACAACAACAGTAGATTAAAACTTTGATATGGGACAAGATAATGCATGAACAGTCTAATCTATGACAAATCCATACACTATAATGTCTCTACTTTACATACCCCTTGGGGTTTTTAGAAATACATGAAGCACAAGGAGTAGCTCTGAGATTCTATGCAACAGATATGTAGATCTATTCAGAATTTCTGAAGCATATACAAGAGTATTCATATAAAATCTAAATATGACATGGATAAGAACAGAAATCCATGGATCACCACAGTGAAGGGCAGATCCCCAACACTAGAGATCACTCCTCAATAGTTCCCAAAATACCCTGCAACTTTCATCTTTGCAGATAACGCAGTCCTGAAAGATAAAATGCACTATAGACTTGAAGAGAAGATTGGCCTGATGCCAAGATGTAGATCTGAAGCTCCAATCAGCTAATACACTCTTGTTAATGGAATAGAAGACTCCCCCACTGAAAATAGGCACTAGAATGGCCTAGATCTGAGCAGATCTAGCCTCAACTTTCTGCAGCTTACAAGGACAACCAAACCCTCAACAGGATCTATGTTGTAGTTGGAATATGAATCTTGGCCAAATTCCTGATAGTGGAAAAAATGTACAAGACTCCTCCAAGAGCTACTCAATGGAAGGGGTGGGATTCCCGATCAGGAACACCCAATGCTAAACAACACTATTCTCAGCTAAACAGTAAGAGAATGATATATGTCTAAACAGAAAATATATTCATAAAATATCATACCATGAAAAACCTTCTCTTGTTGTCCCCTCTTCCTTTTATAAGATGAAAGTCTTGCAAAACCTTAAACCATCTCAGTGATTTAGCTCCTTTCATATGTGTAGCCTCCAACTAGAACTGCACTGTGCATCTAGGTGGTTCATTGCATCTGGAAAATGCTGTGGATTTGGTCCAGTTGACCCAGTCAAATGTCTCAATCCCTTTCACACATAAGGGTGTTTTATTAAGGCAACTCGGATTTAGCCTTGTTCACATGGGGCATTGATTTATTTTTCTATTTTAGGAGTTTTATTGATCCTCCTTTACAATTTTATTCATGCAACAAGAAAAATGAAACAAAATTGTATATTCCCATTAGCTTGGGCTAATTGGGAATATTACAGTCCTCCCCTCCAAAATGTTGTTTGTCCTCAAGCAATTGATAGGGTGATTTCTGCAACACATATCCTCCTCCATTAGTGACACCATCAATGATCAATATTTCCTTACAAGCTAAGCGCTCACCAATCCAACCCTCCATGAATTTTCCTTTCAAAGTCATTATGGGATGTACATAATCCATCCCACAAGGAGTAAAGAACTCACATGAAACAAACATGGCTGAACCAATACTCTCCCTGAAACATGTAGCATAAGGTACATGGAGAGTCTCCATCCCATGAGGTACATACATTCTCCCCATCCTCCTTCCATACAAGCTCATAAATAGTACAAGTATATCATCAATGTATGGAAAACTATGTACATACAAATAGAAAATTGAGCATGAGGAGGTGGGTCATAATCCCACATATGATACCAATGCAGTGCATCTCCTGCCTACCTCAAATCAAGACATGGTAAGTGGTTTTCCCACCACTTGCTTGCTACCCAAGTCATCTCACTATTGTTGAAGGTGAGATATATGTTTGGTGCCTTGGGGAAGCACCCATCATGATGAAAAATATCCCTTTGCTCATCAAGGGAGTGGCCAAATTCAGAAATTTTAATGGCCCAATAATCGCCATGAGATTTACATGATAAATTTCTCCTTTCAGGAGTCATGGCCTACATAAAAATGGTAAAAGAACATGTACAATCATAAAATAAAGCTTTCTTTACATGAACAGATCCTTTACCCACAATGCTTCTCATACACATGGAGTTGTGCATGGATCTTTCTCCTCTTTCCAAAGAAGGAAGAGATGACTGAAATGACTCTCCCATAGAGTCCCATGGCTGCCCCAACTCCACATAGCTCATGCCTTTTTGAAAATTATGATGTATTTCTTCTTCCAAGCCTTCCCAATCAAAGCTCCTCATGATGATGTTGTAGATCCTCGTGGAATACATATGGTTGAAACAGAACTCTCTGTAGGCTCCTTGTAGTATCTTATGTTTGAGCTTAGAAGTTCTAGACAAAATTATTCTACCATGATGATGGATGACTCCTCCTTAGACTAAGTAGCCTTCTTCATGCAGCTGGTCATCAAGTATCATACATGTGTGAAGATATTTGGAATAATCCACTAGCAGTTGGGATTTCCAATACATATCCACACTGTTCAACAATGATAGTGCTAATGATGCATCAACAGAAGTGTCTGTCATGTTTTTGTTCCTCTCCTTGACATATCCTATGTAAAAAGTGTGTGTTGGAAGGCTATTCCCTCGATTCTTCTCCTCCCATGGCGCAGGATCAGAAAAGAGAGTGGGTGATGATTATAGGGGAAGAAGATTTCCCTCCTCCTTGAGCTTACCCAAGTCTCCTAGTGCTGTATCTTTGTCTTCAAGTGCTCCATATACTCCTGGATCTAAGTTTGGAGCATCAAGTTGTGAGGTCTTCCCCACAAAATCTGTATCAGGTGGCCTCCCATGTGGTTTGCCATTAGATAACGAGGTTTCGGGGACCATCCTCATATGCATAATAGATGAGATCCTCATGTCTCTGATTCCACTATGCAATTTTAACTCTGTTTCATGTTTGGAAGTCTCATGAAATTTGGAGACCCCTCTTAGTGGTGCAAGAGTGCCTCTGGTTGGAGCATTTTCTCCATTCTCTGCTCCTAGCAATAGTGGATCATCTTCTGCTATGTCAGCTTTGTGATCCCTCCTTTGTTATGTCTCATTGTCTCTTAGCATAGACACATGCTGCTCATGTCCTCCATATGGAATATCCTTGGGAACTCCTTGCAAAGATGCAAGAGCCCCTCTAGTGGAAGCCGTTGCTTCATCTCCATCTCCTAATAAAAATAGATCTCCTCCTGCTATCACAATGATGGAGGATCTTCTCTACTCTTTCTCTCCCTTTTCCTCATCAATGGAGAATTCCTCATGATTAAGAGACCCTTTTCCTTGGTCTCTTCTTGAAGAAGGAACCCTCATGTTTTCTCCTTGAGAAAAGAGACCTTCCTGTAGTGGGGTTTTTGCCTTTGGAAAATTATGCAGCAGATCTTCAACCCCCTCAACAATGTTTTGAACTGGAGTTGGCTTTACGAAATCTTCCATCTTATGCAAAGATTCTGATTTCTTGGGCTTGATTTTCTTTCCCCAAGAAGTTTTAGAATTTCTTAAATCAAATATTTTCACTAGTATCCTAGTGAACTTTCCATAAGAAGAGATACATACCCTTTTCAAGGAAGAAAACTCAAATAGCCACCAGGCATAAGCCTTTCCTTGAAGATGTAGCACTGCTACTCTCAAGGCTTCTTCTTCATAAACTTGATGCAGCTGGAAGTATGTGTCAAGCTTTCTTACCCAAGACTTGGTTGAGTCCTTAGGTGACCCATCAAAAGTAGGTAGAGAGAATATACCCAAAGTGTGCTGCATGCACCCTCTTCTTCTACTGTAGTTGCTAGATCTTTCTTCTTTAAGTTGACAGAACTCTGGGAAACTAAGATGCTATTTAAATCTCTCTGATTGAGACTCATATTCTTGGAAATAATTACCAATATATCCCTCCTTTGGTGTTCCTCCTTTTCCTTCTTTCTTTGACAAGAAAATAGGCATGCTCCAACATTGTAGATCAGGTTTTGTGGCTGAATGCTCACACAAATGGTAAGAAGTATTGGGGCTTCCTTGATGTAAAAATCCTGCTGAGGGATCTTCACGTATTTCCCTCTTCATTCCCTGGATTTCTTCTTTTAGTTCATCTATAGCTTGAGAAAGAGCTTTAAAGAACTCTTCTCCTTGCAATCTTCCAGATAAAGGGGTCTTACCCTTTACTTCTGTGTCTTCATTGTAATCATACTTATTCTTTAGTCTTTTCTTTCCATGAAAAGACATATTGGCTTCTCAAGATAAGAAAATCATAGGCTGTGCAAAGATGATTGCTCTGATACCACTGTAATATCCCCAAAAGGGAATATTCAGCAATACCTGCTAGAATAACGCATTTTTTAGAAGTATGTGAATTGAAATGAATTTTCAGTTCATGGATCCCCTAGATATAACAATATAAGACCTAAATCCAAGAGGATATTAGAAACAAATAAAAATAGGTGAGGTAAGCAAACCTCCCACACCTAGTATGGCGTGAAAAATGCCCAAGGAAGGGACTATAGTAATATGCAACAATACGACTTCAGAAATAATGCAGTTTGGCTAAGCAGTAGCAGGAGACCAACATGGAGGCTCAAAATTCATGTATATATCAGCAAATCAGATCCATCATGAGGCCCATACAACATATAATAGGAAAGAGAAGACAATGGTGGAAGAAATCCCTCGAGAAGAGGTGCTACAACACATGTAATGACTACAAAAGGCTTGGCAACATTATTTTATTGAGCATATAGCAGCAACAGATTAAAAATTAGATCTGGGACAAAATAATGCATGAATAATCAGATCTATGACAGATCCATACACTATAATGTCTTTACTTTACATACCCCTTGGAGTTTTTAGCAATACATGAAGCACAAGGAGTAGATCTGAGATTCTATGTAGCAGATCTGCAGATATACTCAGAATTTTCGAAGCATATACAGGAGGATTCAGATAATATCTGAATATGACATGGATAAGAACAAAAATCCATGGATCACCACAATTAAGGGTAGATCCCCAAAACTAGAGATCACTCCTCAATAATTACCAAAACACCCTGCAAATTTCCTCTTTGCAGATAATGCAGTCCTGGAAGATAAATTGTGTTGTATACTTGAAGAGCATATTGGCCTGATTCCAAGATGTATATCTAAAGCTCCAATCAACTAATACGCTCTTGTCAATGGAATAGAAGACTCCCCCACTGAAAAGAGGCACTAGAATGGCCTAGATCTAAGCAGATTTAGCCTCCACTTGCTACAACTTACAAGGACAACCAAACCCTCAACAGGATCTGCGTTGTAGTTGGAAGATGAAGCTTGGCCAAATGCTTGATAGTGGACAAGATGCACAAGACTCCTCCAAGAGCTACTCAATGGAAGAGGTGGGATTCTCGACCAGGAACACCCAGTGCTAAACAACACTATTCTTAGCTAAACAGTAAGAGAATGATATATGTCTAAATAGATAATATATTCATAAAATATCATACCATGAACAACCTTCGCTTGTTGTCTCCTCTTCCTTTTATAAGATGAAAGTCTTGCAAAACCCTAAACCATCTCAATGATTTAGTTCCTTTCACATGTGTAGCCCCCAACTAGAACTGCGTTGTACATCTAGGTGGTTCATTGCATCTGGACAACACTATGGATTTGGTCCTGTTGACCCAGTCAAATGTCTCAATCCCTTTCACATATAAGGGTGTTTTATTAAGGCAACCCATATTTAGCCTTGTTCACATGGGGCATTGATTTATTTTGTTGTTTTAGGAGTTTTATTGATACTCCTTTACAATTTTATTCATGCAACAAAAAAAATGAAACAAAATTATATATTCCCATTAGCTTGGGCTAATTGGGAATATTACTAGTCCAATTCTGGCTAAAACTTCAAAAGGTCCAAAGTATCTAGGTGAAAACTTAGGTAAATTTCCAATTGTAGGTGTGATTTCTTTGATTTCACTTGTAAAAAGACATGATATCTCACATTGAATTCCATTTGAACCCTTTTTAGGTCTGCATAATTTTTTTGGCAATCTTGTCTTGTTTTTAAATTATGTCTGACCTATTTAACCACTTCCTCCATATCCTTTAACATATTTGGCCCCAATACTAACTGATCTTCTGGATCATCCCAAATTTGAGGTAATTTTCATGTTATTCCATACAATACCTCAAAGGGACTAATTTTCAAAGAAGTTTGGTGCCTATCATTATATACAAATTCAATTAGGTGAAGGTAGTCTTCTAACTTAGTTGGTCTATCCATAACATACATTCTTAACATATCCTCTAAGATCTGATTAGTTCTTACTATTTTACCATCCATTTGAGGATGATAGGTTGTACTGAAGTTAAACCATGTTCCCAATCCTTCAAATAATGCCCTCCAAAATTTTGATGTGAATTTGGCATCATGGTCTGAAATCACAACTTTGGGCATATCCTGAAGTATAAATATCTCCTTCATGAAAATTTCTACTATATCAATAGCCTTAAAGGTATATTTGAAAAGAATAAAGTGTGAAATTTTCTAACCTTATCTACCACTACCATGATTGAATCATGTTTCCTCCTAGTCCTTGGGAGTCTAGTAATAAATCTATGGATATGGTTTCCAATTTCCATTCTAGAATTGGCAGAGGTTGCAACAATCCTGTTGGGTGTTGATCGGATCCTTCACTTGTTGGAACTCTAAACACCTAGCCACATATTATGTTGTCTCTATTTTCATATTAGGATAATAATAATATTTTCCTAACATAGTTATTAGTCTTTTATATCCAGGATGACCTATTTTTGGTTTCTAATGTAAGTCATCTAATACAAATGTTTTAAATTATGTCTCATTGGGAAAGTAAATTCTTCCTTTGAACAACAAAAAATCTTCATCATTTACTAAAAAATCAGTTTTTCTTTTACCTAATAGTTCAGTTTTATGCATTTTATTTTTTATTTGCATGTATTCTGCATTAGATTCTATTGTTGTTTTATCTTTTCTACGAAATTTGTTTGTCAATTAGTCGTTGAAATTGTGAAAATTTGATGTATTTTTTTGCTCAAGCCATCATAAATTTTATTTTATTTTCTTTTAATATCTATGATTTCAAAATCGTACTCACTAAGGAATGCTAGCCATTTAGATTGTCTAGCTTTCAGGTTTGGCTGGTCAAAAATATATTTGAGGCTAACATTGTATGTCCTTAATTGAAATTTGTTTCGTATCCGGTAATGTCTTCACATTTTTGAAGCATGTATTATGGATTCCAATTCCAAGTCATGTGTAGCTTAATTATTTTGAGGGTCCTAGTTTTCTAGATTCCTAACTGATTACATGACCCTCTTACATTAAAACACCTCTGAATCCTTCTTCACAAGCATATGAACATACAATAAATTATGTGTTAGGATCTCCTAGTTTCCAAGATGGGAGCAGTGGCTAATAACTAATTTATTTTCAAAAAACTATGTTGACACGTATGACTCCATTCAAGTTTGTTTCCCTTATTTTGCAAAGAATTAATAGGATAGGAAAATTTAGAGAAGCCCTCTATAAATCTTTTGTAATAGTCTATAATTCCCATAAATTACCTAACATCAACTACATATTTAAGTACTGGCCACTCATTAATGGCTCTAATATTTTTTGGATCTCTTGTGGTAAAACACAACCCCCCCATTTTTTACTTGTGCACTTCAAATAATGGGGACCCTTTCTACAAATTTTTTGGCTAAATACCTGTTATAATTTTCATTAAGTTAATTATCCTACATTTTTGTCATTTTTTCATATTCCTCGGATTTTTTTTTTGATTTCTTTATTGAATTTAGTTTTTCATAAGATTTCCAACGATACTTGTTTCACTTCATTTGGTCAACCAGTTTGTAAATGACACTGTTTTGAAGTTTGATCATTTTCTTGCTTGGGCTAAAAAATGTATAAAGTGTACCAATATTTTAATTCTCGTAGTGAAAATAGTCATTCATTTTAAATATTAACTTTTAGTCCATTTTTACTATTTATTTAATTTTTCACTAACGGTCCTACAAAATGACCCAACTAAATTGCATAATGAACTAAAACACATTTCAGAATCTTCGTAATTTACTCCAACTTATTATTTTAAAACAAATTACCAAACCCAAAATCTCAAAATTGCAAAAAATTGTAGTTCAAAATGTAGGATGATTAATTCCACGTGGGTCCCACTTCTCACCACATTCACTCTTCTGAAAAATCCCGATTTACAAAAAGGCCAAAATAAAATAGGCGATGCGATATTGCGATTGTGATACATCACAAATTGCATATCACAAATAACAAATATTTATTTTTTGTGTATATCTTAAAAATGCTGAACTCCGATGTGATTTTCGTTATACGATGGGATTTTAAGTTTTATGCAAAGTTTTTCATTCTCTTTATAACTCCCGTGACCTCATCCTCACCTCACTCACCCTCTACCTCACCTCTCCTACCTCATGCTTACCTCACCTCACCTTCCACCTCACTCTCCCTCACCTAACTCTTCTCTCCACCTTATAACTCCCACTCATTCTCCTCCTCCCTTACTACTCTCCTCTCCTCTCCTCTCCTCCTCTCCCTCATGTGAAGTATTAAAAATTGTTTTGAATTATTAATAAAAATAAATTATATTATATAATATTATAATTAATATTATATTTTAATTATAATTTTAATATAATTCAAATTATAATATTAATATAACATTTTAATATTTTAATTAATAAATAAATCATATTTTAATTAGTTTAATTTTATTTTCAAATTAGTTTTTATTAATCAAAATTAATAATATAATTATAATTAATTAATTGATAATTATAATTTAATTGATAATTATATTTTAATTGAATTAGCTTAATAATATAATTACAATTAATTAGCATTAATTAAATAAAAAAATATATAATCTAATTTAGGATTAGAATTTAATTAAAAAATTTTGATTTTTAGTCCAGGCAACAAAAATTTCAGAATTCTGTCAATTTTAGTATACAAACTTTAGAAGCTCATAAATTAAGTTTTACGTAGCAAAATGAGGCCCAAGATGGCTCATTAGATAGATAAAGTCATGGAGAACATCTCTGAAGTTGTTTTATTTCTATATTTGATCATTTATTGGGTCTAAAATTCAACAAAAGATCATGCTCTGAATTTTTAACAAAATAATTTTTCTAAGTTTTATTTTCTACATTTTTATTTGCTCACAACTTCTTCTAAATGTAGATCCATTCGTCAATGATATCCTTAGCCGATTATATCAGCACAGAAATCAAAAGAAAGCTTATATTTCAATTTTAAATTATTTATTTAATTAATTTTTTGTTGGAATTATTTTAATTTCTAGATTTTGCATTTTGATTTTATTTTTACATTTTAATTTTGTTTTGATTTGTTTTTACAGGAAAACAGTTGAAGAGATGAGAAGAAAAAGCTCTCAATCAATGAGAAGGCTTCAACAATTGAATAATATATATTTTTTTGAACCAATGAAAATTGATTGAGCAAAACCACTCTTCAAACAAACTTTCTTATGAAGGAATCCTTTTGTAAATATTATAAATAGTAGATTGCAAAATGTAATAGGGGTTTCTCTCCTCTGCAATTCTGGAATTCTTGATGGCATTATTGTCTATAGAATTTAGAGGTGTACGGTGAGAGGAGAGGAATCTCAGATCTAGATATTATTGAGGTTTTTCTCTTACATTCTGAGTTATGTATAATGAAAAGAGTCTTGTACTACTATAGCTATGATTTTGAAAGCAGAAGTTCAGGTATTGTGAAAGACTGTTAGAGACTGGAGCTAGAGAAATGGACTTAATAAATTGGTATTTTTAATAATATTATTTTAAATGCTGGTTTCATCTTATGATAACATGAATGTGTCAATTTATTCGCATACTTGTACACTTATGTCGGTATGAGTAATTTGCTTCAGTTTATGTTATTATTGGTCTCTACTCTTATGGGTTGAATTCTAATTTCTGAGTAACTATTTACTCAGAAATATGTCTTATAAAACTGATTTATTAAATAATAATAACCGTAGTCTAACTATACTTCTTTTTCGCCTTGAAAATAATGGAAATTCCTATAAGATTTTAAGAAAATCTGACAGGGATTTTTGTAAATCCACATTATAACTATAAAAACTTAATATTTTGGGTGCTTTAGAGGTTTTTGATAGTGTTGAATCCATTTCCACCATCAAAATCATGATTCAAACATTGTTACTGTAAGATTTCTTAAATTTTTTGGGCCCAGATTCCAGCCAATTTTGACCGTCCGAGTAATTCCTCTGGCTGGTTAGACAACTCCATAAAAATATGTTGTGAACCATTTCTGCATGTTATTGTTTAATTATTCAAGTTACTGATTAAATGATCAATATCATTTAGAGAACTACTTCCTGAGTGTTGTTGATTGATTATTTCAGTTAAAAGGTCTCTAGATAGAATGTGTTTGGTATTCACAATATCAATTAATTGAACTACTTCGTTAGCTTGATATTCATTTAAAACAAACATATTTAAATCTTAGTTATTTAAATCATATTTCTCTTAGTTGGGATAGATCTATATCTGCCTAATTGAGATAGGATTAAAATAGTTTATTTTACTTGCATCTTAGAATAATATTGCATTTAGATTAAATTCTACATCCTTAAAAAGTCCTCTTTTCAAAGAGGGAAAACTTTAGTTGTGGCTTGGCTAAGCCCAAATTAGCTTAAGGATCACTTTCTTGCCCGATCAGCAAGAGAAATAGTCTGATATCTCTTTTCCATTGGTAGACAAAAGTCATTTTAAGCCAATGGAGATTGAGAGAAGGTAATTGGACATAGTTAAACCAGTCGGAGCCACCATTCCAAATGGAAAAAGAACTGCTTTAAGGTCTGGACCGGGTGATCATCCCCCCATGTTGTTGCAACGAATTTCGAGGCCTCAACATTTTTGGCACTAAAAGTCGGGCCTGAGAATTTTTTCCTTTCGAGTCTTTGTATTCTAATATTTTATTTTTATTATAATGGCTCCTTTAAAACTTCCAATTTTGAGTTGTATTTCTGAACGTGCATTTTCCAATACTCCACCAGAAATAGTAAGTCTATTGTCTCACATAAAATTTAACGGTAAGAAAAATACTTCTAAATTTAATCATACTTTACAATTCATTCAAAAATTTTCAAATTCTACTTTTCATGAAATTGATGAAGGTATTCCATGCATGATTTTTACTCTTACATTATTGGAAAAAGCCAGAAACTGGTGTGAATCACTTCCAGTTGTCTCAATCCACACTTGGGAACAATTTATTACAATCTTCCTTTGTAAATTTGAAGGATATATCTACGAACAGGTATGTGACGATTTTGAAGATCTACGAAGGTTTGAAGGTGAGTCTTTAATTGATTTTACCATCAAGTTATGTTTAAATTGTTTAAAATTTAAAACTGAAGATAAACCTTCCAAAGAAGAAATATTAGATTAGTTTGAACATATTTGCTCTTTTCCTTCCATTCTTAATTAATGTGAAATTATTTCAAACTTTGAGTAATCTCCGTCTAATTTCATTGACATAAGTAAAAATTCCAATATGGAGGAACAAATAAATGATGATGAAATGGCCTCTATTGTGTATAATCAATTCCTTCAATTTCTACACATTTCTTACAGTATTGAAAAATATCAAGGTGCACCTTTATATGTCAATGAATTTCAATCACAAAGCTTGGAAAATTTCACTGATCAATTGCAAGAAAATATTAGCAACACTCTTGAAGAAGATACCATTTTCAAATTTGAAAATCAGTATGCATTGGAATCAGAAAATCAGATAATAATATGGCAAGTACCAACAGTGATTAAAGTTTCCAATAATACGCAATCTGCTGTACAAATTTCTGAATTCTTTCATGATGAGAAAATTCCAAATTCAGAACAACAAAGCAACATTCTTCAAGAAAGTATAAGTAGCCAAGTAAATGATATTATATCTAAAATTTGCAATGGAAAAAATGCACAAAAATTCTCAAATAGAGATATTTTCAAATGCATTTTTTCGGATTCATAATTTTCTCTTTATCCTGATAATTTTTCTAATAGTAATCTAACCTTTCTTCACATTAAAATTTTTTCAGAAAACAGAGAGTTTGATTTGAATAAATTCCCAATTAGTTTTTATTAGGATAGAGAATTAATTAATGATTATTCTTCTAGCATTAATGAACATGAGCTTAATATTCCTTCTTGTTTTGATACATTGAATAAGATTGAAGGGAATTCTAATGAATGTCTTAAGATCATTTATGATAGCTACTTTGACATTGAGGATATTGATTTGTCTTCTTTTCACCTGAATCTTTATAACCAAAGTCTAATCACATGTGAAAATGAGGAATAATCTAATTCAGAAATTTCTCTAAATAGTTCTCATTTTCAAACAAATAATCATACTTACGATTTTAGCATTCAAGAAACCATTCCAATCTATGATTTATATGATTATCAAGCTCGCATTCTCATTCAAAGTCATAGCCTTATCTCTAGTTCACAAGTGGGTATCAACAATCATTCTAATTGCATTATTCTGCCCATTTCTTGTGAAAAGGAAATTACTTTAAATCACTCCCAATTGTATTGTAACAATAATTGTAACACTAGTGTAAACTATGATTCAATTTTGTTATTTTTTCAACATTAAATTATAACTTCAGATTTATTTTTTGTTTTTAGTTCTAGATTTTTAGATACTTTGTGTTGGCATATTGAGAAGCTTAATATTGAACACTCAATTGATGCATTGTCTCAATAGAAAAATGAAGTTTCAAATCATAATTGTGAACATAAAAAGTTATTAAACTTCTAATTTCAAGAGATGTTCATTCCTTATCAATTAATTTTTACTTCTCAAGAGCAGTGCAAAAAAGAGAGTGTATTTTCACTTTATGACAAAAAATCCAATTCAATTAATAATCTTCTATTAGATTTATCGGACTTCCATCCATTTTTCATTGATCAATTTGAAATACATTTGGAAAATTTTCCTTCATGGAAGATCATTAATAATTTAACACTTAATCATAACACTAACACAATTACACAGGCCAATGTTTCTGAAAGAGCATTTTTACAGCCTGACCTGTCATCTTCTCTTTTAAATATCTCATACTCAATAATTGAAATTCATGCAGATTTCTATGATCCAATTGAAATTCAGCTAGAAATAACATTTCAAGAGAAGGTAATGGTGAATAAGCTACTAACAATAAAGATACATTCTACTTTCAAATTTAATTTTCTTAGATTAATTATATTTGCATTTTTACTAATGTTTGACATGTAGATACACGCAGGAATTAAAATGCTCACATGGTTTCATTGGAAGTATGTCTATACCTAATCATGTTTCCTTCATTAAGTTAGAAATAGGAATAGATTAATTTTCTTTTTTGATTGCATTTATTTCATTATTTCAGATTCTCAATAAAACAAGTCATGAATCCAATTTATTTTGGGCATTCCATTTCAATTATAGAGAAGCAACCTGGAGCATTTGGGAAGCTTTTGAATTATCTGATCATACTTATTTCTCAAGCCTTCAATTTTCTTGTTTTTAAAAATTCATAAACATTGATCATACATGAAGAAATTCCAAGAATTTTCTATCACTTGATAATTTTTAATTCAAAAGTAATTCTAAGAACTCATTTTTACCACTTTTGTCTTCTGATGTAAATTTGGAAATGATGTAATTCGAAAAAGATTAATTACTTAGCATTTTATATTAAAATAAGAAAATGATGTTGAACTTATGCAAATTTTGAGAAAATTTGGGAGAACTTGAAGCTTCAAAGAGGTAAAATTTACAGTAAATTTTCTTTTAGGTATGTGTTTACACGTTCATCATCATCTATTGTTTATTTTTCTTTCAAATGTTGTTTATTATTTCTTTTCTTTTTTTGTGCATATCTTCATTAACTTGATTATGTAAATCTGAGATAAGCATGTAGCTAACCCTTGTATCCTAAATCTGCAACATGCTTAAGGAAGTATTTGTGATTTCATCTAAATTTGAGGATTGTCTAATTTATCTTATATTCATTAAAATATTTGATAAGTCTTAATAAATTGTGGGAATAATCATATCAGATCATTTTATTTCACAACTCTCTTTATAAGAAAGTTCTGATAAAATTAATTTCCAAACAAAAATTTTGACATTTAATTAAATTATTTAAAAATTGTTTATTATAAAGCAAATTTAAATCGCTCACTTTCTTTTTGAATTCAATACTTTAAAGAAATCATCGACCCCACATATGGCTCATTGTATTTCGCAAATCGCATATCGGAGGCTCTGAAATGAGCATACACCAAATATTTCCGATCTCCCGATATTCTCATTCCCTCAGATCTTCGATGATCTTTCCATCTGATATCGCATCATCCATATAACAACTATTTGTATCACAATATTTCATTAGAAGTGACTCTGGTTGTTTACTGATAAAATTTTTTATGCAATACCTCTGATGTATTTTTCACACATTCTCTCACAAAATGATAAATAGCATATCACATTTCACATTTCATATATTCGATAGTTGATTCTGTTAGATATTATGGTGACCACACAATTTTGGACCCGATAGAAAATTTAAATCAAGATTCATAAAAATATCGTGTCCGTTTATAAATCGCAAATTTTGGCAGAGGCATATATTTAAGAGTTCTGATGTCTCGGATCTGATATGAAATTAAAATTCATATAATAAAAATATCAGGTCTGTTCTTCATCGCATATTGGTGCATCCACGAAATTACATTTCGCATATCGAAAATTTTAGTGGTTATTGTTAAGACCTCACCCGGTAAACTATATTATGTGCGATGCAAAGGTAAAGAGATTGCAATACGATGATACACATATCGCATATCGCACGAGATAAGTAATATTTTAAAATTTAAAAGTTGTAACGAGCGATGTGGAGTTTGGTGTGAATTGGAAAATTGCAAAATTGAAAAAGAATTAATTTTTGAAATCTGCTGGAAGGTAAATTATAAAAGATGCGAAGTGAAACCATGTGTGATTGGTCACCATTTGTGTGGGCTGCAAAACCAAGTTTTTGTGCATATATTTTGATATTTACAGTCACATTGCATCAGTCATTTACCACATTTTCATTATTGCAAGAATAATATCGGCATTTAATCTCATTCATAAGTTTTAAATCTTCCGATATGACTATTCTCCGATATCACATTCATCCCTTCGCAGTTTCCCATTGCACATGATCATCTCGCAACTTTTCCATCGCAAAGTTTATATCATGTCGCTAAACTTAAATGAAGCTTTGTCCTGAAAATATTTTGAAGCGATAAACTTTAATATTTGATTTTCCACCAATTCATTTTGTTATATATATAAAATTCTCAATCACATATTGGAGAAACTGGAAGTCACAGATTTTAAGTTATACATGGCAAAGAATCTTGCGATGCAAAAAATTTAACAAGGTAAAGTACCGATAATTAATTCAAATTTTTAATTTTCTTTTATTCTGAAATTTTCTCCATAATTATCATATAAAGATTCAAATCCTCTTTATATACTGTTACATTATTCGAGATTTTGAATCAATTTTAATACTTTAGGGCTGATATAAATTCAGAATGGAAGAATAAAAAGTGCATTCATCATTTCAATTCATAAAGAAGCACATCTTCATCCTCATTTATGATAGATTCAATTTATTTCTGATTCCTTAAACATGAAACATTGATTTCTCTTAAGTAACTGCTTGTTTTATTTTAGATTTAATAAATAATAATTTTGGGTCACTAAAGCTTCTTCATGCTTTTAATTCTAACTAAAGAAAGAAGTTAGCTTACATTGGAGAAATTCATCTTTCTCAGGTAAGTTTAAATGCAGTTCTCCCATACTAAGTTCCATATGCCCACTTTCATTTATTTGCATTTTTTCATTTTTGTTTTATTTTTGTTGACCTTGAACTCTGTTTCTACAGGTTTTCATAAACCTTTCACACCTCTACCAGATCAGTTTTCGAAGTTCATTTTATTTTACTCTTTGAGATTCTTGAAAGATAAATAGTAACGAGCCTCATCAAATCAGCTACACTGGGGAGTTTCTGAACCTTTAGTTTGTTTCTTTAAGCATTGATTTTATTAGAGAATATTTAACATCCTTTTATGCAGGTTTTGTCTTGAAGAATAAAAAATTGCAACATATAGAGACTTCTCATTCATCATATTATCTATCATAACTTTTATTTCACCCTCTACATTTTGAGGACCTCATTTCTTATAACTCAACAAGATAAAATAAAAAAAAAAAAAAAAAAATCTCAACATAGGAATGAAGGCACATAAGCTTATTTTATTTTATAATCATTTGTTGAGAAATTCATATAAGCGATCTTATTAGAGTTCAGCGGCCGGCCTCCACCACCACCTGGGCGGGAGGCTGATTGGCGGTGCCACCACGATCAAAAAAAAAAAAAAAATTTAATTTTTAATATTTTTTTTTTTAATTCAAAAAATTTAAATTTTTTTTTTTAAAATTCAATTTTTTTATTTATTTTAAATTTAATTTGTTTTAAATTTTTTTTTTTTAATTTTGTTTTTAAATTTAATATTTTAGATTAATTATTTTTTAAAATTTAAAATTTGTTTATTAAATTTATTAAATTTTAATTTAATTTAATTTTTTTTTTAATCTTTTAGTTTATTTAGTTTTTCATTTTTAAAATTTATAAATTGTTTCATTTTAAAAAAAAAAAGTAAATTTATGGATATTTCTTTTTTAATTATTTGCACGTGGTTTTTTTCATTTTTTTATTTTTTAATGATAGTTTTTTTTATTTTAATTCTTTTATTTTAATTTTCTTTTTAAATTTTGAATTTTGTTTTGTTTTTTTATTTTAATTTAAATTTTTAAATTTAATTTTTTCTTTTTTGTATTTTATTTTTTATCTAAATTTTAATTTTGTAATTTAAATTATTCTTAAATTTTCTATTTTAAATTTTTTTTAATTATATGGTTTTTTTTAATAACTTAGAAAAAAATGTTTTTAATGTTTTTTTTTTCAATTTTTTTGGTTAATTTTTGTTTTTTTCTTTAAATTATGTGTTTGTTTTTCAAATTTTGTCATTTCTTTTGATATAATTTTCGAATATTTTTGTTTTTTTTGTTTTATTTATTTATTTTTGTTTAATTTTTTTATTTTTACGAGTTAATTTTGTTTTTTTTTTACATTTTTTTTGTTTTTTTTATTGTTTTTATATATATATTTTTTATCTAAGTTTTGTGTTTTATTACTAACATGATAATCACCACTTAAAAAAAAAAGGTTGATGCTATATCAATACGTTTCAAAATTAGCATAAAAATCACCGCTCTAAAAAAAAAAAATTTGATGCTGCATCAATACGTTTCAAAATTAGCATGAAAATCACTAACATTTTAAAACAAATATTCATACTTCATAAATAAAAATATTAGAGTGTAAAAAATGTGCTCAAAAAAAAGAAGAAGGTGATTCTGCATCACACCTTTTCAAAATTGGGTGTTTTTTATGCTACCAAAAACAAGTAGGTAACAATGTGGTTACCTATTTCATCGGTAACAGTGTTCTTACCAATAGGTGGTAGGTAGTTATTAGATCATTAATGAGCTTTTGTTTCCCACTCTAAAAGACAACATGATGTCATTTAGGGAAAAAATAATTGGCCAATTAAATAATTTCACAATAAATATAATCATATAGATTAGATTCCTAAGACTTATTAATGGGTAATTATTATTCTTCATGATTTGCAGCCTCATATCTTTGAGCCACAGGTAGTCCAAAATTCTTTATTTATAAAAAAATACATGTAGAGAAAATTTTTTGTGGTGAAGATCACAATAGTTTCCATGTTGCTTCCATTGTTAAATAATGTAGAGGAACTTCTGGATGCAGTGATAATGAGGTCATTGAAAATATCATTTCTAATGGCCAGGCACATAGAACAAAATGAAATTGGGTGTTGGTATTCTTGGTGGATATAAATGGAAATTTTGAGTGTTGTTTGTCTCATCGTTTCAATAAAATATTCCATTAGATCCATAGTAGGTCTTGTTGCATCTTTAAAATATTACAAGCCTTTCAAGAAAACCTATTAAATTCCTTAGATAAGAAATTTTTTAATTGGAAATTTTGAGTGTCGTTTGTTTCATCGTTTCAATAAAATATTCCATTAGATCCATTGTAGGCCTTGTTGCATCTTTAAAATATTACAAGCCCTTCAAGAAAACCTATTAAATTCCTTAGATAAGAAATTTTTTAATTTAATCGAATTTGGACGCTAATATCTAGCCTCGTTTGGTTTTCCCCTCATGGCTCTTTGTCATATTTTTATTACCATATTTGTGAGGCCCTTTTTCTTTTCGAGGGTCGGTGGGTATATGCCATAAAAGTGGCATTTGACGAAATTATTGGAGAAAAAGAAAGATTACTTTTTGTATGTCATTCAATGTGGCATAATGCATCACTTGGAAAGGGGGCACATGTTGAATTAGAAAATTAGTGTCAGTAATTGTTGTTGGTGTGCGTTTTATTCAAATTTTCTTGTGACCCCTTCTCATAAAGAGAGGTATAAAGTTGAACTAATCACCAAAAATCTCTCTAATTTAAGATAATTATTTGGTGCATGTTGCTCACACTTGTTACTGGATTTTCTTAAAATAGTTTATGTGATTGAAAGTTAGATCGTATCGCTTAATTGGGATAGTTTTTGACCTTTTCATGATCACCCATGATTTGGAAAGCACATCAGACACTCTTAGGAAATTTATATTTACACAACACAGAGCATTGTGATCCTTAATTCTAGAGATATTGCTACATAACACAATACTCTCATTATCAACAATTTTTTGAAAAATTCAAAGCATTATCTAATGCTTTAGTAAAAAACATGAATTCATTTTTTTATCTATTTTTATTATTGTTAAAGATCATATACCCAAGAGTTTACAAAATGGCTTGATTGAAATGTGTAGGTGATTCCCTTTGTGGGTTACCCATGTTGAGTTTTAATGACGTGATGCACTATGGCCACTAGACTTTAGGTAACTTAATAGGTAACTTAATATCGGAAATATTTTCTATAACTGTGTGGGAAATGATAATGAAATTTGGGAGAGAAAGTTCATGTACTCATTAAAGTGTCTTCTCAAAAACGTATAAGGTAAAGGAAGCGATACCAAGGTTAAAAATGTGAAAATGCCAAATGAAAATATGTCACATATTGTCGTAATGTAATTTAGGTATCCTTGGGTAACAAGTTCAAATCATACTACATCATGTGGCAAAGGTGAAATATTCAAAAATAAAATAAAATGACAATTGGTTAAAGTAGGTGGTATATTTTCCTCGTTTGTTGGGTAATTGAGAAGCCATATAGACATAGGTGTCAAGCATATTTTTGTTTCTAGAAATTTGCATCATGATTCTAAGAAGAATCCTATCTTTGTAAAATAATAAAGAAGTTAGTTGTGGATGATAAAGGGCTTGGCTTTTGGAAATAAAAAAACATGTAATTTTGTAATGAAGCACTTTAGTTTCAGATATTTGAATCAAACGATTCATGTTTTAGCATATGGCGGTATGTTTACTTTGTAAGTGAATTTCCTCTTATTTTTCATAATTTATTCTTCTCATCGTATTAAAATTTTGTGGAACATATGAGAGGATAAGATTAGGATCAACTTCCTTTCGTTTTCCAATGTTATGTTTAGTAATAATATGTTCATAGTGTTGGATTTGTCATTATTCAAGGGATTTTCTCGATATGAATTCCTAATTAGATCTAACATCGTTTGGTGTAGGAGTGCCATCCAGAATAAAGGCTCAATTGTCTTATTCTTAAATATATTCCTTGGCTTTTGTTGTTAGTAAGAGGGAGTGATACAAATATACTTTCGCAAAGAAAGAGGGGTGTTTCTAGTGAGTGTCCAATTGCAAGTGTGTCAAAGTTCTTCTAATGCAAAGGGGGAGAGAAAGAAAAGTGATCATCTAAGAGAGAGGTAATAGTAACACCCAGGAAGAGACACACGTGAACCGAAGGATTCCATCTAACATCCAGAAGAATATCCCACAAGGGATGTGATGGTCATTACACAGAATAATTTAAAAAATATCTCTCTAATATCCTACAAAATATTCCATAAGGATGGGATAACAATTATTCACAAAAAAATATGGAAATAACTATCTAATATATTGCGGAATAGTCCACAAGGATGGGACAATAATTACACACAAAACAATATGGAAAGATCTATTTAATATATTTCAGAATGGTCCACAAGGATGGGACAAAATTTACAATCTTTACAACACGTTCTTACCAAGATGAGCACTACAATAATCGAATTAGTTCAAATATCTTAGTACATTTGAAAATAAAACATGAAGTACAAACATCTAGAGAATATTCTTACAAGCATTCATAAGTCATGTGTGAAGAATGTGTTGGCCTTGATAGGCTTCTATTATTAAGTAAAAGTTCCAATACACATATATACAATGAACATATCTAGCTCCAATTGTGGAGCGTTGGAGCCACTCCTTGTGGTGAGCCTCAGTATTGCACCAAGAGTGCCGCAACTCCCAAAGGCTACTCAACTTTACTTTATCAAACTGGGGTTCGTACAAACTTGGAGGTGATAGTGTTATATGCACATCAGATGAGTTCTACTCATTCCATCCTCTTCTCAGTTCTACAACGAGGTGTTACTGCTAGGGTTCCTTATAGGAAAGGAAGTTTTTCACACTTATGAATGAAATCTAAGACTGGAAATAAATCATGACCATTAATCTATCAACAGGGAAAGAAAATATTCTAGATCATAATGATTCATCTAGGTATGTGTAAGAAAGAGAACTTCACACTTAAGCTAATGCAAGAAAGGAAATTAAACTAAGCGGGATTCATAATTTTATTGTTGAATTGAACTTGTAGAAAGGGAAACTAATCTAGGCATACATGCTAAACCAAATTACTAATTGGGTTCTATTTATCTTATCCTTAACTATTGTGCTTAATAATGCATCTATCCATGAGCTAATCACACATTTAAATGACTTTGTTTTGCAGCAAAATACGAAGACATTGAGGTAACCTAAGAGGGTCCCTGAATCAAGGTTTCATATTTGGCGGTGTGTTGGAGGCTGGTTTAGGGCTATATGAGGTGAAATAGTGATTTTTGGCTAAAGGAGTGAGTGGTTGGCGCTGCTTCAAGATCCGCTATAGGATTTCCGGTAGTGCAATAAGATGTCCTAAAATGCTACAAGAAACAAGATGAGGGTAGTTTGAGGCCATAAATGGTGAGGAAAGATTTAGGAGAGGTGGAATGAAGCTGGATCCAGTCGGATGAAGGGTATCCAACCCCTTCTTCAAGCTCAGAACTCTTCACAAATCTTTTCTTTCACCTCCAAAGTGGCTCTCGGTGTTGTGGTGGAGATTTCCAAAAATAGGGTTGAATGTGAATTGGATGGAAATTGGTTGATTAAGGGTGGTGACTAAAGCTAATGGTGATGGGGAAGGCCTCCTCTCCCACTCTATTCAAACCTGCAATAAAACTACATGTTCATGCATTCATCATTGGAAAATCTCTCATAACAATGGTGGACAAAATGAGTTGAATTTAAATAACCCTACCTATGCACTTGAGACAGAGATAAACCTCTGCATCTACAACATGTCCATGAAAAGAAAATAAACCTATAAATTTTCCAAGAAATAATGAACTAAAAGAAATTTTGGGTCTGCGGTGAAGGTATTCCCTCCTCAATCTCCATTGGAAGAGGTGAGAGAGGGCGGCTTTAACACACAATTTTGAGATTGTATAAGTTGTTGAACATGAAATGGAAATAGATTAGCTACTACAACATGAAAGAACACACAAGTACTTAAGAGGGACTGATGCCAATGGATTGGGCCAGAACCCACAACCTCAACTCCCTAAGATTAACTAAGTGGAGAAGAAACCAAACGCTCATTTCAATTCATAACAAGTCTTGCACATAACATATGAAAGTTCAAAATGTCTAATACAAGAGCTAAGAATTCTCTAGCTACATCCAAAAATTTAATCCTAGTGAGATTTTCCCGTGTCCTATTTATCCAAGAGGGTGTTACACAGTATTTTGTCACAGTCCCTGCAATCCCCATCCCGTATATTGGAGGACCATTTTAGTGACTTATTTGTATTGTCATACCTTGCAAAAAGTGTCATTTCATCACTTGGCATGTCAAGAACATTTCCTCTATTGACACTCCTCAAACAGGCTCTCAAAAACATGTGCTTCTAGGCCGGAGAAGGTAGGCAATTATGGCCCCACATCCGATAGGTAAATTAACACTAGACCTCGCACCCATTGGCACTCTGTCTCAGTGTCTTACCCATGCCGAGCTGTTTTTGGAATTTTTTTTAACATAGAAGCAAAGTTTCCATTCCTAACTACTTCGTGAGCAGAGTCATCATGGTTTGTTCGACTGAATAAAATTGAAATCCTCCCTTTAGCTTCTTGTTTCCTACATTTGTGCAACTCCCCAAAGGGATAGGACCTCTCTTCCACCTTATGAGGGATCCCAAACCACCTCCACCCCTCCTATAAATATATCCTTCTCATATAGTTTTAGCAAGCTGAATATTCCTTACTATAGCTGGTGTGAAGAATGAGGTAGAGAGGAATCCATTGTCGAGAGAGAGTTTAGGCCCATTGCCTCACCAAGTCCAATCCCCGACAAATGCTTGAGACACATTTGACTGAACCCATTGAAGGAGGCTACAACGTCAAGGCTTTAAGGTTGTAAAATTCTTTCTCTATCATCAACGCAAGACTAGTTTTTTGGTTCCAATTTTGTGTTAGATAATATGCAAAATGTTTGATTCTCCTTGACCAATCTAATAACTGTGAATGAAAATATGTTTTCGTATGCTATCACCATTCACTTCATCCTTGTATAGGTACACATACATTATCACTAAAATACCGCAACGTGTGAAGGAAAAGATCAGCGGATCACTGCTGCAAATGACAACAAAAGCATTGGACCAAGGTAGGCCATCTATCATAACTCGTTTTCATTTATAAGCTATGAGTCCAGAAGCCCAGCTTGTTCCCTTATTAGTAGACCGACTCAAGGGATAGAGGGATCACCTTTGTCCGCAGAGGGGATTTACCTATACAACTAGTTGGCGACCATACTGGGGAGGAGTTTTTTTGTCGTCTCTCATTGTCTATCTGGTGTTTTTCTTGTTTGTTCAACTTTGGTCATTTCGATGTTTTTTTGCTTTTTTCTGCTTGTCTGACTATTTTTATCCATCACATTCAATCTCAGACTGTCAAGACTGGCCTCTTCTCAATGGTTTTTTATTTTTTCTATAGTTTTTAGGCCCAGTGTTGTTGTTGCTTGAACAGTCGCATTGATTGGCGCTTGTTTCCTTTTTCACAGACGTGCCATCCTCTGTTTGGCATTGATTACAGCCTCACAGTTGTGTCGAATATTGTAGGTTAAAATTTTAAGCCTTTTCCATAGTTTTATCAATTTCTATTGCCTCTGGTTTGGATTTTCATCTTTGAATTGGTCCATTGAAATTGCTTTGACTCTCTTGTCTCATTCTTCTCAGTTGTTTACCCCTTATCTGATCATTGGAGTTTCGCACCCTAGGGTTTCTAGGTGCCTTTCGCCACTTTTCTAGCTACCTCCTCAATGAACCTTCCGAGTTGAGTTTGAGTCAGTTTGGTCATTATCTTTTCAGTTTGTTGATTTATTGTTTTAGCTTTTCTTTTGGTTCCTATTTTCTTTGGGTTGTTGAATGATCATCTTGAATTTCGTTTAACTCTACATCTGTCACCTTGAGCATAGATTACATTTCTCATTGAACTAGTTTGAAAGCCCTATTTTCTTAAGAGAATGCATCTTTGTTTTGAGTGTGTTTGAAGTTCATTTTGGATTGATCTCTTTTATTTACATTGTTTCCTTCAAATTTCTCAAAACTACTCTCTAATTTGTCATTTAGTGTAGTAGTTCATTTTGCTTCTCATTCATCTAAAAGGACAAAATTTGCATTCTTTCTCTTAGTTTGAAAATGGAAAATGTTATTTTTCATTAGTAGCTTTTAGTGAACAAGGAAAGAGCTTTTCTTTTTCTACTTTGGTTGTCTTAGATGAATTAGGGAAATTTTCTTCTTCATTATGATCTACTATCCCTCTCTTAGCTAGCATTCATCGAATTGGAATGATTTTCTTTTGCATATAGTTATGCATTAAGGATTCGAGATCACATTCGGTAAGGCCTTGAAATTGTATCATTAATTCAAGATCAATTTTAAAATGAATTCAATCAACCTAAGGAAGCATTGAAACCTAACACACACATTTTAGAGGTCTATGGTAGTGACATGTTCCGAAGTCATTAAACCTAGTAGCTATCGTTCGCCATCTGGAAGTAGGAGGTACTAGCACAGACTTGTTCTTCTCGTACTATCGCGTATATAAAGGGATACCCTCATAGGTTGAAATCCTTTATCCATAGGAAGCTGAGTCTGCCGCCCTCTAACCATGATACACCAAACACAACATTCGGGGAGACTTCCTGCACGTACGTTAAGTCCTTGGTCATTTCTCTTTCATTTGATCACAAATGTGTATATTGCAGTTCGTGGAAACTTGGTACAACCTCTTGCTTAGATTTCCTGAGTAGTCATTTTGGTCTTTTTGTGACTCTCTAAAATTTAAAAGATCATCGAGCACTTATCCATTCACAATCATTTCAACCTGAAACTGACTAGAGTCATATTTTGTCTATTTTCTTGACTCTTAAAATATGAAAAGGCGAAGTTTTGTTTCAATGTCATAAAATCAATTGCCTACGATCACATGCACATTAAAGATATTTTCTTGGCTTGTTCTTAAGTAATTCCTTATCTTTTGGTCTTGAAGCCTCGAATTGGTCATCTCGTTTCTCTCCTGGTTTGATACAAAGTCACGGTGGTAGAACCACCAGTTTCAACGTCCCCTTCATCAATTCCTAGTGAAGATACTTCTCCTGAAGTTTTTTTGGGGGCACCTCAGCCTACTAGGCTTGTCAATTTCTGGCAATCTATTCTTCCAAGTATCTTACCCCTTGCTACTTAATCTCCTCTTGAGGAGCCATTTTAAATCAATTGGCAACCTTCAGACTATTGGGATGGTTTTGGAAAGGAAGAAGAGTTTCCTCCACTTACTTCAGAACCTTCTTTACTTGCCATCACTTTACTTTCCACTTCTCATCGTCTTTTTGACGATACCATGGCTTTATCCGACATGGATTCTTCGAGTCCCATCAGTAGTGAAGAGAGTTATGTTTCTACAAGAGATTATCAACTATTTCTGGAGAATTTTCCTTATGGCTTGAGTCCACCTTCCCCACAGCCGGTATCTCTGCCACTCGGTTATCATACGTTGGGTCATATCATTTTTGTTGTTGCATCAATGTATTAGAACCCAACACGGTCAAGTACATCAACTCCGTTGGGAATTTCATCTGTCACCGTATCAGGGGAATCATCCACTAATCCCTTGACATCAATGATTGTTACATTTTTCCCAGTCCAAACCACTGTCTGTGTGGCTTCATCTACACCACCTACTAGTATAACTCGGTCATTGTCATCATCTTCTGTTGTTTGTAGGTCCATTTTTATCGATCCCACGATACCTGTTACGCTCGCTATGAATGGATCAACCTCACTTTTCGGGAATCCAACCTACTGGTAGTGCGCCCATCACTTCTACTTCCATTCCTAGAGGTTTGACATTTGACCAGTACATGTTGGCCATTCAGCAGCAGAATTCCGCCCCTCAAGGTTCTCAGCAGCTGCAAACTTCTGTTAATCCTCCACATCATTATGACGTGTATGCAAATCTTATCTATTTTCCTTGAATTGACCCCAATCAGTTTACATACCAACTGGGACTCCATACGGGGACTGACCTTGATCTAGCCGGGATTTCTCCTAGAGACAACCCTTACAGGGACAACCTTCAGTCCAATAGGGACAACCTTGCGGTCCATAGGGAAAACCTTATGGTCTGCAAGGACAACCCTTTCAGGGACAACCTTTGGTCCAACAAGGACAACCCTAGGATTATGCTGGTTAACTTTGTGTTCAATAGGGTTCACCTTATGTTCCTGAGGGGAAAATCTATCCACAACAGGGACAACCCTTTGTGCAACAACACCAGCCTTACATTTAGCAAGGCCAAACTTTTGTACAACAAGGTCAACCCTCTATTTCTCAATAGGTTCACCCTGGTCTTCAAGGGAAACCTAGCCAATCCCAACCATTGGGCCAACCTCTTCCAAAAGGGCAACCTAGTGGCTCACAGTATCCAGGACAACCTGCTCCGTAGGGACATCTTGTCCAACCACAGCATTCGGGTCAACTTGCAACCCAGGGGCAACCCGTTCAGCCTCAGAGCACCATTTACATTCCTCAAGGTCAATCTCAGGTGGTATATAGTGTTCCCCAAGGTGTTACCTACATTCATCAAGGTCAATCCCAAATGGTGTACAGTGCGCCTCAAGGCATTGTGTACATTCCTCAAGGTCAAACTCAAGTGTTATATAATGCACCTCAAGGCACTGCTTACATTCCACAACAAAATCCATATGTTTCTCAGACAGGACCTTAGTGGTTCACTCAAATTTAATATCCTGGTCCTCAACTAGTGTATGGGTAGAATTATCAGGATTATAACCCATATGGACAAAATCCTCCAGGACAAAACATATGGGGGTAGAATTTCTCCCAACCTAGGTGGAATCCTAATACTAGCCTTTATCAATGACCCAAAATTCCTTTTAATCCACAACTACTTTTCCTTGCTACTTTGGAACTTCGTGATGTGTCAAAGTTGACAAATGATCCTATCCTTCATAATCCATATTGGCCTCCAGTTCCAACTAAAATCCCTGGCGATTATTTTAAATTTGAGGGCAAGTCCGGAGAAGACCCCCAGGCGCATGTTATGACATACCATATTGGTGCTCCTCTAACTCTTGGGTGGATGATTCCATTCGACTCCATCTTTTCCAAAGAACTCTCACTGGTGCTGCTGCCAAGTGATACATTGAACTCTCCTGCAGTGTCTTCCAATATTTCAACTCTTTAGCCATGGCATTTCTCACACATTTTGAGTTATCAGTTCGGTATGAAACTGGGACTCACCTCCTCACATCCTTGAAACAAGATCGAGCTACTCATATCTCTGGTCATATTCATGAGTGGAGGTGATGTTGTCATTTGATCAAGTTTGAGATTCCTGATGAGCTTCTAACTTATTGGTTCACTACCTCCTTCCTTGCTCCAATTGCTAAGGAAATTGCTATGGGGGCATTTGTTACTGAGGAACAAGCCATCGCTTGTGCCCAGTACCTTGATCTTTTGTACTCTCAGTCCGATACATTGTATGAAGTCTTGCCTGATGCCCCTCGACCTGGAACTTACAAAGCGTCAGTGACACCATCCTTTGACGGTATCATCGGTTCTCTGTCTCATACTTCTCATAAGTCTTCTTCAAATCCTGCGAAGAAAAAATCTACTCCTTCCAATGATCCTACTTCTAGACCACCTCTGAATTCTAGTAAAACCATGGAACTGAATGTCATCCATTCCAATATGAAAAATAAAACTTCCAAGAATAAGAAGAAGGGTAAAGGTAAGGCCAAATCCGATACCCCGAAACAGTATTCTCAGAAATCTCGTATCCATGATGGTTCACAATGCAAACGAAGTATCCTTGTCTAATTTGTGACAAAGAGAATTACACCAAAGATTGTCCACGATGGGCCAAGGTGAGTCGACTACTCAAGGGCACCCAAGGCACTCTGGTTGTTCTTAAAGAACCTTCCCATCACAGAAAACTCATTTGGTAGAGAAACCTCAGTCCTCCGCCCCATTTGGCTATCAGGTTTTTAGGATGAACGGTCCTGCATCCGTCTCTATTGCTACCCGGTCAAAATATTATACCTAATTATGTCAGGCAGCCAGGAAGGAAATTTTTGATGGTCCTCCTCCCTTGCCTACTTCTGTCCCTCTTTAGATTGAAAGGCCCAATACTGAGCCTGTTGTACGGCCACCTTCCAAAGGTGTACTCCGTAAGTCTTCCTACAATCCCAACGTCTGTGCCGCTCATCATTACAGTATTGTTGAGGATTTAGCTCAAGCACCATCTACTATTTCTGCATTGGAATTACTTCAGAGCTATCCGTCACAACAGAAGGCTTTGTTATTTGCGATTGGAGGGATTGATCCCACCGATTCTAGCCTTATCACTTTCGATTTGGAAAATTTTATCCCACATCTCCCTCACTAGCTTGCACTAATAATTCAAGTTGGGATTAATGTAAACAATATCCATCGATCAGTCGTGGATGAGGGTGCATCTATGTGCATCATGTCTTCTGCTTTCTGGAAAGCCATCGGTTCTCCAACCCTCAATTCATCTCCAAACGCTTTATAGGCTTTTGATGGAAGAGAATGTCCCCCTCTTGGTGTTCTTGCTAGTTTACCCATTATGTTAGAAGGTAAAATGGTTAACATCAATGTTGAAGTCATTGACGCCAAGCTCAATTACAATATTCTCCTCAGTCACAGTTCGACTCATGCCATGCTATGCTTCCCGTCCACTCTCTTTCATATTCTTCGATTCCCACATGAAGGAAAGGTCATCACTGTCGATGAGTTGAATTTTTTCACTTCTTCATCTTCCGAGAACAATGTTGCAAATGTAGATCATATTCCTAGGCCTTATGAGAGCATAGGACTAGGTATTTTTAAATATCCTGCCCTCATGGGTCTTTTTTCTCTTCCTCCACCCAACACTATACAAGTTAACATGATCTTCGGATCTTCTGATTCGTGGATCATCCCTTCGCCTGAGAAGATTGATTCATTTGGTGACTCGATGTTGTTAAGCCCAATAGAAATTGATTATTGTGAACTTATTTTGGCTTTGACTCCTCCTCCCTCTGAACATGCTTCTTTGAGTGTGTCTCTTGACACGTATTCTCAATCCCCTTAGCTCGACACTTCGGATTCACCCGATCCTTTAAATGAGATATTTCCTACTGATGAGGTCGTCATGGAAGCTATTTCTCTTAGGGATCCTCCTTAAGATGATAATCATCATCATTCCTCTTTCATGCCTGGCCTTGGGGCCATGTCTACTTGTCTTGAGAATTTCGCTTCCCAAGTTCCTTCTTATCTACTTCAAATATCGATCCTGACCCATGAATTCTTCGCAAAAGGTAACTTGGGGAACATTGCACAAATGATGCCTATCGACATCTCCGTTAAACCGGGGGTTTTCGAGAACATCCAAATTGGGGTGACTTATTCTCCTGATGAGATCAAGGTCTATACTAGTCTCTTCTATGAGTTCCAAGACATTTTCTCTTGGTCTTATGAATAAATTCCTAGCATCAATCCGAGTATTATTGTGCATGAGATTCCTACTTATCCTGGTGCGAAGCCCATTTTCCAATGTCTTCGCCCCGTTCACCCTAGAAAGTCTGGCTTCATTTATCCAATTCCCTTGACAGAATGGGTTTCTAATATTGTTCCTGTGGATAAGAAGCAGGGTATTATTCATGTCTGTGTAGATTACCGCGATATCAACCGTGATTTCCCTAAGGATAATTATCCCACTCCTTTTATCGACCAGATCATTTATGAATGTGTGAGTAGTGAGATATTTTCCCTTATGGATAGGTTCTATAGTATAACCAGATCAATATTCTTCCGGCCGATCAACACAAGACCGCCTTCATCTATCCTTGTGTTATGAAACCAACTCCAAAAATAGAAGAAAAGAGAGATCAATGCCTTAGAAATAGCCACTTCGAGGGGGAAACCTTTAATAAATTAGATAAATGAACAATTCTTGGATGATACAAATGACCAAAAACTCCTTCTATATATAGGAGTCCATGGGGTCACAAAATAATCCTAGCCGACCTAACAATAATAATGTAAGGGCACAATACAATATTGGGGTTGCAGGGGTACAACAATAACAATAAGGGGGTTACACTAACAACAATAAGGGGCTATACTAGTAATACAGGGACCTAACATGCCCCTCTCCTTCAAAAAGGTTTTATCCTCAACGCTTTAGTAGCTCCAGATGCTTCTGTATAAAATTCTCATCCTCCTATGTAGAATCTTCAAAGGGTAAGTTCTTCCATTTGATGAGATACTCTGAAATTGAAGGATTTTGTAGTTTTTGAGTTCTTGTTTCTATGATTGCTTCAAGTTCCAATATGATTTTTTCCTTCCTCATCAATTTCCTGCAATATTGTTTGAACTGGAAGTTTGTCTCCTATAACCTTCTTTAAGCATGAAACATGGAAAACTGGATGCACTCGCAAAGAAGTAGGAAGCTCCAATTTGTATGCCATAGTACCACTCTATTGAAACACCTTATAAGGACCATAGTACTTTGGCGATAATTTATTATCCTTCTTAGCTTGCTTGAGGGACATTTTTTTTATGGTTGTAGCCGTAAAAATACCCAATATCCTACATCAAAACTTTTCTCACTACGATGCTGATCTGCTTGTTGTTTCATTCGATTTTGTGCCAAATTTGGGTTATCCTTTAAGAGTTGGAGAACTTCTTGTTGATGCTTGATGTGATCTTCCACTGCTTAAACCTTAGAATTTTCTCTTAAAGAATATGTGATGGATGGTGGATGATATCCATAAAGTGCCATAAATGGGGTCATTTTTTCTATAGTATGGAAGGAAGTGTTATACCACCATTCAGTGAGAGGTAACCACTTGACCCAATGTGTTTTCTTATCAGATACAAAACAACAAAGATATCCTTCCAAAAATTTATTCACTATCTCAGTTTGACCATCAGATCGAGGATGATAAAATGAGCTAGTTCAGTACCCAAACAAGAAAATAATTTCGTCCAAAAATTTCCAGTAAAAGTGGGATCTCTGTCACTAACAATAATATTTGGGTTTCCATGTAGCCTTTTAATTGTTTCCATAAATGCAGTAGCAACTGTACTAGCTTTAAATGGATGATATAATTCATAAAAGTGTGCATACTTGGTAGGTCTATCAACTACCACCATGATGACACTCTTACCTTCGGACTTAGGTAAAACTGTGATAAAATCCATTTAAATCTCATCCCAAAGTTGACTTGGAATGGATAAAGGATGTAGAAGACCCAGGGTCTTAGTTTCCTCAACTTTATTTTGTAGGAAAACCAAACATTCTACCACAAACTTTTGAATATCAGATTTAAGGCCATCCCAAAAAAAATCTTTCTTCACCCTATGGTAAGTTTTTAAAAATCCTAAGTGTCCTCCTGAAGGAGAAGTGTGCAATTCCAAAAGAATATTTTGTTTTAGTTGGGAATTATTGAAAATATATAAGTGATATTTGTACCATAAGGAATCATTTTTCCAACTAAATGTATCAAATGTACTAGGATCTTGCTGTAACTTTTGAATGAGTGTCCACACTTCTTCGTCCTTCTTCCATTCATCCCTTACTTTGGTTATCCAATTTCGTTGGATAATAGAAATGGCACAAAGCAATGCTCCCACCTCTTCATCCTTTCTTGAGAATGCATATGAAACAACATTTAGCTTCCCTTTTTTGTAGATAATTTCAAAGTCATAACCCAACATATTTGTGACCCATTTTTGCTGGTGTTCTAAAGATAGTCTTCGTTCCAAAAAGTGTTTAAGACTATCATGATCAGTTTTTACCTTGAAGTGTCTTCCCATTAGGTAAGGTCGCAATTTATTTAGTGCATGTAGTATTCCCAACATTTCCTTCTCATAATAGCTTTCTGTAAATACTTTCCTTTGATTGGAAGAATTTCAAAAGCAATGGGCCTTCCTTCTTTCATTAAAACAACACCAATTCCATTTTATAAGACATCACATTCCACAATAAAGGTGTTTGTGAAGTCTGGCGTAGCTAAGACTAGTGCTAGGCACATTGCCTCTTTAAGATGTTCAAAGGCCTTAGTTGCTTCAAAAGTACATGAAAATGCATCTTTCTTCAATAATGTTGTTAGAGGTGCTACTATTCTCCCACAATTATTAAGAAACTTGTGATAATACCCTGTTAACCTGAGAAATACTTGCAACTTCTTTATGGTTGTCGAGACTTTCCATTCCTTAATGAATTTAATTTTGTTAGTGTCTACCGTAACACCCTCATGAGATACAATCTAACCCAGATATTCCACCTCTTGTACTTCAAAGAAACATTTGGACATTTTTGCATATAATTGTTTTTCCTCCAATAGTTTGAGCATCCTGTCAACATGTTGAACATGATCCTTCCAAGACCTGCTATAGATTAGTATGTCATCAAAAAATACTAGCACAAATTTTCTAAGAAAGGGTTTGAAAATTGAATTCATAAACCCTTGAAATGTAGAAGGTACATTGGTAAGGCCAAATGGCATGACAAAACATTCATAATGACCCTCATGAGTTTGAAATGTTTTTTTTAGAATATCTTCGGTCTTCTAATTTGATGATATCCTGAACGAAGATCCAACTTGGTAAAATAAATTGCTCCATGTAATTCATCCAATAATTCATCGATCGTAGGAATGGGAAATTTATCTATAATAGTGATCTTATTGAGCACCCTATAATCTGGAAACATGCACCATGATCCATCCTTCTTATGCACCAATACTACTTGAGAAAAGAAAAAACTTTGACTAGGTTGAATTATACCAGCCTCTAACATTTTTGCAATCATACTCTCAATTTCTCTCTTTTGGACATATGGATATCTGTAAGGCCTAATGTTTGGAGGAACACTTCTTGGAATCTAATGAATAGCATGATCATGATCACAAACAGGTGGGAGTCCTTTGGGAGTTTCAAACACGTGGGAATGATTGTCCAAGACTTTTTGGAGATCTGGAGAAATAAATGATTTTGATATTGGAACTTCTAGTGAGAATAATTGTGCAATTACTCCTCTTTTTTATTTCTTCAGAATATTTGTCATCATATTAGAGCTTATTATATTTCTTGGCTTCCCTGTGATACCCCGCAATTAGATTTCCTTTCCTTCCGAAAAAATTTCAAGAAATGTTCTTTAAAAGTAAAAGCTATCGTCCCCAAAGATTGTAGCCATTGTACTCCTAGTACAACATCAACACCTTCCATTGGAATGGAAACCATTGGACTATTCAATACATATTCCCCCATGGTTAACTTGAGATTATTTCATTTTCCAGAGAAATTTATAGTTCCTCCATTTGCAACCATCACTTGACATTCTGGTGCTGGGTATAGGAAACAATTCAATTCCTTGGCTACCTTACAATGAATAAAATTATGGGTAGTACCTGAGTCAATCAACACTATTACCTTTCTCTTCTTGATGTTTCCTTCTATCTTGAGAGTTTGAGGAGTGGTAATTCCCTCCAATGCATTACAGGATATGGTCGGACTCATTTCTTCTTTCTCTAGGGTTTGTTCCTAGTGTATATCCTCTTCTTTTGAATTTTCTTGTTCATTTTCTTCCTCCTCTTCACAATCTATGTAAAATAACTTAGGACACTTATGACCTTTAATGTATTTGCTATCACAACTGTCGAAAAGCCCTTTTTCTTTTTTTTCTTCCAATTGTTGTGGTGTTAACCTTGTAGGTTGTGGAATTCTAGGAGTAGCAACACTCCCATATTTATAGATGTCAGTAGTAGGCTTCCTTGTCGCCATACATTCAATTTTTCTTGCTAACCTGAATTCCTTATACAATGAATCAGGTTCCAAAACACGAACTTCATGTTGGATGTTATCCTTTAAAGTCCCTATCAAGACATCAATAATGTGTTCCTTTGGAATATCAGTTACCCTTATATTCAATTTTTGGAAGTCCTCAATGTGATCCACCACTGAACCTTTTTTTTTTAGATTTATCAATTGGCTAAAGAAGGTGTTGCTCTTTGTATCCTCATAATGTGCTATCATTTCCTCCGTTAAAATTGACCAAGTGACAAATTTTTTATTGGAGAAAATCCATCGATTCCATACAAATGTATTTTGTTCTAAATGTAAATTTGCAATGCGTACCTTTTGTGTGTTTTGCACATTATTGACATCAAAATATTGCTCATCTGTAGTATCCATGCTATGGGATCCTTGCCATCAAACTTCCTCATATCCATCTTTGGAATATGGAGGTTCTTCAATCCAACATTAGAGCTTATGAAATCACAATTAACATTTATTTTGTTCCCATCATGAATTTCCTCTACTATATTTCCACCATTAGGAATCATTTCTTGTATTAACCTTGTCATCAAACCTTCCATGTCTGCTTTTATATCATTCTTTATGTCTTCCATGTTGTCTTTCATTTTTTCATCGATATTAGCTTCCATGTCATCCATCTTAGCTTCCATGCCATCCATCTTAGCTTCCATGCCATTCTTCAAACCATACATACCTTTCTTCAAAACTTCCATTTCATTTTTTGTTGCTCTTTGTGAGAGCGAAATTTGGTGCACTTGCTCTTGTAATTTTGATATGTCATGTTGCGCTTCTTCCTCTTAATGAGTCATATTATAGCCTTATGAAGGCTTAATGGGTGTTGAATTCTTTTTAGGTGGCATTTTAGAACTCAATATTGATATCTATGCTTCAATATGCCCTTGGAATCACTTCAAACTGATTTTTCACACACGACTTATGTGATTCGAAGAAAAAATACACACATTTTTCTTGATTTTCAATACCTCTTTATTGAAACTAAATTATATCTATGATTTCATATCTTCAATATCTGAAATTCGGCCTTGTAGTAGCCCTATGAATCCTCTTTTGAATTCCACAGGTCTAGCCTGATTTGGATTCTTCAAGGCAAATTTATGCCCATCTCCCACAATGACATAATTATGGACTGGTTCAGTAGAGTGAACTTGTACGATGTGCCACATGTCACTGTTTCCTCATTCAATTCTGAAATTTCTACACAGATAACTAAAGTCCATGTAGTTGTGGCCATTTTTTACAAAATTCCAATCCTACGCTCAGAGAGAGAGTTATCTAAACAAACACTAACTTACACAGATCATATCTCCAAAAATATTGTGAAACAAGATCTGAAATTTTTACAAGAATTTCCTCAGGATTCCAACTTCGGTTTGTAAAAATTTTAGGTTCTAAACCTTCGTATAAAAAAATTACAGCAAAAATTCCACGATGAGTTGTTTTAGGTGAAATTTGGGAGCATGAAAAATCCCTAACTTCCATAGATCATATCTCCGAAAATATTATGAAACAAGATCTGAAATTTTTACAAAACGTTCCTCAGGCTTTCGGATTCGCTGTAGAAAAATTTCAGCTTCTGAAACTTCGTAGAAAAAATGTTATAGTGAAAATTCCATGAGGACCTATTTGTAGTAGCGAAACCCTAGAATCCAAAGCTCTGATGCCAAATGTTATGAAACTAGCTCCAAAAATAGAATAAAAGACAGATCAACAACTTAGAAATAGCCATTTCGAGGGGGAAACCTTCAATACATTACATAAATGAACAATTATTAGATGATACAAGTTACGAAAGCCTACTTATATATATAGGAGTCCATGGAGTCACAATGTAATCCTAGCGGACCTAACAATAATAATGTAAGGGCACAATAATAACAATATTTGGGTTACATGGGTACAACAATAACAATAAGGGGGTTACACTAACAACAATAAGGGACTATATTAGTAATATAGGGACCTAACACCTTGGGGTAACTTCACCTATTAGAAACTCCCTTTCGAATTGAAGAATGTTGGGGCTATATTTGAAAGAGAAATGTCATATGCTTTCCATGATATTAAGTGAATTGTTCAATATTATCTGGATGACCTTTCGACTCATTCTGCTAAGCCTAAAGACCACCTGGATCATCTTCGTCAAATATTTCTTTGTTGTAGATGCTATAACATTCAGATTAATATGCATAAGTGTGTCTTCTGCGTTGATTATGGTAGACTCTTGGGGTTTATCGTCTCTAAAGACAGAATTCGTCTCGATCCTCTCAAAGTCGAATATATTGTTAATATCCCCTCCCCTTCATCTTTACATTAGCTGTATAATCTGTCTGCTCAACTTAGTGTTCCTAAATTGCGGTCATAAATTGTCAACCAGGGTTAATAAACTGTTGAAGTGAAGTGCACTATATGTGCCTAGGTATTTGTTTCTCACTACGTTGTGTTTAGTGTTTTTCGAATGTTTTTGGTTTTGTGTTTTTATTCTAAGAGGGAAAAGAACTAAGTTTTGGAAAAGAGAATTTGTTGTTCACACTAAAATAGAGCAAAACCTATTCTAAATTATGTATGGCTCTTGAGACCAGAAAATGCAATACTTTAACAAGAAAAATAACTCATAGCAAGAACTCAATAACTCACAACATGAACTCAATCCCATTCATTCATTAGAAATATGCTGGAATAGCTTGAGAAAAGGCTAAGTTAGTGGCATGAGGTTCTTCTAAGTAAACAACCACCTACAAGATCACAGAGAAAATCTTATCCATGGCTAGAAATTTGTTGGAACATATTTGGAAAAGATAGTCTGCAACACAATGAGGAATTCTACTCTAAATTAACCTATGACACTAAAATTAATCCATTCTGCAACTTAAATTGTCACTACTAAGCCTTATTCGAAAATTATAAGTCTTTTGGAATAGTTTTGGGAAAAAGGCTATTTGCACAATTATAAGAGATTGCAGAACAGTCAAGGCCTTAAACTGATATCACTACTTCTTGTCCATATGATGATGTATTGGAAGAGATTAATCACAAGAGTAGTTTGTAAATAATGAAGACCGTGAAGTCTAATTCAACTAGCTAATCAAAATTGAAATACAATGATTATAACTGAACTAGAATGCAATTAAACTAACTTGAAACACAGTGAACATAAACTGAACAAGGGTGCTATTAACCTCCGAAGTATTACAACTAAACTAAAAATGCAACTAATCACTGAAATGTTTCAGCTCTGTCTCATTCGGGGTTAGTGGTATTTTGGAATAATTCATAGAATAGGACTGGTTGTAACATGTGATGTAAATGAGCATAAAAACATAAAGTTCAACAAAACGCAGTAAGCTCTGAAACACCACAGCTATGTCTCATCTGGTGTTAGTGATATTTTGGAAGAGATTAATAAGAACAAGACTAGTTGTAACAACTGATGTAATTGAGCATAAAAACATAAAGTTCAAATAAATACAACTGACTGCTAAAATAATACAGTTATATCTCATTCAATATTAGTGATATTTTGGAATAATTCGTAAGAACAAGACTAAACTATAGCATCCAATGCAAGTGAATATAAAACACAAAGTTCAGAAAATTGCTTAAACTAGGAATGCAACAAGGCTAAAGTTACTTATCTAAGCAATGTGCACAAAGCTTATCGGGAAGTAGGGGCCCTCTACCACTGGATAAGCATACAAATATCCTCAATATTGCCTCAGATCTTGCAATAAAGTGGTGCTTCTTTCATTAAAGGAAAATTATTTAAAAAAAAACAGAGTATCATGGTTTTCTGAGATCTAGCAACAAAACATAAATCTAGCTAGCTATTTCTCGGTCTCCCGAGTCATTCTTATAAGAAAATTACATAAATTCCCTTGAGATAAAATAGGAATAAATTTATTTCCCAACTAAAATCAAATTATAACTCTGGTGGTGGTCTCGTACTATGATTAAAGACATCTGTACAGTCGTTGTCCTATTAGAAATCTATCTCCTAGTTTTGGTTTGCCACGTGCATAACCACCTATAGAATGATGCTCAGACTTTGTAGGGAGCAAGGAATGATGTGGATGAAGTCTGGAATTCACCCATATGTGTTTTTCTTTGAGGTGACACCTGGAACCTGTGAAAACATGAAAACAACTGCTGAATTGGCAACTAGCTACAGAATGGATGCATTCTATAGCTATATCTAGTCAAAAATTACTACAACAACAAAACCATGAAAGTGTAGCAAGTTGGTCATTATATACATTCTTAAAGCAAATTTAATTAATCCTATTGATCATTTAAGCCTGTAATTGATAAGGAACAAAGGAAATGAAGTGAAATGTGGTGGAAGAAAAGGACATATTTGGGGCTCAACAGAATTTGCACAGGAAATCTAATTTTCGGCATCGTTTTATACCGAACTATGATGAAGTAGCCAAAGGTTTCACATGATTACTTAAGCAAGGAATCCCTTTCCTCTGGGATGAGATTGCCCAAAAATCCTTCAATGCAATGAAGACATTTCTTATCAATTCTCCTTTTTTGCGTCCTCCTAATTATCATTGCGATTACTCCCTCTATTTGGCTGTTGCGTTTAGCACTATTGCTATGTTTCTAGTGCAAGACAATGATGATGGTGATGGGCACGCTATTTACTATTTGAGTCACAATATTCTCGATACTGAAACACATTACACACATGTCGAGAAATTGGTGTTGGCTGTTGTTCTAGCTGTTCAATGTTTTCGCCATTATATTCTACTCCACACAGTGACCATGATTTTTTATTGCAATCCCATGACCTACATATTGACTCGTCAATTGCTAGGAGACAAATACTCGAAGTGGATTGTTGTCCTCCAAGAGTTTTATTTGGAGTTTACTACCACCAAATCGAAGAAATCATTGGTTTTTTCCGATTTGATTTGCTCTCTCCCTTCTGATTCTACTCCATCTGATTTCTAGGAATGCATTCCTAACAATACCCTTTTCCTCATTATCACCCTTGATCCTTGTTATGGTGATATCATTGTATATCTTCAGACTTCCACCTTCCGATCTGAGTTAACGAAGGATGTTCATCAATGCATTCACCATCATTCGCAACCTTATCGCATAGTCGGAGATACTCTCTACCGCATCGGAGTTGATTCTATTCTCCGCCAGTGTTTGACTCTTGAGGAGGTTGAAAAGGTCCTCAATGATTAACAATTTGGTGCCTGTGGTGGTAACATGTCTAGATATTCTACTGCACAAAATATTCTACGTGATGGATATTTCTAGTCCACCATCTTTAAATACTGCTTTGTTGTTGTCTGAAAGTGTCACGATTGCCAGATTTACCAGCGCAAGATGCACACGCCACCCACATACCTTCATCCTGTTGTTACCGTTGGTCCTTTAACGAAGTGGGGCATCGATTGTATGATGTTTAACCCTCACTCGGTCTGAGGGCATGCTCATATTATCGTTGTCGTTGACTACTTCACGAAATGGGCTGAAGCAATGCCTACACTTATGGCTGACACTAAGACAACCGCACAATTTTTGTTAAATCATGTCATTAGTAGGTTTGGTGTCCCTCAATCCATTGTTACTGATCATGGTTCTCATTCTCGTCATTACATGATGGATGATTTGAATTTCAAGTTGGGTTTGCATCACGACATCTCAACATCATACTATCCTCAGGTCAATGGCCAGGTCGAAGATGTGAACAAAGTTCTAGTCACTATGCTTCAACGTATGATTTGGATGCACAAATCCAACTAGCATCTCATGTTTTTTTAAGCTCTCTCAGATTACCAAACCTCAGTGAAGGATGTCACTGGATTCACTCCATTCTAACTACTTTATGGTATGGAAGCTACCCTTTTGATTTAATGTGAAATCCCTTCTCTCAAGACAATTGTTCAATTATTTCCTAATACTTCACTAGAAGAAGAGCATCTTTTATACTTAGAGAGGCTTGATGAAACTCGCCATTTTGTTTCTCTTGTCATAGAAGCACAGAAAAAGTAGGTCAAAGCTCATTTTGACCAGTCAGTTTCCCCTCGTTCCTTTGTAGAAGGAGACCTTGTCCTCTTGTATGACGAAGCTCATGATAATATGGGGGCAGGCAAGTTCCAATCCATGTGGAATGGGCCCTATATCATTAAGCGCATTTTGCAGAATGGGGATTATGAGCTAATTGATTATGAATGTTATCCTCTTGATCAACCCACGAATGGGCTGTATCTCAAGAAATATTATGCATGAGTCTCTAATGCATGTTATTTTGTACATAGGTGTTTTTTCATTTTTGTACATTTTTTGGCCGGGTGTGATTTCCAAGCGTTTCCCTGTTTATTGCATTGTTTCTTATTATGAAAATGTCTATCACTCCTTACGTTGGTTTCGCGGATGGTGCCTCCCGTAGTACCCAAAACTTGTCCTCCGAAGCTTGGGTAATTTATAATCTTTATGGTGAGTTGATTGACCTTCAAGGTATTTGTCTAGGTTGAACAACGAATAATGTCACCGAAAATAGTGCCGTTATTAAAATCTTAACTGAGACAATTTTTCTCGACATTCATGCATTAATTGTTAACCTCAACTCTCAACTTGTTGTTCTTTAGCTTAATGGCCATTATTCTGTTAGAAATCCTCAAATATTAAGGTTGTATTTACCTATTTGTTTACTAGAAAGGAATTTTGAGTACATCACATATCAACATATTCCTAGATGAATGAATGCGTTAACTGATACAGTAGATAATATTGCATTAGATAGAAATTTGAATAATTTTTAAAACATCATCATCACATAATAAGATTCATACATGAAAGTAGGCATATATATCTATATATATATATATATATATATATATATATATATATATATATATATATATATATATATATATATATATATATCGAGTGTTTGCATCCACATGCATCATAAGTTCAAAAAATATGTATTTTTCGGTTACATCCTGAGACATCATGTCTCCCAAAAAATATGCAGAAATAAAATCCTAAGTGTCTAGTCGACATGATGCTCATGGTAACATGTCACTGCATGCACCAACCACCTCAATAAGCGGCGAAAATGATTCGACACCCCCAGAGTGTGCCTCTGGTATGCGCGAGGAACATCATCAAATCTGGCATAGTTAGGGATTCTACTGGTAAGTCCCTCCAGGTTGCGTATGATTTCCTCCTCCTCGCTTCCCTCACCATGAGGGGACACATCATAATCATGAGGAACCCTCCGTGCTATTGGAGACATTCCTGCAGGTCTTTCTTGGCCAACATCTACAAATACATGGATTAACATCAGAAAATATATAATAAAAAAATCATAATACTCATCAAAATCAAAAAACGATTCTTACCCAATGCTTCACCCCAATCCTCTGCTGCTGGGAGTGGTAGATCCAGTTCACCCATAAATTTCGTGCCAGAATAGGGCCAGTCCTCCACGAAAATCAGTTGTTGACGGAGCCAATAAAATAATTCCAGTCTCCAGGACATATGTTGACCGCCCCATGATCTAGGCATCAAAGTTGCCCAACGGACCATCCATGGCTCTTGGGCTGGTGGTGTAGGAATTATCACTTCTTGACGTTGAAATATTGGTAACAGTTCCAAGATGAATGGTACCAAGATGGACCTGTAGCCAAACTTTTTCAGCTTGATGTTCTTTCATTTTGTTAATTGGTGTTTCATATTGATCGTTGCTGCCTCTTCCCAGTTGTAGAGAGTTGGTTCCATACAATATATGGCAAGAATTAACTATGTTTTTGTGGCTTCATGCAGAGCTTGAGATCCAACAGCTCAAGTGATGGTGTACAACACTACTTTTAGTGCCAAATCGGGAATGGTTTGAATATCGACTTTCCCACTCTTTGATCCTTTTCGTGCCCCTCAACACACCCTTTTTATGAGCATTCTCATGTTTTCCATCATAGTTTGGGTACTTGTCAGGATTGAAGCTGCTCCCCTCCTTGATAATCAAGTGATAAATTATATGTCAGAGACATCAATCTCTAACTCTTGATCATGAATTATGTATATTTCCCGATCAATGTTCCATACATTGATCAGGCACTATAGTAGCTTTGGTTGACCTTGGAGACATGGTGCCATGAAGAATTTTAGAAGCCCACAATTTCGTAAATATTCCATGCTTCTTACATTTCCCATGGATTCCTCATCTTCGTCTCCATGTTCTCTTTCCTTCCATTCGATCACCATTTTGCTTTCACACACCTGCAAAAACATGGATGGGGCCATCATTAGTCACATTATTTTATATTGAAGTGTTTAACATGGGCTAACTATTTTAATTCTTATGCAAATCCATGGCCACAGGTTGGCAGGTTGGCGTGAGTCCGTGCCCGGAAGCCGCGCCGACCGCCGTGCCCTAAATTAAACAAAAATCCCCCATAAATCTAAAAAAATGGATTGTAGGCAATGAAAATTACATCACCATGCAGGCAAGGGCATGAGCTCTCACTTGGAAAATATGGATTCGCGATTGGCCTCCTGGATTTTTCGTTGTCAGTTCCACAAAATCACATTGAAAAACGATAAAAAAATTGCTCACAAGAAGTAAAAGTGAAAAGTAATTTATTTTTACTGTTTTTTGCATTTTATAAACTTTTCAAAACCCTAATTAGGGTTTTCAGCATATGTTTTGATTATTTTAGTATTTTATCTCAAAAAATGGGTTTTACGTGCATTTCTTCTGCAGCAACAGGTCCTCAACGTGATGGCGATGAAGTGACAAGTTGTATTTTATACTTTTTTTGGACTCGGTAAAAACACAAAAAAGTCACTCCCTAAAGTCATCCTTCAGCTCTTTTCTGACTCTCAAAAATTGAAAGGATTTATAAGACTCTTTTCATTTTGAACTCATTAAAGGATGATAAATTTCATCTACCCAGTATACTTTTACCCCTTTCTTGGGTTGGGAGAGGTTATTAATGAAAAAGGAATACCTTAGCCTATCGTGACTAAGAGGTCCTCTCTAATATTGTTTACTACCTTTTCGGATCTGTGAGACTACCTACGAAAAGGGACTTGTTGGAGTTTTCTTTTCCGCATATTTTCAAACTCTCTAAACATGAAAATATGCCTAGTTTTTCCTTTGTCAGACTCATTAAACCTACATGATATTGGAAATAGTCACCATGACGTAATCAAGTTCCTCCTTCCTAGGGCTTGTAAAATGTACTAGGATGGATTTTTATGAAGGAAAAAATTATATCGCAATCATATTTTATCCCATTCAATCTTGTTTCCAAAAATAATTGGGGTACTCGCCATAAATGGTGGGGGAAAATGGAACCAATTCTTAGTCTTATCGGCAGTATGTTGCTCTTGAACATGGCACTCGTCTACAATTTGTTTCGGGTTAGGGACATCCCATTTCGTCATTTTTTTTCCTCCATGGGTTTGGGTTATCTGTTTTGACCTCTCCTCTACTCTTTGCCTCGTCATCATGACCTCAGATCCCCTAATGTCAAACACTGCCAAATTCCAGAGTCGTGTCGCCAATATGTTCAAGAGAAGTTTCTTTATGAATTTTTCAACCTCTGATCCTTTGTTTGGTCCTGATTCACTATCGTTTCTCTGTCTTGTGTCGTATGTGAGAAAAATTATGGCCCTCCTTCAACCAGGTCACTTCCTGTCTACATCAGTTCATTATCGAGGAAGCTGATCTAGAGACTCCCTTGTGGTACCTTGGTTCTTGCATGTCTCAATGTCAAGTTCTTCACATTTGATGACACGTCCTCATCAATGGCCTTTGATCGAGTTATTTCGCGGGTGTTCAAATCCAGCTCATTTTTCACATTCCGCGAATTGTACTAGTTGCACCTTGAGAACCATTGTCATTATTGGTGGTTTCTCTCGCGCTTGTTAACAACTTTCATTATTGGCTGGTAATCAGGCGATTTTCTTGCATGTTTGACTTCAACTCACTCATTCGCATGCTTTAATTTGTACTTGTTTGGGTCAATATGGAGCATAATACCTTGGGTTTTGGCTGATAAAATCTAGGCTCGAGATATATTTGGTTTATCGTGACTATATTCATGACTCTTCTAATTGGATGGTTGCGACCATACCTGAGTCTATTTATTGATCATTCTTGCTGGATGGCTGCTTCCATACCTCAGATCTTGTTTTTATATGTACTCTATTATGGATGGTTTCACCCATGCCTCATCTTCATGTATCAAAGATATTTTTTGTACTTGTTCTTGCAAGTCTTTAGATGATGGTGTTTGTTTTGGGCACATTCTCATAAAGCATTTCACCCCTCCCTCTCTCTCGGACATTATGCTTTAGGGGGTATCTGTTACGCAATATTTTTTCACCGTCCCTGCAATCCCCATCCCACACATTGGAGGACCATTTAAGTAACTTCTTTGTATTTTCATACCTTGTAAAAAGTGTCATTGCATCCCTTGGCATGTAAAGAACATTTCCTCTATTGATCACTCCTCGAACAGGATCTCAAAAACTTGTGTTTCTGGGTCATCACTGGTAGGAAGTTATGGCCCAACACCCATAAGGAAATTAACACTAAACCCCATGCCAATTGGCGCTCTGTCTCAGTGTCTTACCTGTGCCGAGCTATTTTTGGAATGTTTTTTAAAATAGAAGCGAAGTTTCCATTCCTAACTACTTCGTGACAGGAGTCATCATGGTCTGTTCGAATAAATAACATCGAAATCCTCCCTTTGGCTTCTTGTTTCCTACATTTGTGCCACTCCCCAAAGGGATAGGACCTCTCTTCCACCTTATGAGGGATCCCAAATCACCTCCTCCTCTCCTATAAATACATCTTTATCACATAGTTTCAACTAGCTGAATAGTCCTTACTATAGCTAATGTGAAGAATAAAGCAGAGAGGAATCCATTGTTGAGAGAGAGTTTCGGCCCATTGCCTCACCATTTCCGATCCCTGACAAATTCTTGAGATGTGTTTTACTGAACCTATCAAAGGAGGCTATAACATCAAGTCTTTAAGATTGTAAACTTCTTTTCTGTATCATTAATGCAAGAGTGGTTTTTTAGTTCCAATTTTGTGTTCGATAATATGAAAAATGTTTGATTCTCCTTGACCAATAGAATAGTTGTGAATGAAAATATTTTTTCATATGTTGTCACCATTCACTTTATCCTTGTACAGGTACACTGAAATTATCACTGAAATACTGTGACGTGTGAAGACAAAGATCAGCGGATTGGTGCTACAAATGACAACAAATGTCTTGGACCAAGGTAGGCCATCTATCCTAACTCGTTTTCATTTATAAGATAGGAGTTCAGAAGCCCATCTTGTTCCCTTGTTGCTAGACCCACTGTAGGGCTAGAGGGATCGCCTCTGTCCACAGAGGGAATTTACCTTCACAACATAGGGTAGGTACCAAAATCTCCCTAAGAAGTAGGTGTTTGTCCCCTTGGGACTCGAGAGAAGTGGAGCTTGGCTCTGTTTGATCTTCCACTTTTTTGGTTTTCTCCGATTTTGAGATTTTGGAGGATAATATCTAGGAGATATTGAATTCCTTTAGGATTTAAGGAGGTGGTAAAACCTCCTACAATCACTCCTTGTTTTCTACTCCAAGCCCTTATTGTTAAATCTTCCTATAAAATGGCATATTCTCTCGATTTTCCTGCATTTAAACAACATTAGGCTTCGAAGTATGAAAACCCTTAATGCATTATCTTCACTAAGCAACATATGAAAATAATTCAATTAAATGTGAGAAAGAGAGAATAATTAGGCTAAAAAGGTGACAATTAACCCCTTAAAATTTACCTAATGATGGTGCTCATCATCACCCCCCTAGAAAATGGTTTCTCATCCTCTGAGCAACTTAGTCGTCTTTCTTCATTTTTTCTAGTACCCTTGTGGCCTCTCTGACAACCCAAGGAATCATGGAAGGAGTTCCCTTAGGAGGTTAGAATCCCACATTATTTTATGCTTCCTCACATTCCTTTCTCTCTTTAGCTTGATATTTTCTTTCACCCAGTCGCAATAGGAAAGGTGGACTGAGTTTTAAGCCAAGCCATCATATCTTCATTTTCTGCATGGCCCTCTTGTAAAAATGTGCCCTTTCTAGGGAAGCTCTCAATATTTCCAGAGTATGATACTCCATGTTTCTTAGGCTAAGTGGGAGGCCATTCCATATTATCTGATATGCCTTCACACAATCCTATCCCAACAGTCTAGAAATTTCATCATACTGTGAAATTTCCTGTGCTTGGGTGTTAATGTATTTATCTACAAGGTTGGAATCATTGGATATCATTAGGTGATTTTTTATGCCTGTTATGAAACCAGCTCCAAAATAAAAGAAAAAAGGGATCAATGCCTTATAAATAAGCCACTTCGAGGGGGAAACCTCCTTTAAATTAGATAAATGAACAATTATTGGATGATACAAATGAAAAAACCTCCTTCTATATATAGGAGTCCATAGGGTCACAATATAATCCTAGCCGACCTAAAAATAATAATTTAAGGGCACAATAATAACAATATTGGGGTTACCAGGGTACAACAATAATAATAAGGGGGCTACACTAACAACAAGAAGGGACTACACTAGTAATATAGGGGCCTAACATGCCCCTCTCCTTAAAAAAAGTGTTGTCCTCAACACTTGAGTAGATCTGGATGCTTCTGTATAAAATTCTCATCCTCCCATGTAGAATCTTCAATGGGTAAGTTCTTCCACTTGATGAGATACTCTGAAATTGATAGATTTCATAGGTGTCGAGATTTTGTTTCCATGACTACTTTAGGTTCCAATATAATTTTTCCTTCCTCATCAAGTTTTGGCAATATTATTTGAACTGGAAGTTTGTCACATATAACCTTATTTAAGCATGAAACATGGAAAACTGGATGCACTTGCGAAGAAGTAGGAAGCTCCAATTTGTATGCCATAGGACCAATATTTTTGAACACCTTGTAAGGAACATAGTACTTTGGTGATAATTTATTATCCTTCTTAGCTTGCTTGATGGAAATTTGTTTTTATGGTTGTAGTCGTAAAAATACCCAGTCTCCTACATCAAAAATTCTCTCGCTGTGATGTTGACCTGCCTATTGTTTCATTCGATTTTGTGCCAAATTTAGGTTATCCTTTAAGAGTTGGAGAACTTGTTGTTGATTATCGATGTGATATTTCATTTTTTTAACCTTAGAATTTTCTCTTAAAGATGATGTGATGGACGGTGGATGATATCCATAAAGTGCCATAAATGGGGTCATTTTTACTGCAGTATGGAAGGAAGTGTTATACCACCATTCAGCCAGAGGTAACCACTTGACCCATTGTGTTTGTTTATTAGATACAAAACAATGAATATATCCTTCCAAAAATTTGTTCACTATCTCAGTTTGTTCATCGGATTGAGGATCATAAGATGAGTTATGAGTTAGTTGAGTACCCAAACAAGAAAATAATTCCATCCAAACATTTCCAGTAAAAATGGGATCCTTGTTGCTTACCATAATCTTTGGGTTTCCATGTAGCTTTTGAATTTTTTCCATAAATGAAGTAGAAACTATAATTGCTTTAAATGTGTGAGATAATGCACAAAATTGTGCATACTTGGTAAGTCTATCAACTACCACCATGATGACACTCTTTCCTTCAGACTTAGGTAAACTTGTTATAAAATCCATTGAAATATCCTCCCAACATTTACTTGGAATGGATAAAGGTTGTAGAAGACCCAAGATCATAATTGTATCAACTTTATTTTGCTGGCAAACCAAACATTCCACCACAAACTTTTCAATATCATATTTAAGGCCATCCCAAAAAAAATATTTCTTCACCCTGTTGTAAGTTTTTAAAAATCCTGAGTGTCATCCTAAAGGAGAAGTGTGCAATTCCAAAATAATATTTTTATTTTAGTTGGGAATTATTACAAAGATATAAGCGATATTTGTGCCATAAGGAATCATTTGTCCAACTAAATGCGTCAGATGTACTAGGATCTTGTTGCAACTTTTGAATGAGTGTCCACACTTCTTCATCCTTATTCCATTCATTTGTTGGTTTGGTTATCCAATCTACTTGGATAATAGAAATGGCACAAAGCAATGCTTCCACCTCTTCATCCTTTCTTGAGAGTGCATCTACAACAACATTTATCTTCCCTTTTTTGTAGATGATTTCAAAGTCATAACCCAACATCTTTGTGACCAATTTTTACTTCTCTTCTGAAGATAGTATTTGTTCCAAAAATCATTTAAGACTATCATGATCATTTTTTACCTTGAAGTGTCTTCCTATTAGGTAAGGTTGCATTTCTTTAGTGAATGTAGTATTTCCAACATTTCCTTCTCATAAGTAGCTTTCTGTAAATATTTTCCTTTGATTGGACAGTTTTCAAAAGAAATGGGTCTTCCTTCTTGCATTAAAACAACACCAATTCCATTTCTTGAGGCATCACATTCCACAATAAAGGATTTTGGGAAGTCTGCCATAGCTAAGAACAATGTTAGGCACATTTCCTCTTTAAGATGTTCAAAGGCCTTAGTTGCTTCAAGAGTCCATAAAATGCATATTTCTTCAATAATGTTGTTAGAGGTTCTGTTATTCTCCCATAATTCTTAATAAACTTGCGATAATACCCCGTTAACCTGAGAAATCCTCACAACTGCTTTATGGTTGAGGGGACTTCCATTCCTTAATGGCTTTAATTTTGTTAGGGTCTACCTTAACACCCACGTGAGATACAATATGACCCAAATATTCCACCGATTATACTCCAAAGAAACATTTAGAGGTTTTTTCGTATAATTTTTTCTCCTCCAATAGTTTGAGCACCCTGTCAACATGTTGAAAATTATACTTCCAAGACCTGCTATAGATTAGTATATCATCAAAAAATACTAACACAATTTTTCTAAGGAAGGGTTTGAAAATATAATTCATTAACCCTTGAAATGTAGAAGGTGCATTGGTAAGGCCAAAAGGCATGACCAAAAATTCATAATGACCCTCATGAGTTTGAAATGTTATTTTAGGAATATATTCAGTCTTGATTCTAATTTGATGATATCCTGAATGAAGATCCAACTTGGTAAAATAAATTTCTTTATATAATTTATCAATCACAAGAATGGTAAAATTTTCTTTAATAGTAAGCTCATTGAGCTCCCAATAATCCAGACACAGGTTCCATGATCCATCCTTTTTATGCACCAATACTACTGGAGCAGAGAAAGAACTTTGATTAGGTTGAATTATACCAGCCTCTAACATTTCTACAATCATACGTTCAATTTCGCTCTTTTGGACATAAGGATATGTGTACGGCCTGATGTTTGGAGCAACACTTCCTGGAATCAAAGGAATAGTATGATCATGATCACAAATAGGTGGGAGTCCTTTGGGAGTTTCAAACACCTTGGAATGATTTTCTGAGACTTTCTGGAGATATGGAGAAACAGATGATTTTGAAGTTGGAACTTCTAGTGAGCATAATTTTTCAATTATGCCTCGTTGTTCTTTCTTTAGAAGCTTTGTCATGACATTAGAGATTATTATCTTTCCCGACTTTTGTAATATTCCCAAATGGGGAAAGCAGGAATATAGTGCATAAAATGAAAGCAATAGAAATTATTTAACACATGAAACCATGAGACCAATATGGAGTCATAAAATTATGTATTAGAGAAGAAAACCAATACAAAATAGTGAGGCATAAATCATATACAATGAGGAAACAAGCCTCCCATAAGCAATCACTCCCAAATATGAGTTGTTGTTGTAATAAAAAATGCCGAAGAGAAACTACAACACAGTCATATTAAGCATAAATACAGCTGGAGATGATACAATGATATAAAAATACTGATATAGGCCCCAATAGGGTCTAAACATACAGATCTAGGCACTAGAACAACTTTCCAAGACAACCCAAGAGGGTTTCTGGAAAATACACACAATGTGGCAATGTAAGCTACAACCCTAGGGCTCAAGGTATGTTGCAACAATAGAAATGGGAAGATATGGATGAAGCTGATGTAGAAAACTATAGATATTCTCCAATAGATCCTCTGGATGAGAGAATGGCTCCTCCACTGAAGAAATCACCTCCCAAAACAACCACTACAACTACCCCTACAAATTCCCCCTAAAATGATGCAGATATGGGATGAAACTACACTTTAGGGGATGAATAATCCTTAGTATGCTGCTAACTATGTCAATAAAGCTCAAGGGGATTCTTTATAGGCCTTCTAATGGATGGAAACCTTCCTCTACTGCTGCACCCTGCAACACAGCACAATATTCTGCAGAAACTGCACTAATGAAGAAATTTGTAGCTTGGCCTTGAGCTTGAATGTGGAAATGTAGTGAAATAATCCTCCAAGATGCCTCTCAAAGAAAGATATTGGATTCCCACTTTGGACCACGCTATGCTAAACAACACTACAAACTCAACTAAACAGCCGAACAATTCCAAAAGTCTAAACAACCCATATACAAAATAATAAGCATAACATGATCAATATGGTTGCCATCCTCTTCCTTATATAAGTTTTGAGCTTCCTTACCCTTGGCCCCACTCAATTAGGTCACTACCCCCATGCAATCAATCTTCCTCCAAAATTGTGTTATTCTTCATTAAATGTCCACTCCTCCATAACAACGTTGTTGATTCGGTCAAATTTGACCTATTCAACATGATTCGCCCTTTTTCACACTCAAAGGTGCTTTATTTAGCTTCTTAGAAGGTCTCCTTTCACACTTAAAGTGTTTTTATTTCTTCTAGGTATATTTATGGGCCTCCCTACCCACTTATTCACCTACCTAGTGACAAAATAATCCATAATATTCCATTTAGCTTAAAGCTAAATTTTAGGAATATTATAGTCCTCCCCTCCAAAATTTTGGTTATCCTCAAGCTACTGTAAGGGTTGAGAAAAATTCTCCCCTCCTCCTTTTGTGGCCTCCTCATCATATATAATCCACCATTTCTTTAGATATTCTACAACAATTCTATCTCCCAATGGTTCCTCCCAAGTGTGTAAGTTGGCCTTTGCTCGATAAATCAAATGGCCCTCATCATGAGAAAATAGAAGGTCTATATGGAAACGTTCTTGCTATCTAATAACCTCCTCAAGGTAGGAGTGATGACAAGCATAGGGGATCTCATTCCCAATAAGAGAATCCTATCTCCATGCTATCATCCAAATAAAGTGAGTCATTCTTGGTAGCTCATAGAAACAATCACCAATCCCCTAATTATGAAATGTGTAGGAGCTACATGGTTGAAAGTGAAAGGTAAGGTTGTTCAAATTATGCTGCCTCTCTCTCCATTTATGATAAATTTGGAGCTATTGATCCTAGGCTGCAATAATATAGTCCTCTTGAAGCCAAAAGTTACTTGGAATCTCATGATTTCACTCACTAGTTCTAGGAAGTCTTCTTGCCCAATCCTTCATGCATATAGTGAATAGAGTGTCATTACCATATGCACTCCAATAGAGACATGGACTAAGTGTCATATGACATTTTGGATGGTGAAAATAGTCTCTCAATTGAGACCAACACTGTTCTTCTTCTTGCTTCCTCAAAACATGATATGATAGGTGACCATCCAACCACCTTCTTGCTATCACAAGCTTCTCAAAGGCTTGAAAATGGTAGAGGACATTAGGTGTTCGCTGAATATGATCCAAGAAAGACATGTCTTGCCCAAAGTCGTCCATAAAGTGGTCATCCCATCATTGAATGTAGTCCCAAAAGGACCGTGAATTCCACAAAGAATTTAGCTCTCTTGTGGATCAATGTCCTGCAAATGCATGGTAAAGGAGTGCACATACATTTTTAGTTGATAAATAAGCATCAAAACACAATATTTACCATATATTGTAGACAATTTGGTGAAGAGGCCCATAGATGAGCCTTCCCATCTCTCCATCAAAAGGGGAAGTGATTGAAACAACCTTTCTAGGTGGTTGGTTTCCTCCTCATACATCAAAAAAGCTACATATCTCCTGATATGTTGGTGCACATCTTCTTTTAGATCCTCCCAATATAATCCCTCCATGATTTTGTGATAAGACTCAATGAAGTCTACATGTCCTGAAGAGAGTGCCTCATATGCTACATGTACAATCTCCCTTTTGAGCTTGAGTCTCTAGTCAAATAGATCTGGTCATGGAAATAAATGACTCCATCAACCACCCTATACCTCCCATCTATCACTTGCCCTTCAAGAACCTTACATGTGAAGATGTTCTTATAATATTCCACCAATATTTGAGACTCGCAATATGGATCTAGGCTTCCCAACAATGATAACGTTGTAGAAATATGAAATGAAGCACTTTTCACATCACAACTCTCCTTTTGACATGCTCAATGCCAAAGCCACATGTTGGAGTACTATTACCCCACTTTTGTTGCCTCCCTTGCAACTGATCTTGCCCAAGACAAGATTGGAGTCCATGGATATCAACCTCCTCTGGGAAGGCATTTCCCATCCAAAACTTCCATAGTTTTTCCAATGCATGCAAGAGTGTTAATAACCTCTTGTCATATTCAAAAAACTTCCTCATGTGTGGAAGTATCATTTGCTGCTCCAGGGCTATGGAGTGGCCAATTGATACCATGCTCATGTCATTATATATTTCTAAATCATCTTTTAGTGCAAATAGCTAAGTGGGAGATAGCAATGTCCATATCAAAAAATTACTCACTCCTCCTTTGAACTCATAAAACGTTCTTTGCATTGTACTAGCTTCTCCCAAGGCTCCTTCCCTAGCCAAATATATCAATGCTTCACCATGTTGAGAGAACGCTTTATTCATCTTCCAACCAGGGGGTCTCCCTGGTGGAATTCCCCCATGTAAAGAGACATCAAAATCTGAAGTAGACTGTATAAATGAGTGGACTAATTTTCCCCTCCCTTCACTGCATAAATTAGTCTCCTTCTTCTATATATAAACCCCTTGAAATAAACAAGGGTGCATGCTCCCCATCCTTTGATGTTGGTCCACCATTTCTTCTCCTCCTTTGATCAAAGTCTTACTGCCCATCACTACTGTCACATGCTGCTCCTTGGGAACGTTTTGCAAATATGAAAAAGCTCCTCCACTTGAAGCAATAACTTCATGCCCATCTCCATGTGCTGATGGTTCTCCTCCAAAAGTGACAACGTTGTTACTTCCTTTCTTCTCTTCCTCCTCATCAATTTTTGAGAATACCTCATCAACAATGAGAGACCCTAGATCTTGGTCTTCCCTTGAAGGAGGAATCTCCATATCTTCCTTTTAAGAGGAAGGATTCTCCTGCAATGGGGATCTTTCCCTTGGAAAGGTATCATAAATTTTTTTATCCCCCTCAATATAAATCTAAAGTGGAGTTGGTGCATTGGATCTTTCCAACTCAAGCAAAGGTTTTAAATGATTATGATTTTCTAACTCAATCAAAGATGTTTCAGATTGTTTTACATCAAATATCTTCACTAATCTCTTAGTGAATCTTGCATAAGTAGCTATATTTGCATTATTAAATGAAGAAGATTCATAAAACCACCAAGTACTAGCCTTACCTTCAGGATGCAGCGCTACTATCCTAAGGGCTTCCTTTTCTGAAACTTGATGTAGATGCAAATATGAGTCTAGCTGATCTATCCAATCCTTGGTTGTGCATTTGGATGACCCATCAAAATTTGGTAGAAATAATCTACCTCTTCTGCTTCTATTATTGGGCTTTATATTCTCCTTTATTTGGAAAAACCCTTGGAAGTTCAAGTGCTCCTTGAATCTCCAATATTGAGATTCATACTCCTTAAGATAGTCACTCAAAGTCTCATCCTTTGGAGCATCTTCTTCCTCCATCTCTCTTGCAGTAAATATGGGCATAATACTACGTTGTGGATCAGATTGTGTGTCTGAATTCTCACACCCATCATGTAACAATATAGGGTTTGCTTCATATTCAAACCCCTTTTTATATTATCTACACATATCCCTTCTCATCTTCTTGATATCCTCGTGAATGCTATGCATGGTTTGAAAAAGAAGCTTTGAGAGCCCCTCTTCCTCCCTTCCTCCAAATAATGGAGTCTTGTCTTTGTTTCTTTTATACATCTCCTCTTCTTGTGAGAAGCTTCTCCTTATGGTGACATATTGGCTGAATGCACAGGCTGAGCCAAGATTATTCTCTGATACCACTGTAATATTCCCAAATGGGGAAAGAAGGAATATAGTGCATAAAATGAAAGCAACAAAAATTATTTAACACATCAAACCATGAGACCAATATGGAGTGATAAAATTATGTATTAGAGCAACAAATCAATACAAAATAGTGAGGCATAAATCATATACAATGAGGAAACAAGCCTCCCATAAGAAATCACTCCCAAATATGAGCTATTGTTGCAATACAAAATGCCGGATAGAAACTACAACGCAGTCATATTAAGTATAACTATATCTGGAGATGATACAATGATATGAAACAACTGATATAGGACACAATAGGGTATAAACATATAGATCTGGGCACTAGATCATCTTTCTAAGACAACCCAAAAGGGTTTCTGGAAAATACACACAATGTTCCAATGTAAGCTGCAACACTAGGGTTGAAGGTATGCTGCAACAATAGAAATGAGAATATATGGCTGAAGCTAATGTATAAAACTACCGATCTTCTCCAATAGATTATTTGGATGAGAGAATGGATCCTCCACTGAACAAATCACCTCCCAAAACAAGCAATGCAACTACCCCTGCAACTCCTCCCTAAAATAATGCAAATATGGGATGAAACTGCACTATAGGGGATGAATAATCCTTAGCCTACTGCTAAATGTGTTAATAAAGCTGAAGGGGCTTCTTTACGGGCCTTCCAATGGATGGAAAAATTCCTCCATTGTAGAACTAGCTTTGAAGACACCCAATCTAATCCTCCATTGCTGCACCCTGCAACACAACACAATATTCTACAGAAACTGTGCTGATGAAGAAAGTTGTAGCTTGGCCTTGAGATTGAATGTTGAAATGTAGTGCAATACTCCTCCAAGAGGCATCTCAAGGAAAGATATGGGATTCCCGCTCGGGAACACTCTGTTCTAAATAGCGTTGCAAAATCAACTAAACAACCAAATAATGCCAAAATTCTAAGCAGACCATATACAAAATAATAAGCATAACATGATCAATATGGCTGCCATCCTCTTCCTTATATAAGTTATGAGATTCCTTACCCTTGGCCCCACTCAATTAGGTCACTACCTCCATGCAATCAATCTCCCTCCAAAATTGTTTTATTCCTCATTAAATGTCCACTCCTCCATAACAACGATGTTGATTTGGTCAAAGTTGACGTATTCAACATGATTCACCCCTCTTCACACTCAAAGGTGCTTTATTTAGCTACTTAGAAGGTCTCCTCTCACACTTAAAGTGTTTTTATTGCTTCTAAGGATAATTATGGGCCTCGCTACCCACTTATTCACCTACCTAGTGAAACAATAATCCATAATATTCCATTTAGCTGAAAGCTAAATTTTAGGAATATTACAACTTCCCTGCGATACCCCATAATTCGGCTTCCTTTCCTTCCGAAAAAAAATTCAAGGAAAGTTCATGAAAATTAAAATCTATCATCCCCAAAGATTATAATTATTGTTCTCCTAATACAACATTATCACCTCCCATTGGAATGGAAAACATTGGAATATTCAATACATATTCCCCCATGTTTAGCTTGATATTATGGCATTTCCCAGAGAAATTTATAGTTCCTCCATTTGCAACCATCACTTGACATTCTGGTGCTGGGTATAGGAAGAAACTTAATTCCTTGGCTACCTTAAAATGAATAAAATTATGGGTACTACCCGAATCAATCAACACTATTGCCTTTTTCTTCTTGTTATGTCCTTATATCTTGAGAGTTTGAGGGGTGGTAATTCCTAACAATGCATTACACGATATGGTCGAACTCATTTCTTCTTTTTCTAGGGTTGATTTCTGGTGTATATCCTCTTCTTTTGAAGTTTCTTGTTTGTTTTCTTCCCAATCTTCACAATCTATGTAAAATCATTTTTTCTCTGCGCACTTATGACATTTAGTGTATTTTCTATCACAACTGTAGCAAAGACCTTTTGCTCTTTTTTCTTCCAATTGTTGTGGTGTCAACCTTGTAGGTTGTGGAAGTCTATGAGTAGCAACACTTCCATCTTTATTGATGTGAGTGGTAGGCTTCCTTGTCGCCATAATTTTACATTCCATTTTTCTTGAAAACCTGAATGCCTTCTCCAATGAATCAGGTTCCCAAAGGCAAACCTCATGTTGGATGTTATCCTTTAAAGTCCCTATGAAGACATAAATCCTGTGCTCCTCTGGAATATCATCTACCCTTGTATTCAATTTTTGGAAGTCCTCAATGTGCTCCACCACTGAACCCTTTTGTTTGAGATTTATCAAGTGGCTAAATAAGGTGTTTATCTTTGTATCCTAATAATGTGCTATCATTTCCTCTGTAAAAATTGACCAAGTGACAATTTTTTTATAGGAGAAAAGCCATTGATACCATACAAATGAATTTTGTTCTAAATATAAAGTTTCAATGCGTACCTTTTGTATGTCTTTCACATCATTCAGATCAAAATATTTCTCCATATTAGTATCCATGTTACGGGATCCTTGCCATCAAACTTACTCATATAGATATTTGGAATATGGTGGGTATTCCATACAACATTCGAGTTCATGAAATCACGATTAACATTTATTTTTTTCTCATCACAATTTTACTCTACTATATTTTCGACATTAGGAATCATTTCTTGTATCAACTTTGTCAAGCCTTCCATGTATACTTTTATATCATTCTTTACATCTTTCATTTTTTCTTCCATGTCTTCTACGCCATTCTTCAAATGATCAATCTTAGCTTCCATGCATTTATTCAAACCCTCCATATTAGCTTCCATGACTTTCTTCAAACCATCCATCTTCGCTTCCACGCCTTTCTTCAAAACTTCCATTTGATTTTTTGTTGCTCTTTGCGAGAGCAAAATTTGGTGGACTTGCTCTTGTTATTTTGATATATCATGTTGCACTTCTTCATCTTCATTAGTCATAGTAGAGTATTCTGAGGGCTTGAAGGGTATTGAATTATTTTTAAGGGGAATTTTAGAACCCAATACTGATATCTATGATTCAATATGCCCTTGGAATCACTTCAAACTGGTTTTTCAAATAATACTTATGCAATTTGAAAAAAATACACGCTTTTTTCTTGGCTTTGAGTAGGTCGATATCGAAACTGAATGATCTTTGTGATTTTGGATCTTCAATATCTGAACTTCGGCCCTATTGTAGCCCTTTGAATCTTCTTTCAAATACCACAATTTTGACTGGATTTGGATGCTTCAAGGCAAATTTATGCCCAATCTCCCACAATGACCGAATTATGGACAGTTTTAGTAGAGTAAACTTGTACAGTGTGACACGTGTCATTGTTTCCTCTATCAGCTCTCAAATTGATATACAAGAGACTACAGTCCATGTAACTTCATCCACTTTTTATAGAATTCCAATCTGATGCTCAGAGAGAGAGAGTTATGCCAATTTTCACAAATTCACCTCTTTTAGATGAAATTAGGGAGCCTACATAATCCCTAACTTCCACAGATCATATCTTTGAAAATATTTCAAACCACGATCTAAATTTTTTAAACTAAGTTCCTCCGGATTTTTTCTTCGTGTGATAAACATTTCAGCTTTTGAACCTTCGTATAAAAAAATTTATAGTGAAAATTCCACAATGACCTATTTGGAGCAGCGAAACCCTAGAATCCAAAGCTCTGATACCAAATGTTATGAAACCAATTTAAAAATAGAATAAAAGAGAGATCAACGCCTTATAAATAAGCCACTTCAATGGGGAAACCTCATTTACAATACATAAATTAACAATTCTTGGATGATACAAATGAAAAAACATCCTTCTATATATAGGAGTCCACGGGGTCACAATATAATCCTAGTCGACCTAAAAATAATAATGTAAGGGCACAATAATAAAAATATGGGGGTTACAGGGGCACAAAAATAACAATAAAGGGTCCACACTAACAAAAATAAGGGAGTACACTAGTATATAGGGGCCTAACAATGAATCCTCTAGGGCTAAATAACTTTGCCCTGATATGGAGAGGTGCTTTTCCTTCCCTCCTCATCACCCTTTCAATGTTCTCTAACTTGGCCACTTCATTGGTCATCCGAGAGGCTAGGGTCATCAGTTGCATATCCCTAAACCTATATTTAGGGTCACAGATGTTTAGATCATTCAAGAAAAGATTATGTATATAAAATTCTGCCAATTTGACCTTATCCTCTATGTTGGACTAATTGCAAAAATCAATAAATTGACTATAATTCTAGAAAGGTAATGACCCATATGAGGCTAGTGTTTTGATCTGAAGCTTCAGTGACTGTTCCATCAGGTAGATGGCATAAGTGTTGGAGGGATTCCGGTGTTGTATTTTCTCAACGCACATGTCTTCCATAGTGGAAGTATGTCTGTCTTTCTACTGCAATTGGCCATTTAATATTGCATTCTCTGCTTGTGCCTCTTGTAGCTACTCCTTTAGCATTTCCTCCCTAAGTATAACATCAACCGAATATATCCCCATCTTAGTTAGTTTCTCTTCCATGATCCCTACATCTTGCACATTTTTAGTTTTGGAAATTCACCTCCAGCAGTGTATGTGTGCTGTCTATTTTTTTAGCTCATAAAATAGGGAAACTGAGAGCTTTTGAGGTATCATATTTACTCCTTTAATAAATGTGTAATAATAGCTCAGGTATGGCTATGGGCTAGGATGTGAAACTATTGTAATGTATTTTGGGACAATTTTTGGAGAGGCGAGCTCTTCCTTTAGCTCCTCCTCTTTCTTTCCTTTAGCATCTTGTCCTTCAATTTCTGCCTCTTTTTAATCACCTTGAGCCTCTTACCCTTCCAAGGGTGCCTTTTTCTCTTCCCCCATGAATTTTTTCTCTTCCTGTAGCACATTTTGTGTTTCCTGTAGCACTGTATGAGTTTCCTATAGCAAACTATATTTTTCCTATAGCAAACCCTCATTTACTCATTGCCCCTTTTTTTCTTCCTATTAAAGGTTTGTGGGGTTTGCAATTTTTTAAGGGATGCTAGCCTTCAGGAGTTTCTTCTTATAGGTAACATGTGTCTTTTTAGGTGAAGTGACCTCTTGAATATTTCCATCCTCTAGCGCTATTTCTTCTCTCTTATTGGGTGGTTCTTCAATTGTGATTGGGCTTTTGGTTGGAGTTTGAGATATCCCTTATTTCACCCCGGCACTCCTCATGGTATTGAATTACATGGGGATTTGTATTTTTATCTTTTCCTTCACAGGGGTACTTACAGTGGCTAAGGTGGAAGCCACTTCGTTTTCAATGGTTCCTGCTGAAAGGTTGGTTTGTTGAGGAGAGATATAAATTCTCAACTGTGGGTCTAGTATCTCCTCATATTATGTCATTAGGGGAATTTTGAGGTCTAAAATGGGCCTCCTAAGGAAATTATAAGATAATAGTGGAAATAATAGAATAATATTTGATGACATCATCAAATATTAGAGGGAAAAAAGAAAAAACTACTTTTCCAGTTCGTATTTTCAACTTATCTGCCAAAAATTTTAGTCAAATTTTGAGTGAGAGTACTCGTTGGATGAAAAATTCAATTCATCATCCAAGGAGTACCCATGTTTTATACTTTCTATGGACCTACTTCATGAAAAATGAGAAATACATGAAAAACATGATTGTAATCACGATTTTTTATGTATTTCTCAATTTTCACGTAGCAAGGTCCATCGTAAGTATGCAACATGGGTACTCCTTGGATGAGGAATTAAATTTTGCATCCACCGATTAATTCCGCTCGAAATTTGAGTAAACACTTGGGAGATAACTTGAAAATACGAGTTGAAAAAGTAGTTTTATTATTTTATTGTTTTTTAATCTTTTTACCCTTTTACTCAAAAAATGGTGAATCATCCCCCATGGTTGACATTGTCATATTGAATCCTATTGGTTCTTATAAAGTTTATTTTGGTTGTACATTTTTCTTAGGAGGCCCATTTTAGACCTCAAAATTCCCCTAAAGATTTCATTCCTTTTATTCTTCTTTCTCTTCCAGCTCATTTTCATCTTCTTCTCCTTTTTCATCTTTCTTTTCCTCCTCCTCTTTCCCTTCATCTGCTCCTATATTTTATGTGGGTTCTACCTGTATTTCCACTTCCTCTTCTTCCCCTGTCTTTTAAGTCTATGCCTATTCTTCTTTGATACCCTTTTCCCCAAGGCTAAAGGAAAGGGTCTGTCTAGGAGTGATAGCTTGTGTACCAATGAATGCTTATTTTTCCATGTCTATGAAGATGGACCGAGGTACAAGGATGTTGAGTCTGTTGAGAGCATCTCCCAATATGATTTTAGTGACACCATGGTGAGCTAGGTTTTGATACTTTCTCTCCCTTACCCCTTGGCTCATCTACCTAATTGAATACAGGAGGAAGTATGGGATTCTTAGTCTATGTTCTAGGGGAATATCTCCTTTGAATCTAAGTTTATGCAATAATATGAAATGGTATCCATAGACCAAACTTACTCTTCCCTCCTAGGAATAAATTTTTCATGATAGGGTATGCTACCTCATCCCATGGATAAGGGACACTTTCCCTTATCACCCTATTCTTATATTCAATGTATTATTCATTAGGAAAGAAGAAAATATACTTAGAGGCAGTGCTAGAGACTATCTCCTCTCTATTCCACTTAACTCCTAGAGGTAAGGTTTCCAATCTGCTAATAAGCTAAGGGGCCATGGTAATTTCTAGCCCTCTAACCATTGTGGTGGTTGTATCGTCTACTTGGGAGTGCAAAGCTACTACAAAATATTGATAAAATTTATCATCAAAGCATTTCAAGAGCTCGAAGAACCCAAACCACTGGTGATTTATAGATATTTCAACCACAGGAGGGTGTAGTCTAATTATTTTTATATCCGTGGGTTCCCTTATATTAAAACCTCCCCCCATATTGTGACTATGCTGGAGAGGTGGTTATCTGGATTGTTTCCAAAAAAATTGTGATATGGGACCCCAAAGGTTTCAACTTAACAAAAAATATGATTTTCTTACCCCTACTTCTTTGAACAACCTCTTAAATTCCTGAATTATGGCTTGACTATTTGTAAATTTTCATGAAACATTTGGTGGGGTGATGTCCACTTACCTCTGCAACTTTGATGTTTTCTTGTTTGAAGGATGGTGTTGGGGTGTCAATACACTTTGAGGGTGGCTTTCATGACACTTTCTAGCACTGTGTGGCCTTCGTGGAAAATTTCTGTAGCACCAACAAAATTTCCTGTAGCACAGGCTTGCATGGAAAACTCGACCATAGATCAAAGCTCCTCGGTTTATCGTCTCTCTTTCTTGCTCTAATTGATATTATAATTCACGATAGAATGAGGTAGAATGAGCTAAATTACACCTTTTATTCAAAATCGAACGGAATTGGAGTGTAGTGTAGTGTGTTTTCTCATTTGGACCGTTGGTCCCAATCGAGCCAAACATTCCCATCTACCTTGGAATCAAATCCAACTCCTCATGATCTCTCCCTTAACTAATGCGATAGGTCAATGTGGCATGAAATCCCTATTAAATCTTTTCTTTAACTCTTCTAGGGTGGCCAAGTTAACTGGCCACCTTTTTTCCTATTAAACTCTCTATTATCAATGGAAAATCGTACAAGAAATGGTGAAATTATTTAATGTTAGCTAGAAATATTTACAGGGTTGAAAGACATTATAGAATATATTTAAAAATCTCTAAGGTCTAAAAGGAAAAATCAAGTTGCACACAGAAAGAACCAATCAAATGTGCCTTTGTGCACAAAATTATTTGATAAGCACGCCTTTGCGCACTTTTTACTCAAAAAGGTGCGCAATCCTAGGAGTGGCGAAAGTCACCTTCCGGGACCACAAGGCACACTCTAGGACATTGATTCCACACTTGAAGCCACCTAAGGACAACGACCCAAGCATCCTTAGGACCTCAAGGGAGCACACAACGGAATATATGCGACACACAATGGAATCACCCTCCTCTCTTGGGTCACTATCCACAATGTACCAAGAGAGGGAAGGAGGATTTGAATTCTCCTATAAAAGGCCACCAAGAGATGAAAAATATGAGAGAAAATTGTTATGTTGGCTAGAATTTCCCCAAGAAATACTAGTAGTGTGTGATCCGGAGTAGAGATAGAGGGGACTCAGTTGTTGGCCATCCAACAACTCCAGTCCACCATAGTAGAGAGAGGGAGACTTTGCGCCAAGGAAACTTGTAAGTAAAGACATCCTTGAATTGGGACTTAGAAACCCTAGTTCTAAGGGATCCTTGGAAAGTGGGTTAAAGTGTCATCCTCATTTCCTACCAGAACTAAATAAGAGGGGACGTAAGCACAACTATTTGGATTATTGAAGTTGTTTGAATCTATTTAGAGCTTTTGTGTTTTATGTTCTATTTTTAATTTAGTTTTTGTGTTTGAATATGAATTCTATTTCTCTATATAATATGTTTATGCTTGATCATGTTCCACTAACTTTCTTGACTCCATCTATTTTCTGCTTGTGACCAATAACGTAAGAGGGAAAAACCACCTCTCTTAAGCAAGTGTGATTTCGTACATTCGTGCACCAAACACACTAACACACTCTCTATTCTTGACATTAATTAATTTTATCCAAATGATTCATAAAGAGAGGGTGAGGGAGCCATACCTGAGCCTACTTGATGTTGATGAGTGGCAAGATCCTTTGATGTAGGGAGCTGGAGCATGGTGATGGGCATTGGTGATTTGTTTCCTTTGTTGTATTTTTTTGTTTATATTATTTTTATTTTCTGATTGAGAAACTTATTTTTCTAAGTGAGCTACTTATTTCTTTTGCTTGCTAATTATTTTGTAGGTACTTCATGGAGACCCTCAGGTGTTGTTAGTTGTGTGGCTTCCCTACCGAATTCCACTGGTGATCATCTAGAGCCATCTTCATCAACTACCTCCTTCTAATTTGATGTGATGGTGGCATGTAAAAAATTGCTATAGGAAGTGATCATCTTCATGTAGCAGTCCCCTTATTGTTGTTTTGGAGCTCCAATGAGCTGAGAAATGAAGAAACATGGCACAAGTATGCTAGGGATGGTGTTAGGAAGTGAAAGGAGTGGTGAAGTGGAGGGGGGTATGATAGGAGAGGCCTCGTGTGAGGATTTAGCTAAAATAGCTCATAGTGGTGACATAGACTGTTTAGTGAGTGAATATTTATGCATGGAGGGGAGTGAGGGTTAGGAGTGGCAGGTATAGGTAAAATAAATATTTTTCATGTCTTGTTGATGGTTAGGTTTCCTTGAGTGAGCTTGTTCCTTCTTAGATGACTTTCCTATAGCATTACAGGGTTTCCTATAGCACTACAGGAAATCCTGTATCAACCTAGGACATCCTGTAGCACTACAGAGAGTAAGAAAAACATGGAATTTTTTCTCACCTGGAGGGAGAAATGGATGAATGGATGCATACTGGGATTGGACATGGAGTGGATATGTAGAGGCAAAACTACAAGGAAAAGACCCTGTAGTAGATGTTTTTGAGGAACCCCTTATAATAATACCCAAAACATCCATTTCTAGTGGAGGTTACTAGAGGAGGTTGGCGAGTGCAGGTTTTTGCAGATTTTTTTCGTCCAGTGCACTTATAATAGTAAACCGCACCGGTGCACTCAACAAGAGAAAGCACTGGTGCGCACAAAACATTGGCACACTGGACACCGTGCGCTCCATACACACCCGCCCGGTGCATCGTATTACTGTAGTGCACCAGTGCTTTACAACTCTTTCGCACCAGTGCACCATAAAAAAGTGTGCCAAAACCAAAACCATCCAGTGCGGTATTAAGAAACTACACCGATGCACCCATAAAAACCATGCATAGTAGAACAGGGTTAAATAAAAAAAAATTGTGGCAAAAAAATCGCATTACTCACTTTTCTCAGTTCTATAGAGCTTTTAAGCACTGGTGAAATTTATCCTTGTCTGAGATGCCCTGACATTGGTGCTCCCATTACACCCATTGCATGCACTGCTACTATGCATTGCCCACCAATCTCCAGCTTGAATTGTGCAAAACGGTGAGCAAATTTTCTTTTTCAAATTCTATAGCCAATATGCCTCCTAGATGGCCAAATGTACATGTATTTTTCTTGTTTTTCCATAATTAAGCCTTTTAGTGGATTAGAATTTCAAATAACCTTAAAATTAACCATTTAAAAGGAAAAAAAAATATTCACGCGGTGCGCTCGAGCCGTTCGGCTCACACCAGGTCGCGGTGTTGCCTGTAAATTTACAGGTCGCATCACAAGCAGTGATAATGGTATCCGCACCAGCTATGGGGCGTTATCGATAGGAACACCGTATTATTTTTAATTTTTTTTAAAAGTACAATGTGGTCGTTTACCCGACCGCACCATTAAAAATGTGGAATAGCGGCAACATGGTGCCTTGACGGAAATTTACACCTGGAGTTGGGTAATTTTGTCAGTGCACCACATTCCACATTTGGACAGGGTCAATGATGCAGCTTGATAAATCGGTGCTAACGGTATACACACCGGTTTCGGGGCGGTATAGATGGCGCACCATGTTATTTTAAATTTTTTAAAGAAGTGCGGTGCGGTCGGTTACCCGGCCGCACTAGTGACCTAGTGGAATAGCAGCAACATGGTGAGTTGAATTAAATATCTGCCTCGAGACGAGTATTTTTTGCAGCGCACTACTTTCCATATTTTTACAGGGTCAATGGTGTAGCCCGGTAAAATATCGCACTGTTGACTATGTAATGATGGTAGGAGGTCGGTCCGCTGACTTAAATATATGCCCCGACGCATAGAGTTTAGTCAACACACTACACTCCTGACACCATACATAGTCAACAGTGCGCTACAAAATTTATAGAGCACCGCCACTGGTGCGTTTCATATTATCAGGTGCACTGTCTCCCATGAGCTCATAAAAAGACACACTGGTATCGGTGCATGACTTTTTTTTTTGGCACAACGTCTTTTTCTTTTTTTCCAAAAAAAATTATATATGTATATTTCTAAATACATGTCTCATTTAATAAAAAAAATTCATTTAATATGTCAATATTTCAAAGACGTGAAACGAGAGAAAATTGGGAAAAACAACAACAACAGGCAGAGCAGTATAACATGGTTTTCCTATCGGAGGCACGAGAGAGGGAGAGAGATGTGTACCCTTGCCCTATTACAACAGCTACCCAGGGGCTCCTATGGTAGGTAGGCCTCCTCAAATTCTATGAGGAAGATACTTCCCTAAAGGGCCATGGTTTGTTTTTGAGACATCTTATCCGAAGGTGGAATGCCCACCAACAGGCTTTTCGGGTTGGTCGTGATCAACGATACACGCTCACTGAGGAGGATATATATTTCATTACAAGGCTATCAAGGAGAGGGGTGGATTTTCCCTCGTTCCTAGAGGTTCCAGCTGGCTATGTAGCAGGGAGTCAGTTAGTGTACTCCCAGAGATACATTGGACCATCAGTACTATCTCCGACATATTTTTAGGTCGTTGGAGGTCAGTTACGTATTGGTTCATTTGGTAGTGAGGAGGTGTAGTGCCTCTCACTTCTCATTTCGATCATTTCACACAACACTAGTGATGGGTAGTGGATTAGTTGCTCGCTTCTATATTGTGTTGATTCTTTAGTACAGGAGCCGTGACTTGTTAGGCGGTCTGCCATTTTTTTGTGGAAGTTCTGTACATCCTTAGATAGATGTCATGCTCATGCACAAGGGAGGGTCAACTTCCTTTTTGCTTTAGATATTTTTTGTTTATTTTTTGAGAGGTTTCTAGAGACGAGGCCTAATTTTGTTCCACAGCCTCATAAGCCGATGTTCGAAGCACAAATTCACATGTGGGGGCAGATGATGCCCAAGATGGGAAAGATTGTGTTTCTAGTGAGGATAACAAATAGTGCACTGGAGTTGTTAGCCAGTGTTGACGAGAATACTTTCATTATGGTCCCCTATCCTCATGCGGGTTTGGATTGGCGAGGGTGTGCCAACATCCTCTTCATAGTTGATGGGTCGCTGGATGATAGAGGTAATATTACTGTTTTATTTAAATTTATTCTAACATGTTATTTAACTTGTTTTTATTAAATTTTGTAATGAAACTGTATAATTATTGTTGTGTACTTGTATATATTTTTCAGAAATTGGGTCTTTTGATGGCAAGGACATGCTGTCACCACCACATGATCCAGGCTGTGTGGAGTTCCCTCATGACGATCAGGGCCAACTTGATAGTAGATACACGATGGAGTTGGGCAACCAACTCATTGCATTTATTGTTGAGGTGGGCATTAGGCCCACTCATATCAGAGACATATTGGTGGATGGTAGGCTATTACATATGTGGAGAGGCATGTCTCGTGACATGTACAGACTGATGTGACATGTCGTAGGGATCTCAGTAGCAGTCACAGAAAAGGTATCGCACAGTGGTGCCCAGTGGCTTTTAGTAGGAATTTGTGGGCTGCCACATATCATGAATTTGGAAAATAATAAGGAACTATAACAAAACATGTGGAAATTGATATGCAAGACTTAACCACTGATAATGGTTATTTTCTGTACAGGAAAAGGAGAAAACGAGGAATTGCCGCTCCAAAGGAAGAGACAAAGTCGAGATAACTGTTGTCCCTCTGAAGGTGAACCGAATGCAAACAAGGCTAAACGGATTAAAGCAAGTCGGCTCGGAAAAGAAGGAGAAGACACCAGCTCGGCGCAAAAGAAAGGAAAGGATGAAGAATTAACAGTTTGGCGAATCCCTCAGGATCTTCGATCCTGAGGGATCGCTGCTTTATTTATCTTGTTACTTGGACATCTCCGCCGTCGTCTTTATATAAAGAGACAGCACTGTTATATACATATAGATATAGAGATGGAGGATACGCTTTTATGTAATTTTCTGTAAAACATCAGCTTTGATTATTAAGTTTCGTTGAGAACTGGTTCAATGTATTTTTGACCGATGCGTTAATAAAAGCTTGGTGATTATTTCATCTCTGCGTCTGGATTAACTTCAAGCGGTGTATCCTTGGAGGCTAAGGGCCCGGCCCCGGAGGACACTTGCTTCTGTACCATTACGACTTGATTTCTGCGTGGTTTGTTTATCATTGTTATTTGGTAATTTGATATGCTTTATAAGTTGATATTACATGCTCTGTTAAGATTAAATCATTGAAGTTTTTACAGATAGAATCGTGGATTGACTCTGTATTATGTTATTGATTCTTTCAGAGTTCATTGCATGTTATTAGCCTTAATCGAATATTCTTACTGTTCTGTTACAGAGCTTGTATATTGAACATTCGTGTCATACATTCGTTTGAGGTAGTGTTCTTCATAATCGTTGGATTCAGAAATAATAGTGTTCTATTTGGAAGCACAGTTGTATTCCTGTTGATTCAGGTTGATCAGATTATTATTCCAGCGTGTTGTGTGCGTTTCTGATTTATTAGTGCTGTTCTATAATTTATCAATAGTTAACACTGTTCCATTAGTGTGTTTCGTGTGATTTGCCTTAAGAGTGAAAGATTGTTATTTTGATTGCGAAGAGTGTATTTGAGTTAATAGATTAAGCTTGGTTACAAATCGCGGGGCTTAGTTATTCAATTGCTGTTCCATTTTAGATTTGCTGTTCTATTCCAGAATTGCTGTTCAATTCTTTATTTGCTGTTCCATTTAATCGCATTTGTTGTTTTGGCGTGAGAGATGATCTAAGGCTGTAGTGAGCATTGGTAGTCATTGTCTAGCTCCCAGACCCGTGGTCTATGCTCTAGTTTCCTTTCCATCAGTTTCCGAAGGGATGGGTTATCACTGCCGAACCCTTGACTGATAAGCTGTTGAGTTTTCTGAGTGTGTGATTTATTCTTTGAAGTAATTTCCATTTAATCGCATTTGTTGTTTTGGCGTGAGAGATGATCTAAGGCTGTAGTGAGCATTGGCAGTCACTGTCTAGCTCCCAGGCTCGTGGTCTATGCTCTAGTTTCCTTTCCATCAGTTTCTGAAGGGATGGGTTATCACTGTCGAACCCTTGACTGATAAGCTGTTGAGTTTTCTGAGTGTGTGATTTATTCTTTGAAGTAATTTAGTTACCGACAAGCATCTGTTTACTCTTGTATTTCTTAAGCACTGTACTACTAGCATTACTCTGACAAATGATAGCCTCAGATTGAGTCACTCTTTGTAATAACAAAAACGCTCCCGGATTGACATATTAATGTGAGGTAATTAGAGGTGAAAGAGACCCTTTTTATAGCTCTACATTTTGGCGCCGTTGCCGGGGAAAGAGTGTAGCCATTTGTCTTTTTTTTCAGAGTAGTGTACGAGCCTGCTAGGGAGGAGTTGGATCCTAAAAACGGAAGGTAAGAACCTACGTGCGGAGCATGTAAAAACCCTGCTCCACTGTCCTCTTTCCTAACAGAGTTGTTTTTTGCTTTGTTTGAATAGAAGTTGGTAGTTCATTTGAGTGCATGACTAAGCAGAAAAGACTAGAAAAGAACATCAAACCCCCATCCAAACCTGAAAAAGCTAAGGGGCCGGTGACCCTTGGCCGAACGACCTTCATAGACAAAATCTATAAGAACACAGAATCTCAGCCATCAGTAGGCCCCAGGAAAAACATTTCTAAACCGCCTACTAGTTCCCTTCAGGCCACAGGATCACCATCTGTAGCCTGTGCTGAGGTGCATAGTCAAACTGAAGAGCAGGAATTTCAAGAAATTGAAAATTCTACTCCAGAATTATTGCAGGAAGGGAACTCTAGCAACTTTTGTGAAGGAGAAGGAGAAACAGGGGAAACCAAGGAACCAAAGTCCCCTATTGAAACAAATCAGCCATTAGATAGCCCAGATAAGGGGAGTGCTGCGAAAGTCATTGTTGAAGGAATCCAATCTTCAGGAATCCTCATTATTCCAGATAAGGGAAGCGCTGTTAAAAATATCCCTGTCAAAACCGTTCCCTCTCAACCTAGGAATACCCTCCTAGATATCCCAGAAGGTTATTGGCATATATTCGATCCCATGGCTCAAAACCAACCAAATGCTCAAAACCAGCCAAATACTCAAACCTCTACATTACAATATCCTATAGTGGATTCTGTAGCAAATGCACCCATGAAAGCTATCCCTCTTCAGCATATCCCTACATTTCACGGACTCACATCAGAAGATCCGGATGCATTCTTATTCGAATTCGATGTGTTATGTAGGGGGTACGATTACACCACCAATCCCCAAAAATTGAAATTATTTCCCTCTACATTAAAAGGGGCTGCTTTAAGATGGTTTATGGGGCTAGGTGGCGGGGTTATCAACAATTGGGATCAAATGAAAGAATCCTTCTTAAAAAATATCAGGATTATTGTAGGTCTAGAGAATTAAAAGACGAAATATTTCAAATGTCAGCCAGACCGAATGAAACATTGGAAGAGTATGTGGAACGTTTTCAGTACAATCTACAAAGATGTCCTTATGCATCGCTACCTTTACCTGATAATGTGTTAAAAACTGCATTAATAAGGGGTATGAAGGAACAATGGATTGAAACATTAAACATTATGGGAAAAGGGGACATTTATCAAGAGAATTTTGCTGACATCATTGATTTATGTATCGGGAGTTCGAGAGGCAGCACAAGAATAAAACCGACAGAATATGATCGGTTTGCAAGAGATAACAAAGTATCAACAGAAGGAGTAACACGTGCAGAAATTGGAAATTTATTAGAAAATTTCAAAACTGATATTCTGGGGACACTAACTACACAACTTGATATTGTGTAGGCTAAACAGAAGCAGATGGAGGCAGAACAGAATTTGGCGATCTTCTGCCCCCGATGCAGAAAAAAACATAGCCACAAGGAATGTCCACTGGATAAAGTCCAAACGTGCGCCATCTGTACAAAAGATCACCTTACGGAGAGCTGCCCCTCACTTCCTGGATTGAAAGTGGTATATAAGGAAGCAGAAGAAGAACCAGAATCGGTGAATTCGATCAACCAGCGCCGCCAGTGGCAGCCGAGACAACCTGGTATGTTTCCAGACTCAACCTCTTTCTTTCAACCCCCACAGTATAATGCTCAACAATATGGTATGTGGCAAAATCAATCTCAACTCCCATTTACAAACTGGTCACCACAATCGTTTCCTTCTTCAAATCCATGGCTGAATCAAACAAGCCAATCTGGTTGGCCGAATTTCCCTTACACTCCACCATATTGGCAAAATGGCCCATATCCTTCACAATGGACTCCCTCTACTTCAGAAAGTTCACCCTGGCAGACAAGCTGGCAAAGACCGATGTACCACCCAGCTGGAACTATTCCGCTCCCTCAACCTACTCTGCCAGCCTTACAACAAAATCCCCAGTCTAACTTGAGACCGCAACTCCCAGCCCAACCCGATCCCAATCCAAATAACAGACAGGTCCAATCTATTCAAATCATAGAATCACCAGAAATAGGACCTGACCTGAGGGAGTGCAATGACCTTCAGTTAAGATCTGGACGTATAATTGAAACTGAGGGAGATAAAACAGTTCATATTGAAGATCGGTTACCAAGAGAACATCAGTTACAACAAGAGGATGTAAATAAGCAGCAAACTCATAATCAAGCAACCACATCCTCTCCTCCATTCCCAGAACGATTAGCCATACCACGACCCATACAATATCCTGACTTTGACATTCTGGGAGAATTACAAAATCTGTACATAAAAATTCCATTCCTCCAAGCCATTCAAGACATTCCCATATACGCAAAAACTATCAAAGAATTGTGCATAAATAAACCAAGGAGGAATATAACAAATAATCCAAGAGTCCAAGTAGTCGGTACTTTATCTGACCTATTGTCTGGGAGAGAAACACCCCTTAAATATGAAGACCCAGGGAATCCAATTATAACTGTTCAAATTTATGGTCAGACCCTGTCTAATGCCTTAGTTGATCTAGGGGCTGCAATTAATATTTTAACAACCACTACTTGCCAAAAGCTCGGCATTACATTTGTAGAACCCACCTCTACTCTGTTGGAATTGGCTGACCGATCTGTGGTTAGACCAGAGGGTACTCTACATGATGTCATGGTCTCTGTAGAATCCTGGGAGTATCCAACCGATTTCCTGATAATTAATCCAAAAACCCGACTTGATGGACATCCGTTAATTTTAGGTAGACCTTGGCTTGCCACTGCCGATGCCTACATTGGTTGCCGGCAGGGAAATATGACCATAACCAGAGGACCGAATAGCAAAAATTTAGTTCTATATCCTCCAGCGCAGCCAAGTGTCACAATGATCAAAACTAATAAGCACCCTGTATCATACCTTACTGATAACATCAGATCTCCATTAACTATACAAGAGGCACTTGATTTTAAAGACCAAACGGAAGATGATGCCATTAATAATTTCATTAGTCAAACTGAACCTCGCACACAGTGTCACATGATAGAAGCAGCATTTGATAATGAATTAGAGGAAGATCCTCTGAAAGATACACATGACCAAACGATACCTGTTACTTCTGTTGCAAATAGTAAAACTGTGGAAATTGCACCGGGAAAAACTTTAAACATCAATGCTAATCTCACACCTGAACAAGAAACTAAGCTCATCCATTTGTTAACGAAATATCAAGAAGCATTTGCATGGGATTACCCTGACATGAAAGGAATTGATCCCCAGTTATGTACACACCACATTTATACAGAAAAAGACGCCAGACCTGTTCATCAGCCGCAAAGGAGACTTAATCCTCATCTAAAGGATGTGGCAAAAGCTGAACTTCAGAAACTTTTAGATGTCAACTTTATCTATCCTATTTCTGATAGTAAATGGGTCTCTCCGCTGGTGGTGGTACCAAAAAAGAATGGAAAATGGAGAATCTGTGTGGATTATAGGGAACTAAACAAGGCAACACAGAAATATCATTTTCCTCTCCCATTCATAGATCAAGTATTAGATACTTTAGCAGGGGAGAAATTCTTTTCTTTCCTGGATGGCTTCAGTGGATACAATCAGATTCAGATTGCCCCTGAAGACCAGGATAAAACTACTTTTACTTGTCCCTGGGGAACATTTGCCTATCAAGTTCTACCTTTTGGCCTATGTAATGCTCCTGCCACATTTCAGAGGGCTATCCTTAGCATTTTTGTAGATTTAATAAATGATGGACTTGAAGTTTACATGGATGACTTTACACCATATGGAGATGATTTTGATCCAGCTCTAGACACCCTAGAAAAGTCCTACAACGATGCATTGTTACCAGGCTTTGCTTAAGCCACGAAAAATGTTTCTTGATGATGACTGAAGGACTTATCCTAGGACATTATGTCTCAGCAGCCGGCATTCAGGTAGACCCGGCTAAAATCCAAATACTTTTGCTCATTCCCACTCCTACTACTCAAACAGAGGTACGCAGCTTTCTTGGATTTTCTGGTTATTATAGACGATTTATAGAGCATTATTCGCACATTGCTGCTCCTTTATATGCATTAACCGGTAACGTTGATTTTCTTTGGACAGAAAAATGTGACCGTGCTTTCGAGGATTTAAAGAGGCTTGTATCCACAACCCCAGTCCTTCGAGGACCAAACTGGGACCTACCGTTCCAGATATCATCTGATGCCTCAGATACAGCTATTGGCGCAGTCCTTGGGCAGGAAGAGGATAAAAAACCATATGCTATCTATTACATCAGCAAGAATTTATCCCCTGCTGAATTAAATTACACTGTTACTGAAAAATAATTCCTAGCTGTAATACATGTTGTCAATAAATTAGACATTATATTACAGGCTATCCTGTTATCTTATATACAGACCATTCTGCTATAAAATATTTAGCAAATAAGCCTGTCACAAATGCCAGAGTAACTCGATGGTTAATTTTATTGCAGGAATTCGACATCACAATCAAGGACCGGCCTGGCAAAGAAAACCATGTAGCCGATTTTCTTTCGAGAATACCAAAATCAAGCGATGCAGCAGCAGTTGAAGATCAATTTCCGGATGAGCACCTGTTTGCTGTTGCCATTCAAACACCCTGGTATGCTGATGTTGCCAACTACCTCGCAGTAGGTAAACTACCAAAACATTTAACTCCTAATGAGCGCAAGCAGATTGTTCAGAAAAGTTCTCGATTCTCGTGGATTGGGGGCTATTTGTTTCACACAGGAGCAGACATGCATATCGGGCGATGTGTTAGAGAGGATGAAATCTTTGACATCCTAAAAGCCTGTCACGATGGACCGTGTGGGGGGCACTTCGCTGAGCGTAGAACTGGACATAAAGTATTGCAGACAGGATATTACTGGCCTACGATCTTCAAAGATGCGAAGAAGTTTGTCAAAGCCTGTGACAGCTGCCAGCGAGCAGGACGACCTGGTCAAGCTGATGAGATGCCTCTGAAACCACAGTTAGTCATCGAACCATTCGAGCGATGGGCTCTTGATTTCGTTGGACCCATCAACCCCTCATCAAATCAGAAAACATATATCTTGGTGGCAACAGAATATGTCACCAAATGGGTTGAGGCAGAAGCATTGCCAAGAGCCACAGAAGACTCTGTCATACAGTTCCTGTTCCATCTATTTGTTCGTTATGGCCTTCCTAGGGAAATAATTACAGATGGAGGACCACAATTTGTTGGGCATAAATTAGCTGCAACACTCAACAATTATCACGTCCAGCATAAAATCACTACTCCATATCACCCATAGGCGAATGGGCAGGTAGAAAGTAGCAATAAGATAATAGAATCAATCCTAACGAAAACCATTGCGTCACATAGGCGTGATTGGGCTACCCGACTACCTGAAGCACTCTGGGCCTATCGAACCACATGGAGGAGCACCACCGGTTATTCACCTTATCAATTAGTGTTTGGAAAACAACCCATTTTTCCCATAGAATTCGAAATCCAAACATTACGGACAGCACAGGAAGTTGGCCTAGATCTAAGCGAGGCACAACTCAATCGACTATAGCAGATCAATGAATTAGACGAAATTAGGCTCTCTGCACTACAAAATACAGCATTGATTCAACAGCAGCGAGCTAAATGGCATGATGCGCTCATCAAAAACAAAGTCTTCCACGAGGGAGACTGGGCTCTGTTATACGACTCTCGGTTTCGGGACTTCCCTGGAAAACTTCAGACTCGATGGTTGGGACCATACGAAATCCAGAAGGTGCATGACAACGGAACCCTTACTCTAATTACCATTGACGGTTTTGGATATGCATTCAAAGTAAATGGCCACCGAGTTCGTCTCTATCGCAAACCACTCACTCGGGAATCCTTCTGCCAGCAGCTACGCCGAGACACTGATATGGAGATTTTAGGAGAGGAAGAGAAATCTTCCTCACCTGTAATTCATTAAGGGTTCATTTCTTTTTGCAATTTGTACATAAGTTCTTGTTTTTTTGAGTGGTTCTTGTACATAAGTTTGAATTAAATATTTTCTTGTCATTTTTGCTGTTCCTTTTCTTTCACAAAGTTCGATTTTTGCTCTTCTAAAAATAGCATATGTGTGTTTTTGTATGATGTTGGTTTTGCTTGTTTTGTTGTTCCTTTTCTAAAGGAACAACATTCGGGATCTCTGCTGTTCCTTTTTCAAAGGAACGGCATTGTTACATTTTCCGCTGTTCCTTTTGGTTACCACTCTTCTTTTTCTTCAAAGAACCAGCATTCTTTTATTGTTGTTGTTCCTTTTTCAAAGGAATGGCATTTTGAGTGTTTTTATAGTATTTTTATTTTTGCTGTTCCTTTTTCCCAAAGGAACGGCATTTGCATTTTTACTGTCCCTTTTTCTATCATCCGTCGTTGTTTCTTTTCCAAAGGAACACCACTAGCATACTTTTTCTCTCCTTGTGAAACAGCTTATTCCTTTTGCTGATCTAAATTGAGGATGCTTCTTGCCCGTCTTCTTTCTAGTCTTTAAGATACAGCTATGTACTTGTGCAATGAATATAAAATCACAACATACCGAAATCCGCAAATCATAAATCGCTATATTTAGAAGGCTCTGCATTAGTAAGAGGACAAAAGGAAGGACATATTTTTTTTCTTATCTTTTGTTGTCATTGTTTTACTAATTTTGCCCTGATTGGTTATCTTTATCATGTTGATTCCTTTAACCTTCTTTGATTATTATTTAGGAATAAGAGCAAAGGGCTTATATCTTCCTATTGAGATAATAAGACTTCTTCCACCATTCCTACTCTTAAGGAGTGTTGAACCACCCTTTGTGTATAAATAAGGAAAAGTACACTATAAAAAAAATATATATATCTGAACATGATATGTGAGATGTCAAATGCAGGATAGGGGGTCTCATCGAGAGCTAGCCTACCATGATCATGAGGATGGAAGTGAAGTGGCATTCCCATTATGGCCACCACACCAGGGATATGGTCCAAAAGGTATATCAAATAAACGAACCTTGGAACAGGAGGTCTCATCACGAGCCGGCCTGCCCACGTTTCGCTCCTTCTCGTGAATGGCATTATGGTTAATTGGTCACCAAGCCAGCATAATGGTCTACACTTTGACATAATAACATTCCTAAGCATACACAAAGGATCATGGTTCCAAGGGTGAAAAAAACAACTCTGCCAAGGTTATGGACACCTGTCGGCAGCAGAGCACTGTTAATGGTATTGAAGTCACCTTGGTTACACCAATAGGTAAGATACTAATACTCTTTTGTTTCTTATATCCTAGGAACTAATCATATATTATTTCCCGATTTATACATCGCATGAACATTTATCATCACCAATCATGGCAAAGGAAGTGACCATGACCACTTGAGATTTGGCAAGTATGATAGATGTCCTACCCACCAGCCTCATATCATAACACAGCAGCCTCTTACGTAATACGCGATCAACTCTCCGCCTCGATTTCGGTAATTCGTTGTCCTTCTAAACATGGCATAATTCCATATGCTGTTCCTTTCTGACTCGGTTGCAGATCGGGTGCTGCTCCTTTATTTGCCGGCTGGGACAACCTATCACATTGCGGGGGGGGGAGGTTAACCTCATTATTCCCTGAATTACGTGTCAGCTCACCATTCGGGAAAGATAGTGTACGACGGTTTGGCAT